>CM072814.1:20653729-21002974 GCA_036937905.1 Salvia rosmarinus
AGAACCCAGTATTTTTTTTTAAAATACCGTGAGCTTCTTAAACATGTACCATGATGTATAATTTTATTTTTAGCTTGTGATTACATGTTAGTGCTTTTAATGTATTGTTTATATGTTCTATGATTTATTTAGAATTTTTAAACCATATGTTTAATTATTCAAAATACCGTGAGCATATATATATACTAATGTTGATGTATGATTTTATTTTGATCATACAATGGATATTAATGCTTTAGTATATTGTTTATGTATTATATGAAATTGTTAGAATTTTTGAAATCAAATACTAATTTAAATCAAATAAGCCGTGAGCTTTGAGTATGGATGATTTAATTAGTTTTGATAAATATTATGATGTTATATTACTATACTATAATGTATAAACATAGTATATAATTGTTGAATTTTTGAAAACCAAAGACCATAATTAAATCAAAAGCCGAGAGCATATATGCTCCATATGGTGATGATTTCAATTGGTTTGGTTGATATTTTGATGTTACAATGTTATAATATAATGTTTAATCATGTTAGAATTTAACTAGAATTTTTAGAAATTGTTTGATAATTAATGGGTAATTAAATCGAAATTACCGTGAATATTGTTATATATTGTGAATGAATGCTTATGATGGACTATAGGTTATATTAATGATATATATTGATGTTAGTGATATTATACTATGTGTATATTAATTTTGGGAATTTTGGATAATTATTCCATATTATATGGAATTACCGAAATGTATATATGTAAATATACTAATAAATGACAAACAATATCATATGGATCTTATAAATTATTTCTGGACCATAGTGTATAATAATACACTATATTAATTTAGAAAATTTCCAAAGTCATTTAGTATTTTAAGCTAATTATCGAGATTCGATAATTAAAAGGATTTTAAAACCTTTTAATTCATTTATTAATAAAATATATGTCTAATTATATTCTGGACATATTTCAATTATAAAATTTTATAAACATCGCCTTCACGCTTAAGACAAACGTCGTTATTAACGCTTAAAATCGAAAGTACACGCTTAATTATTAAGAGGTTTATTTAAATGCAAAGTCATTCATAAGTCCTTTCGATTTACGGATAAATCAAGAATGGGACTATACGCTTTTAATCGATCAAAATTCGATTTATAAAAACCAAATAGTAAGAATTATCGAAAGTCAAATGTCGACTTTGTCGACTGTAGTCGACTTCGCTGACTTTTAAAGTCAAACGCACGATTATACGCTCGATAAATACGCTAATACACGAAGATGTGCTAATCGAGTATAATATTATTATAAGAAAGGATTTCACAAATGAAACCTTATATCGAGAAACTGTTACATTGCTAAAACGCTTAGTTCTATACGTTAAACCGAAATAGTCGAACGATCTCGAGGAATCCAGAATAATTCAATTAAATAACGATTTCAAAGCATATCGAATTCATTTGAGGAATTAATTCACGCCGATATAAAATATCGGGTTATCTTAGCTTGAAAGTCTCGAAGACTGAGCGACGATTCAAAGCCTCGCCTATAAGCGCGACGCAAACGCGCAACTCGGTTTCGACGCATCAACAAACCTAGACTCGATTTACAACGAACCATAGTCCGTGTGGGCCCTTTTCACCCCACTAAGATTTGCTTATCTATTCCAAAATGAGTTTATTTACAAAGACTATTCTACAAACCGTTAACAAATGATTTATCGCACCGCCAAAATATTTCGCTTGTATGGATCCTATCTGTCGCTTCTTGTGAGGCAGGAGATGGTTCGAACTATTATATCATTTGTTGTGGTAAGCACCCAACCTTTAAATGTCGGGTCCGTGGCGATGATAAATGCCCGCTAGATCGGCGTAAGGTGAACTATACCGTGGTTAACATATGCTTCGCGAGAGCGATCGCGGGCAGACGGACTACGGCCGGTCACGGCGACGATGGAGGCCTCCTCTCGACGCTTATTATTTATTATTATTATGTACTGACTATGAGATACGGACCATACACACCAAGAAAATGCTCGCCGAGCTATGTTTATAACTCGAATGATTTGTAAGCCAAGGCATTTTTAACTAAAACCTCACTTACTCGATATCGCACAGAATTCAAATATCATCAAATGTTTTCGATGAGTCCACTATGCACTTGTACTTACCTCGCATGTTTGTTTTAAACGTGCAAGTCGAGCTCAGGCGATGATGAAGGTCGGTTGAGAGTCCAGGTCCTCGATCGCTTATTTAGATTGTTGCTAATACATATCATCATATATGTATTCACACACCTTCGCCGCTAAACCCTGAACTCTTTACTTTATGCCATCAGTTAACTATTGAGGTCCATCGATCACCGCTAATCTCCGATGGCCTAAACCTTTCAATTAGTGAGATATTATCTACGCCATATTATGATGCTAGTTTATAACCAACGAGGTCTCTTATCTTAGTCAATTTGTCCTATAATACTATTCCTAGTATTAGTCACCTCAGACCGGCTACCCGAGTGGGGCTGAGTGGTATCGAGCATTGTTGTTTTGTAAACCCACCGACCCCTCAACACTCCATCACATCGAGCTCAACCGAAAAGGTAATCTGTCTTCTCAAATTCATGAATTGGAAAATTTTACATGTTGAGCAAATTGGAAGAACTTTGAAAGATTTGGTTATGATGAAAATTTTATGATGAAAATGAAAGTTGAGCAAGAAATTTTTTCCAAATATCTTCGTCGAACTAATGCAAGTACTGGTATCGATATGAAAGACATGGTGGTACTAGTTGAATGATCAACATGGGATGAATGAATCCATTTTTGATATGCATATAAGTTGATTATGATTGTTATGTTGAAATCGATTTCCAAAATTTTCAATTCGAGACCTTATTCCAACTTTCAAAATTTTATTTATGACGAACGATATGTTATCATGAGACTAACCTAGACTCTAAGGAGCATGTTCATATATCGTGAAAGAACATAGAAGCTACGAACTTTTTCCTTACGAGAACAAAGAACGATAGGAAGAGTGAAAGTGATGATGGCCTCAGCTCGAACGACTAAAGACGAGCGAGAAGGATGAACAAGGCTTACCTCAACCTTAAAGATTTAACGACGCCGACACTTCTTCACTACTCGACATGAGTGAGCATCGACACCTAATCATGACATGGACGCCACTTACGGCTTCAGAATGTTCAGCCTCAACTTAAAAACCCGAAAATGGTAGACGACACGCGACATCGCCTCGATTTACATTTTGGATCGATCGCAAATTTCCTGCACTGCGCAGTAAATTTGTTTTAGCTAGATCTCTCGTAGACTCGATTTATGCATGGTTTTCACCTGCGTCTCTAACGCACTGATCTTCATTTGTTATGAAGAACAGAATCCCTAATTCTGTCTCCAGAATATGATAGAGTCCGTTGAACTCTAGTTCAATGTCGATATAGATAAGGATCTCGTGAGCATATATTAAGATGTTATGCTTATGTATACGCTTGGGTAAGATTAAGAAGGTAAGTTGTGGTATGTATTGTACATTATGATGTTGCCTACCTTATAGATTTGCTTGACCTTACCTAGTTGCTTCCGCTATGTTTAAGTACCTCTCCGCTGAGACGATGATAGTGACTTATGTTAGTTTTGTTCATGATGATGATGGAGGGATGAGATATATCGAGGAGGAGGATTGACCCCACCCCACCCCGCAGAGGAGGTGAGTATTTATCGCCCACGGATGTGCGCCTGGGAAGACTTGGGATGAGTTTCTGCATATTACCTCCGCTTTGAGAGACGCCCGAGCCCACGGCGGACTGACATGACGGCATCCGCGCCTTCTAGCGATACTCCCTCGCACTGGATGGATATGCCCGAGAGTATCGGAGATTACATCTACCGCGATAGGCAGCTACGACTTGGTGGGAGATTTACCTGCATTCGTGAGTCACCGACTTACGGTACAACATTTACGGTGCAGCACCAGAGGACCCTACCTCCTCCCACGACAGAGTATATGAGCCGCGGTGACGGAGTCGCCAGAGGGCTATCCGAGCACCTACGCATGAGTTACCGAGGGCCGCACTTGACCGGGAGCTCCAGCACGGAATGCCCTCCATTTTGACGATTGGAACGCTACCCCATGTAGCTACATGTTCCCAGCATGAGCCGTCCCACCACTACCCGCATGACACTCGCAGGTACTAACTCCGATACGAAGTGAGCGACTGCACCCGAGATAGATGATCGTAGTAGTAAGATGTATGACGCAGATATCGGAGCTTAAATAGATTTTTGTTGTGATTAAGCTTCCGTCGTTCTTCCTTTTCTATGTTTAAATTTTGTGATGGATTTAGAAACCTTAGTTGATAATCCTATGCTATCGCATGTATATCATGATAAGAATTGTGTTAAATATGTATTTTATTTTCAAAAGTATGCATGTAAGGTTTTTATACAAGGATTTTCGAATCCATGACTATAGGTGTACTAATGATATATAGCAATGTATTGGAAGCTTTGAGCATGTTTTAAAATTTTATTCAAATATGTATGAAATTCTTCTAAATGGTCGGTAATCATGATAGGTTACATGAGATTGATTTTGTGATTTATAATGTTATATGTGTTCATAGCTTTCATTTTGGAAATTTTAGGAAAATCCATACCCATTTTCCTCTGAAACCGAGAGCATAGGAAAATAAGTGAATGTATGATTCTTATTCGACACATGCAATATGATATTAATGATTTATGATGTATCGAGAATGTATATAATTTATTTGAGAATTTTAAAACATCCTGCTATTTTTTTCATATACCGAGACATATATATATGTATATATATGTGTATGATTTTATTTTGTACATGCAAGGTGTTAATTTGTGTTATGATAAACTAAGAGTATATAGACATTTATTGAAATTTTTTTGAAAATCAATTTATATTTTTTCAAAATAACCAACCTATATATATAAGTGTATGTTAGTGAATGAATTCTTATTTGAGGCATGCAAGAACATATAATTACTCTATGATGATATTGAAGTCTATGGTAATTTAATTAGAATATTTGAAAAAATTCTATCTATTATTTTTAAAGAGGGCGAGACATATATTTATATATATGTTAGTGTGTGAATTTATTTCATGACATGCAATGGTATATTATGATCTTAGTATGTTTTATCGATCCTATGTTTTTATTTAATTTTTTAAAATCAAATACAATTTTATTCAAATAAACCAAAGCTTTGAGCTAAGTTTGTGATGAATAAAATTGTTCTTGATGTAGTTTATGATGTTACATTGTTACACTATAGTTTATGAGCATGATATAATTGTTTGAAAATTTTATGAAATTGTTAAGCATGATTAGTGAAAAGGTCGAGAATTAATATACCATTTTTATGGTATATAAATGTCATATTATGAATTATATGACATAAGTATGTTATGAACTAATTTTTGGACCTTATGTTAATTTATCGAATTTTAGAAAATTATTGGGCATTTTTTAAATGCCGAGACCTTATATAAATAATAAGGTGATGATTGAACAATGTTTAGTTGATCTTATGACATATTAATGACCATAGTGTATTTTAATACACTATATAATATTAGAAAAATTTTGGACATTGTTTGGTAATTTAATGTAATTACGGCATCGTTAAAGATTTTTAAGGATTTTAAACTTTAAATTTTTTTTTTTTTTATAAATTATATGTCTAATAATATTTTAGACATATTTGGAAATTATTGATAATTTTCAAAATAATTGATTGAAAACCCAAAATAGCCGTGAGCTATTTTAGAAATAAAAATAAGGATTTTAAACTTAAATTCATTAATTATAATGGATTATATGTTTAAAAATTATATTAAATCAGTTATAAAAGAAATCAATTAGAAATTGATTCTCAAAAGTTTTAATACTAAAAATGACTTAGTAATTAATTACTAAGAAAAGTCAAAATTGTCGACTTTTGAAATCAACGCACGTAAAGACGTTCGATAAACACGCAAATATGCTGTAAGACGTATCATCCGCTAATGATATCATGTTAATATGAACAGATTTCATGTTTAAAGTCATGAAATCGAAAAACGGAGAAAACGCGACCATTTACTAAGAGGAGTAAATTGGTCATTTATAACACATATCTCGCTTCTATCGAACGAAATGTTAATTTAATACGCGATCGAGAAATGAATTAAATTACATTAACGCATATCTTAATATCTAAAGCCGAATATCGAAAATAATCGAACGCACTATTATAAGAATTGCCGTGAAATCAAATCACATATGAAATCAAGTCTCATTACAAAGTGAATATCTTCTTTAACCATTCACTCAACTTAGTGAATGAAAGAAATCGAAAGTTTTAACTTTTATCTAAAGACGCTTTTAACGCTCAAATACATATCGATCGTTGAAATGTCACGATATTCCTTAGCAATTAAGTTGAATTATATTCCATTATTAATGGAATATTTTTATAGGAGATTAGTATTTACCACCATTTTAAAGATGAGTCGAACGTAACGCTTGAGACGCTTTTAAACGCCAACGTAGAGATAAGATAACGATGGTTTTAATGATCAAGAAACTATAGGAATTGATTTCAGTATATTTTGATGATATTACAGCATTAATAAGCATTTAATTAATGCTTGAACGTTGGAATTAAAATAAAATCTAATCTATTCAAAACCCTAATTCTTCGAAATTAGGTTTTCCTTCGACATTTTTATACCCTTTAATTATCCTATGCTATAATTATTATCTAGAACATATACCATGGTGTATATACCTATTAATGTCATGAAATAAAATTTTTAGCCTATGGTTAAACCAAATGGCCGATAGCCATTTATCTTGTACACAAGTTGATTTATTTTTCTTCTCAGGTTATTTAATTAACCTATGATATTAAATATCATCTATATTATATTATATGATGTATATATCTATGATTAGCATGAAATAAGAATTTTATCCTATAGTTGGGCCAATGGCTAGAGCTACCTTTATAGTATGCAAATCCTAATTGTTTTATTTATCTAACTTTATGTATATATGTATGTGTTCAGATTTGTATAACACAAATCTCCCACTAATGATGCATTTTAGCTATTTCCAAGATATCTTGTAAGCACTAATAATTGGGAACCCATTAGTGAATAAAATAGCATTAAAAATCGAAAGGTCTCTCGTGTGGAGAGAGGCTGAGCATGGATATGTGGGTAGATATTCAGATTTTATTCATTATCTCACTCACTCAAACACTCTACACTCAAACCCCACACTCATCTCTCTCCAAACCTCTCATCCTCTCAAGAACACCATCTTCCCTCCATTTTCTCAAAAAAAGAGCTTCACCCCATTATCAAGCTTGATTTTCTTCTTCTTCCTCCATACCACACATCCATACCTTGTATCTTGTCCACTTAAGCTATACCAACAAGGTAGGTGCGATCAAGAGCTTGTTTTTGCTCTTAGTTCTTCAAAATTTTCAAGAAATAGTCTAGTTCTCGCATGTGTTCTTGATGATCTTAGTTGCTAATCTTTGTTATGCATTGTATAAATGTTAAGAAAGGATTAGTATGTGTTCTTGTTTTTCAAAAGCATCGCATGTGAGGTTTTGTTCAAAGAATTTCAATCCATGGCTATAAGCGTCAGTTGATGTGTAGCAATGTGTGAGCTTTGAGATGTTTTATAAATTTATTCAATATGTATGAAAAATTTATGAAGGCCGAGACCTATGAGAGTATATATGGATTTGATTTTATGATCTATAATGCTATATGTGTTCATAGTATTTAATTGAAACTTTAGAAAATCCATGCCCAATTCCTGTGAATACCAAGCATATATGAGTTCATAGTGGATGAATGATTTTATTTTATACATGCAATGTGATTTTATGGATTTATGATGTATCGAGAATGCATATGATTTATTTGAGAATTTTAAAGCACTATTGCTATTTTTTTTAATAAACCTGACATATATATATGTATATATAGTGTATGATTTTATTTTGTACATGCAAGGTGTTAATCTTAAGCTATAATGAACTAAAAGTGTATAGCAATTTGTTGGAAATTTTAGAAGATCAATTTATATTTTTTAAAATGACCGAACATATATATATAACTATATGTTGATGAATCATTTTTATTTGAGACATGCAAGAGCATATAATTACTCTATGATGATATTGAAGTCTATAGTAATTTAATTAGAATTTTGGAAAATTCTATCAATTTTTCTCGAAAAGGCCGAGACATGTATATATATATATATGTGTGTGATTTTATTTTGTAACATGCAATGGTATATTATCGATCTTGAGTATATCTTAAACATCCTATGATTTTGTTAGAATTTTTTTCAAATCAATTACCCATTGAATTCAAAAAGCCGTGAGCTTTGTGCTCAAAATGGTGATGACTCAAGTGGTCTTTGATGCATTTTATGATGTTATATTGTTATACTATAGTTTAGATGCATATTGTGATTTTTGGGAAATTTTACAAAATTGTTTGTTGAATTTATAAAAGTGCCAAAGCTATGGAACAAATTATAGGATATAACATTGTTATATAGTGGATTATGTAACATAAATATGTTATGGACTAATGTTCGACCTTGTGTTAAATTATCGAATTTTAGAAAATTTTTGCATTTGTTTTAAAATGCCAAACCTCAGATAAGTATTAAAGTGATGATTGAACAATGTTTAGTTGATTTTATGACATATTAATGACCATAGTGTATAATAATACACTATATAATATTAGAAAATTTTAGACACCAATTAGTAATTTTACTAATTACCAAAGGTTTTAAGAATTTTAAGGATTTTAAATCCTTTAAATCAATTTTATTAATAAAATATATGTCTAATATTATTTTAGACATATTTGGAAATTATTGATAATTTTGAAAAATAATTGGGGAAAACCTTAAATAGCCAGGAGCTTTTTTAATTAGAAATAAGGATTTTAATTCTTAAATTCATTATTTATAATGAATTATATGTTTAAAATTTTATTTTTAAACATATTAAAACATTTATAAAAAGAAATCAATGGAAATTGATTTTCAAAAGAATTTAATAAAAAATAAGACTTAGTAATTAAATTACTAAGAAAAGTCAAAATTGTCGACTTTAAATCAACATACCAAAGACGCTCGATAAATACGCTAATACGCCGAAGACGATCATTTGCTAACGACGCCACGTCAATAGGAAAGGATTTCATACTGACATCGTGAAATCAAGAAACGAAGAAAACGCGACCATTTACCAAGGGTAAATTGGTCATTTATAACACATATCTCATTTCTATCGGCGACAGAAATGTTAAATTGATACGCTTGAGAAACAAATCAATTCATTAAGGAATTAATTCACGCCGATATGAAATATCAATTTGATTATAGACTTTGAAGTCTCAACCACGAAACGACGCATTCAAAGCATCCTTTTATATAAAGCGTGGACGCCGACGCACCACCGACATCGACGTATAAGGAAAACGTTAAAGGAGAACAAAATCTCCTGTGTGGCTTTTATTACTAAAAATGTAACAACTTTGTCGTTTTTTAACCGCTTTGTTTACAAAGATTTTCAACAAATGCTAAAATTTTAAATGATTACCGCCAAAATGTTTACGCTTGTGATGTTGTATCCTATCCACGAACGATGTGGTGTTGATGGGTTATTCCCAACTTATGAATGAAAATCGATATCGATCCTATGCCAAGGCTTATACCGCTAGATTAACGTGTACACCGATGGTGACAGTGTAAGGACACCACGGCCGGTCACGGGTCGAGAAGGGCCTCCTTCACGACTTTCGACTATGATAATGTGATGAAACGACAAGGATATGGATTACGACACCAAGAAAATGCTCGCCAAGCAAACGCTATGAACTAATAAATGTTTTTAGTGAGCCGCAAGGCCTTTTCAAATAAAACCCTTTGGTCTACTCTCGCGTAGTAATTCAAGGAAAATAAATGTTTTCGCATAGTCCACCGGTACAATTTTTGTACTTAGCCGCATGTTTGTTTTTAAACGCCGTGTCGAGCTGATGCTATATGAAGTGTCGAGAAAGCCGATGTCCTCGATAATTGATGGAATTGATAACCTTGAGTACATATCGTCATATATGTATTCACACACTTTCCGCCGCAACTCGAACTGCTTTAATTCCATGTCGATATTAATAAAGTGAACTATGAGGTCCTTCGCATCGTCCACATTTTCGATCCGTCAAAACCCTTGAACCGAAATGTTATAAGTATATGTTTAAGCTTAAGTTCTACTTTCTCACATGATATGCCCTTTGTGGCCTCATTCATATCTATAAATACTATCCTTAGATTAGTCCGCTCTCTCCGGTTATCCCCAGGGTCGCGACAGAGTGGTATCGGAGCGCTGCTCATGAAATCCCATTTCTTTCTAAACTAAGTCTAGAATCGAGTCACTAGACTTCTAGAAAATCTACGGGCTATTCTCAACACTCCATCACATCGAGCTCAACGGGAAAAGGTAACTAGTTCTCAGAACTTATGAGCGAACATTTTATATGATGATCAAATTTGAAAGATTTTCAAGTAAAAGGAAAAGGAAAGTTGAATGTGATGATGATTGAAATGATAAGTTATGAATGAAAATTTTTCAAAAATCCTAAATTTTGAAAGTTGATAGCATGATAGAAGTGGTTAAGTTGAAAATATGTTCAAACGAATCATGATGGTTAATTAATGTATGAATGAAGTATGATGTTGTTCGATGTTATGTTTATGACTTATGAAATCTATGTTGATAACAAAGTATGCTATTTCTGAGAGAACGTAGAGATTATATAGGAAGTATGTTCCCATAATGAAAGAAAACAAAAGAATGATAGGAAGCATGAATGTGTTTTAATTTCGAGTTTAACGAGCAGAATGGAGCGAGAAGGTGATCGAAATGACGCCGACTATGAGGAATGAAGAAGGTGGATGCTTATCACAACAAAGTGAGCGATCATAACCATGATTTTCAACTCATGGATCAAGACCGAGATTTCAACGGCAAGCTTCAATTTGAAGACGGGACGTAATAGTTATACTAAGTCGGTAGTAGCCATAGCGCGCATGTTGTCATTATTGGCACCTTCTTGAAACGTCGTTATAATCGCGAAAATTTTCTGCAATGCGCAGTAAATTTGTTTTAAACCGCATTTCTCGATAGGACTCGCTTTTACGCATGGTTTTCGCCACGTATTTAACGTTCTGAACTTCATTTGTTATGAAGGACAGAATCTCTTTTCCAGCTCCCAAACCCAGTATAGTCTGGGTAAAGTTCAGCTGAGTTTTAGATGTAACCAGAGCCTATAATACCTCGGTAGTTTAACATAGCAATAGAGTTTTGTTTACTAGACGGGTTAAGAACGCTTGGTTATAGGTTGAATAGTTTATCTTAGTTGATTAATCAAGTATTGCTACCCTATCTCGCTATTAGGTGTTAGTAGTGTCTAACGGTTAGTTTTTCATCGCGATGTATGGAGGAGATGCTACATTGCAGGAGGAGGATAGACCAACCCACTCCCGAGGAGACTATTCGATCTATCGGAAAGCTGGATGTGTGCAAAGAGGATTTGGGAGAGTTCCGATGTATTACTTTAGTTGGAGAATGCAAAGTTTATAACGGATTACACCATTAAGCGCCTTCTTACTATACTCCATGTGATTGGGAAGATTACGCCGTGAGGTGTCTGGGATTACATTTACCGTGGATCGAGGATATGACTTGATAGGTGATCACCCAGTTCATTAGCCACTGACGACGATATAGAGATCTAGGCGCAAAGACCGAGGACCTTATCTCTCCACGGAGTATACATGGCGTGAAGTCACCGAGTGGTCAGTATACCGAGGTTCCACGATAGTTGACCCCGGTACCACGATATCGGATTGACGAGGGCGACTTGTTCAGCGGACGAAGCAAGCCTAGAGCATTGGGAGCCCCTGTTCCACCTCCGATTTTCGGACATCCCGCGCTCCACCACTACCGCTTTACCACCGATGGCAGCACCCCTACCACCAATGAGTTTCCGCCGACAGACGGATTAGTGTGACAGCACTTGATGGTATAATCCCATCCACTGCTACATCCGATTCGTGGGATTATGGTCCATCGCGACATCCCGATGGTAGAGAGTAATGGCCGACCCTCAGAGCATATGGCAGTTGATGACTGCATTTAGGGAGGAAGAGGATCCGAAGAAGATGAGGAAGATTCTAGGAGTTGATGTAGCTAGTGATGTTGATGTAAAGTTTGAAGGATTATGTTATCTATTTTTATGTATGTTTTATTCATGCTTTTGAAAACTTCAAGCAGGGGGAAAACGGAAATTTTGTAAGTGCTATAAAGTCACAGTACGACTTCAATTTTTGTAAAGCCTAAGGCGATATGTGTATGGTCTTCTCTTTCAAACATTTTGGAAGCAAGTATGTAAGTAATCCTTGATGTAAGGACTTGTGTTTGCAAAGACGTTATCATAGTGCTTTTGCAATTATATGTATGTGTGAATCACAGCTTTTGCAACAAATTCATGTATGATAAGAATGAAATGTTTTATTTAAGTTATCATTTCTAAAAGGCAAAGAAATGAATTTGCACATATTTAAGTTATAAAATGATACATGATGCTAATGATATATTTTACACAATGTAATGCCTCCTGACAAGCCCCGAACAGAAGTAAGAGGCAGAGGCACCTAGAGACGAGGTAGAACTCCAACGAGGAAAAGTCATGCACTCAACCACTTCCACCTCAACCACCGACGGATAGAGGAATTGTTTTAAGACAAAACCTCCAACTTTCAACGGGAAAGGTAGTCCCAAGATGTCGAACAGTGGAGAGAACCATCGAGAGAATTTTCACTTTTCTAAGGTCACAACACAAGAAAGACTATCGGTAGCTTCCAGCTAAATGGCTCGATGATTCAGGCGAAAGAAAACTTTCACACAGAAAAGATGGAAGAGTCGACATGGGAAGATTTTAAAAGGTGAGTATGATAAGTATGTACAAGAGTTACAAGAAAAGAAGGAACATGAATTCTTCTTGAAAGCAAGAAAAGATGTCGAACCGATTATGATCGCATTTTTTGAAATGTCTAGATATGCACCGATCAAGTGGACACGGATTTAAAGATGGCCGAGAAATTTAGATCCGGGTTAAGGCCGTAAATAAGAATGTCTCCGGTCTTGAGACATGACTTATACGAGGCTCTTACACAAGCTGGACATGAGGCAAAGAATGCCGATGATAAGTCGCATCAGACAAATGCGAATACTATGGATAGAGGAAAGAGAAATGGATACCGCTTTGGAAATAGTAGCGAGGGAGCTTTGAAAACAAAGGTAACAAACAAGCAGGGGGGAACTCAAGAAACCAGGGCAAGGACGGAGGGCGCCTTTTATTCCTCCAAAGAGGGACTACAAGAGCGCTGCGGCTCTTCCGCGTCTAAATGCCGAAAGATGCACACAGGAGCATGGCGGCGGGAAATGCTTTAGTGTGGTATGAAAGGACATTAGCAAATTTCGTCCGGGATACGCTCGAAACAATTGTAAGGCCGAACCAACCCAGAATGTCCAACCGAGGGCTATCCAATTTCACCAACCTCAACAAAGAATACAACAACAATGGCAACAACCCCACAACAAAGCAATACCACAACAACAATACCACAACAAAAGGGCAACCACCCCAAAGAACGAAGACAACAACCATGCAACGCCAAGCAACAGAAATTTGCAAAAGAAGTTTCAAAGAAAGACAAGCACCACGCCGCCACAAACTACCTCAAGCTAGAGCGTATGTCATCGGCAACAAAACGAACAGACTGTGGAAACTCCGCGTATGGGAATCCTTCTCAACATGCCCGTATAGTATTGTTCGACAGGTGCTTCGCACTCTTTCATAGCAAAATCATGCAGATCTGCTGGGACTTAATGCTATAAAAGCATCAGATATGAGAATCTCTTCACCTATAGGAGAATTACGATCACATATTTCGCCGAACCTAGAGTCGAACTTAGGATCACTTAGGTTCGCAAATAACTTGAACATAATACCCATGGGTGACAGATATAATCCTAGAATGGATCAGTTAGGAAACCACCCACGATTCTTAAGAAAGGAAAATATCATTTCATTTTCCGGCAAGAAGCAACGATTTCCATGGAATCGATGGAAGAGAGTCCCAATCGTGTCCGCATTAAAGGCAAGAAAGATGATGAATAAGGAAGGATACCATGCTTTTCTCGCTTACCTAAACGGAGAAGAAAAGCCGAATCAAGATGGAAGATATAGAAGTTGTCAAGGAATTTTTGATGTTTTAAGGATCTACCAGATTACCTCCCGATGACAATGAATTTACCATCGACCGAACCCGGTCGCTCCAGATCAAAGGCACCCTCGTAATGGCCCCAAAGGAATTGGAAGAATTGAAAATCCAAATCCAAGAACTCGTTGGACATAGGTTTCATTAGACCTAGCGTCCTTGGAGCCTGATTGTTCGTTAAGAAAAGGATGGATCCTGGATGATGACTCATCGAGAGTGAACAAGATGACGCTTAAGAACAAATATCCTTTACCAAGAATCGACGATTTGTTTGATCAACCGAGAGAGAGGATATTTTCAAAATTGATCTTAAGTCGATACCATCAACTCAAGGTACGACAAGACATAGCTAAAACCGCTTCCAACAAGATATGGTCATTATGAATTTGTAGTTATGCCATTCGGATTAACTAATGCACCAAAGAAGGTTTATGGACCTCATGAACCGAGTGTTTCATCCGCATTTAGACAAGTTTGATCGGTTTCATAGATGACATTCTCATCTATTCGAAAAATGAGACCTATGGAACATCTAAGAATGGTGTTACAAACTTTGAGAAATGAAAGATTGTTTGCTAAGTTCAAGAAATGTGAATTTTGGTCAAGGAAGTAATGTTCCTAGGACATCGTGTCTCACGATGGAATCGCGGGATCCACAAAGTGGAAGACAGGAAGAATGGAAATCACCGCGAACTCGTAATGAGATCCGAGTTTTCAGGGTTATCGTTATTATAGGAGATTCATTGAGGATTCTCCAAAATAGCAAGACCAATGACCCAATTTCGAAAGGGAGTTAAGTACACGACCGAGGAATGGAGGCAGTTTCAAGAACTCAAGGAAAGGTTAACAAGTGCACCAGCAGTTAGCCCTAATCGATAAGGAATATGTGGTTTATACCGAGCTCAAGAATGGACTAGGAGCGCCTTGATGCAAGAAGGAAAAGTAATAGCTACGCTGTCACGGCAACTTAGACCACATGAGCTGAATTATCCCACATGATTTAGAATTAGCGCAGGGTTCATGCACCGAAAATATGAGACACCATCTCACGGAGCGAGATGCGAAATCTTACGATCATAAAAGTTTGAAATACTTTTCGAGCGAGAGATCTAAACATGAGGCGTAGAAGATGGCTCGAACTAGTAAAAGATTACGATCAGTATTAACTATCACCCGTAAAGCGAACATAGTAGCCGACGCCTAAGTCGTAAAAATCAAACTAAATTAGGACGTCTCTACGCAAGAAGATAAACTCATTGAGGAGTTTAACAAATTGAGAGTTGAATTGGTTGAACAACCGAGACATCACGAACTACATCGCTACTTCTCACCATGATACCGATCTAAGAAAAGAATCATAAATAGACAAAGGATGGAGGAAAAGTCGAAAAGATCGTAAGAAGAGAAATGGTGAATCAAGAATTTCCACGAAGCTCGTGATAACGCTTAATGTTTGAAGGGAGAATATGTGTTCTCGATGATGCTAAGATTCTAACCACGTAATGAGGAAGCTCACTGATACACCTTACACCGCCCACCCAGCAAGACAAAGACGTACCAAGACCAAGGAAAATTCGTGGAAGGCATAAACGACATCGCTTTCAGAGAACGTTGCCTTGTTTGCCAACAAAAGTTTTACACCAACGCCCCTACGGAAGTTACAACCGCTGGGTATACCTGAAGGAAATGGAAATTACGATGGATTTACATGCACTTACCCAAGTCCGTAAAAGGAACACCGCCATACGGGTAATAGTGATGACTCACCAAGCGCGCCATTTTCTCAATCCAAAATACATATGGAGTCGATAAACTAGCCCAAATATATGTAAAGGAGATTATACACTACATGGAGTACCAAAACCATTACATCGAAGAGACTCAAGTTCACATCGATTTTGGGTAAGCTACAAAGAGAATCGGAACAAAGTTAAATTTCAAGACGGCATTTCACCCACAAACCGATGGGCAATGAAAGGACAATCCAAACTCTAGAAGATATGTCGAGAACCGTAGTATTGGATCGAGGTGCGAAATGGAAGACATTTACCTCTTATCGAAGTTTGCACAATAATAGTTACCAGCGATCAATCGATACGCCCCATACGAAGCCAGATGGCAAGAAGGCGATCACCACTTTACGATGAAGTAGGTGAAAGGAAAATAGTAGCGAAGCGGTGAATGAAATGATTGAAATCGTCCGACGATTAGGCAAAGAATCAGGAAGCTCAAGATAGACAAACCACCGAACGCGTAGATCGGAGCTGCATTTGAAGTTGAGACAAAGTATTTTCAAAGTCTCTCCATCAAGGGATCACAAGATTTGGTGGAAAGGAAAACTAAGACCCCGCTTCATAGACCATATGAGATCCTAGAAAGAATAGCTGCCGCCATCAATCGCTCTTCCGCCCAACTCGGGAAACGTGCATAATGTATTTCACGATCTCAACTAAGGAAATATGTGTATGATCCAAAACACGTGATCCGTCAAGACGACGTAGTTCTCAATCCGCATATGAGTTATGAAGAAGAGCCTATCGCAATACTAGACCACAAAGTTCAACAATTGAGGAATAAATCAATTCGTTGGTCAAAGTGTCTGGAATCACCACTGACAAGAAGAAGCTACATGAGCTAGAAAATACAGTGAAGGAACGGTACCCACTTTATTCTTTTAAGGTATGCAAATTTCGGACTAAATTTCTTTTAAGGGTAGATGTAATAACCGCAGCTTTAAAAGCCTAATTACTGCCTTTAAAACCCGTAAAATAAAATTTTGCCGTGAAATCAAATCACATATGAAATCAAGTACGATTTCAATTATTTTACAAAGGAATATTCGTTAACCATTCACTCAACTTAGTGAATGAAAGAAATCGAAAGTTTTAACTTTTATCATAAGACGCTTTTAACGCCAATACATATCGATCTTGAAATGTCACGATATTCCTAAGCAATTAAGTTGGAATTATATTCCATTATTAATGGAATATTTTATAAGGAGATTACGTATTTACGCACCATTTTAAAGATGAGTCGACACGTAACGCTTGAGACGCTTTTAAACGCCAACGCTAGAGATAAGATGAACGATGGTTTTAATGATCAAGAAACTATAGGAATTGATTTCTACGATATTTTGATGATATTACAGCATTAATAAGCATTTAATTAATGCTTGAACGTTGGAATTAAAATAAAAATCCAACTAATTTCGAAAACCCTAATTTCAAATATGGGTTTTCCTTCGACATTTTTATACCCTTTAATTATCCTATGCTATAATTATTATCTAGAACATATACCATGGTGTATATACCTATTAATGTCATGAAATAAAATTTTTAGCCTATGGTTAAACCAAATGGCCGATAGCCATTTATCTTGTACACAAGTTGATTTATTTTTCTTCTCAGGTTATTTAATTAACCTATGATATTAAATATCATCTATATTATATTATATGATGTATATATCTATGATTAGCATGAAATAAGAATTTTATCCTATAGTTGGGCCAAATGGTGAGAGCTACCTTTATAGGTATGCAAATCCTAATTGTTTTATTTATCTAACTTTGCATGTATATATGTATGTGTTCAGATTTGTATAACACAAATCTCCCACTAATGATGCATTTTAGCTATTTCCAAGATATCTTGTGTAAGCACTAATAATTGGGAACCCATTAGTGAATAAAATAGCATTAAAAATTGAAAGGTCTCTCGTGTGGCAGTGGTAAGGGCCGAGATAGGGGATATGGGGGTAGATATTCAGATTTTATTCATTATCTCACTCACTCAAACACTCTACACTCAAACCCCCACTCTCATCTCCAAACCTCTCATCCTCTCAAGAACACCATCTTCCCTCCATTTTTTCTCGAAAATGAGAGCTTCACCCCATTATCAAGCTTGATTTTCTTCTTCTTCCTCCATACCACATCCATACCAGATCTTGTCCACTTAAGCTATACCAACAAGGTAGGGCCGATCAAGAGCTTGTTTTGCTCTTAGTTCTTCAAAATTTCAAGAAATAGTCTAGCTCTTCATGTGTTCTTGATGATCTTAGTTGCTAATCTTTTGTTATTGCATGTGTATAAATGTTAAGAAAGGATTAGGTATGTGTTCTTGTTTTTCAAAAGATTGATGTGAGGTTTTGTTCAAAGAATTTAATCCATGGCTATGTTATGTGTAGCAATGTTTGAAGCTTTGAGCATGTTTTATAAATTTATTCAATATGTATGAAAAATTTATGAAAAGGCCGAGACCATGAGAGTATATATGGATTTGATTTTATGATCTATAATGCTATATGTGTTCATAGTATTTAATTGAAACTTTAGAAAATCCACGCCAATTCCTTGTGAATACCAAGCATATATGAGTTCATAGTGGATGAATGATTTTATTTTATACATGCAATGTGATTTTATGGATTTATGATGTATTGAGAATGCATATGATTTATTTGAGAATTTTAAAGACTATTGCTATTTTTTTAATAAACCGTGATATATATATGTATATATGTGTATGATTTTATTTTGTACATGCAAGGTGTTAATCTTAAGCTATAATGAACTAAAAGTGTATAGCAATTTGTTGGAAATTTTAGAAGATCAATTTATATTTTTTAAAAATGACCAACATATATATATAATTATATGTTGATGAATCATTTTATTTGAGACATGCAAGAGCATATAATTACTCTATGATGATATTGAAGTCTATAGTAATTTAATTAGAATTTTTGGAAAATTCTATCAATTTTTTCTAAAAAGGCCGAGACATGTATATGTATATATATGTGTGTGATTTTATTTTGTAACATGCAATGGTATATTATCGATCTTGAGTATATCTTAAACATCCTATGATTTTGTTAGAATTTTTTTTCAAATCAATTACCCATTGAATTCAAAAGCCGTGAGCTTTGTGCTCAAAATGGATGACTCAAGTGGTCTTTGATGCATTTTATGATGTTATATTGTTATACTATAGTTTAGATGCATATTGTGATTTTTGGGAAATTTTACAAAATTGTTTGTTGAATTTATAAAAGCGAAAGCTATGGAACAAATTATAGGATATAACATTGTTATATAGTGGATTATGTAACATAAATATGTTATGGACTAATGTTTGACCTCAGGTTAAATTATCGAATTTTAGAAAATTTTAGCATTTGTTTTAAAATGCCAAACCTCAGATAAGTATTAAAGTGATGATGAACAATGTTTAGTTGATTTTATGACATATTAATGACCATAGTGTATAATAATACACTATATAATATTAGAAAATTTTAGACACCAATTAGTAATTTTACTAATTACCTAAAGGTTTTAAGAATTTTAAGGATTTTTAAACTTTTAAATCAATTTTATTAATAAAATATATGTCTAATATTATTTTAGACATATTTGGAAATTATTGATAATTTTTGAAAATAATTGGTGGAAAACCTTAAAATAGCCGTGAGCTATTTTTAATTAGAAATAAGGATTTTAATTCTTAAATTCATTATTTATAATGAATTATATGTTTAAAATTTTATTTTTAAACATATTAAAACAGTTTATAAAAGAAATCAATTGGAAATTGATTTTCAAAAGAATTTAATACAAAAATAAGACTTAGTAATTAAATTACTAAGAAAAGTCAAAATTGTCGATTTGAAATCAACATACGAAGACGCTCGATAAATACGCTAATACGCGAAGACGTATCATTTGCTAACGACGCCACGTCAATAGGAAAGGATTTCATACTGACATCGCGGAAATCAAGAAACGAAGAAACGCTGGACCATTTACCAAGAGGGTAAATTGGTCATTTATAACACATATCTCATTTCTATCGAAGGACAGAAATGTTAAATTGATACGCGTTGAGAAACAAATCAATTCATTAGGAATTAATTCACGCCGATATGAAATATCGAATTTGATTATAGACTTTGAAGTCTCGAACCACGAAACGACGCATCAAAGATCCTTTTATATAAAGCGGATCGACGCACCACCGACATCGATTTAATAAGGAAAACGTAGCGCAACAAAATCTCCGTGGGTTTTATACTAAATCAACAACTTTGTCGTTTTTTAACCGCTTTGTTTACTGATTTTCAACAAATGCTAAAATTTTTAAACGACACCGCCAAAATGTTTACGCTTGATGTGATCCATCCACGAATGATGTGGTGTTGACGGGTTATTCCAACTTATGAATGAAAATCGATATCGATCCTATGCCTAAGGCTTATACCGCAGATTAACGGTACACCGATGGTGACCGCAGTGTAAGGACACCACGGTCGGTCACGGGTCGAGGCGAGGCCTCCTTCACGACTTTCGACTATGATAATGTGATGAAATGACAAGGATACGGATTACGACACCAAGAAAATGCTCAAGCCAAACGCTTATGAACTAATAAAATGTTTTTAGTAGCGCAAGAGCCTTTTCAAATAAAACCATGGTCTTACTCTCGCGAGTAATTCAAGGAAAATAAATGTTTTGCATAAGTCCACCGGGTACAATTTTTGTATTTCCCCGCATGTTTGTTTTAAACGTGCGTGCCGAGCCTGATGCTAATGATGGAGAGTGTCGAGAAAGCCGATGTCCTCGATAATTGATGGAATTGATAACCTTGAGTACATATCGTCATATATGTATTCACACACTTTCCGCAACTCGAACTGCTTTAATTCCATGTTGATATTAATAAAGTGAACTATAGGTCCTTCGATCGTCACATTCTTTCGATCCGTGCTAAACCCTTTGAACCGAAATGTTATAAGTATATGTTTAAGCTTAAGTTCTACTTTCTCACATGATACGCCTTTTGTGGCGCTATTCATATCTATAAATACTATCCTTAGTATTAGTCCGCCTTCCAGTTATCCCAGGGTCGTGACAAAGGTGTGGACGACGCACCACTGGACGCCGACGAAAAGAAAACGATAAAGACGAACGATAATTTGTGGGCTTTATTACCAAAATGGAACAACTTGTCGCTCTTTTCAACCGTTTGTTTACGATTTTTCAACTAATGCTAAAATTTTTAAATGATTACCGCCAAAATGTTTACGCTTTGTATCGTATCCTATCCTCAGTATGATGTGATGTTGATGGGTTATTCCCAACTTATGAATGAAAATCGATATCGGATCCTATGCCTAAGGCTTATACCGGCTAGGATTAACGGTACACCGATGGTGACCGTGTCAGAAGGACACACGCGGTCACGGAGTCGAGAGAGGCCTCCTTCACGACTTTCGACTATGATACAATAGATGGAATGATAATAAGGATACGATCACGACACCAAGAAAATGCTCGCAAGCAACTTTTATAAACTCGTGAAAATATTTAGTAAGCATAGCATTTCAAATAAAACCCTCAGGTCTTACCACTATATCGCGAGTAACTAAATGAAAATAAAATGTTTTCGCATAAGTCCAATCGGGTACAAATTTTGTACTTACCGCATGTTTGTTTTAAAGCAGGAGCTGAGTCTCTTGCGATGAGTGTTGAGAAAGCTATATGTCCTTGTTGTTCGTTAGAATGGATAACCTCAATACATATCGTCATATATGTATTCACACACTTTCCACCGCAAATTCGAACGCTTTAATTTCATGTTGATTTTATATCAAAGTGAACTATGAAGTCTTTATCATTATATCTTTTGGATCCGGCTAAGCCCTTTGAACTAAATTGTATAAGTATATGTCTAATCTTAAGTTCTATATTCCTAATATTAGTCCGCCACCCGGTCAACCCGAGTGGGTCGACACTTAGTGTTCGCCAACGATCTAAACATAATACCCATGGACGATGTAGATTTAATCCTAGGAATGGACTCAGTTAGCTAAGAACCATTCCACCATCTCTCGTAAGGAAAGGAAAATTCGCCCACTTTCTCGACAGAAGCTACGCGATTGATCAAGACCACGCTAGGAGGATTCCATTGCAAGACTACAAGCTGGAGGATGATGAACGTAAGGATGCCATGCATTCCTTGCTTATTCGAACGAAGAGGATAAACCCGCGCGGGTAGAAGACATTGAAGTTGTCCAAGAATTTTGACGATTTCAAAATCTACCAGACCGCCTCCCGATAGACAACTAGAGTTTACCATCGACTTGGAGCCCTGATCAGCCCTGTTGAAGGCGCTATAGGATGGCCCCAAAGGAGCTAGAAGAGTGAAAATCCAAACCAAGAGTCTGGATCTAGTTTCACAGCCGAGTGTTTCACCTGGGAGCGCTGCTTTGTTTGTTAAGAAAAGGATGGTTCTTTGAGGATGTATCGATTATAGAGAACTAAATAAGACGACACTAAAGAACAAATACCCTTTACCCGCATGATGACCGCTTGATCAATTCATGGAGCGGTGTATTCTCTAAAATCGATCTTAAGTCGATACCATCACCGAAAATACGGTCTCGAGGATGTACCAAGACGCCATTCAACCAGATATGGCCACTATGAGTTCATAGTTATGCCATTCGGATTAACCAATGCACCAATCGATTCATGGACCTCATGAAGTAGTATTTCATCCATTTCGGATAAATTTGTTTTGGTCTTCATAGATGATATCCTTATTTACTCAAAGAATGAAGAGGATCATAGGAACATCTACGAACGGTTTTGCAAACCCCGAGAGACGAAGACTCTTTGCTAAGTTTAGCAAATGTGAGTTTTGGTCAAGGAAGTTATGTTCCTTGACACATCGTGTTCAAGGTATAAAAGTAGATCCACCAAAGTAGAGCCGTGCAAGAATGGAAATCACCAAAGACTCAAGACGAGATTAGAAGTTTCCTAGATTAATGGTTACTATAGGAGATTCATAAGGATTCTCCAAAATTGCAAGGCCAATAACCCACTACCCTGAAGGAATCAAGTTCAATGACCGATGAATGCAAGACGAAGTTTCCAAATACTTAAGGAAAATTGACCAAGCACCAGCCCAAGCCGTGGGACAAGGTATGTGGCCTATACAGATTGATCTAAGACCGGACTGGTTGTGTTTTGATGCAAGAAGGAAAGTGATAGCTATGCATCCCGACAACTCGCACCCACGAAGTGAATTACCCAACCCACGATTTAGAATTAGCAAATAGAGTTCATGCACCGAATTTTGGAGACACCATCTCTATGTGAGATGAGATCTTCACGACCACAAAGTTTAAGTATTTCTTCAACAACGAGATTTGAATATGAGACAAAGAAGATGGTTGAATTAGTAAAGATTACGATCGGTATTAACTACCACCCGGCAAAGCGAATGTAGTGCGACGCTGAGTCGCAAGAGCCATACCAAGTTAGGGATGTCTCTTCATACAAGAGGAAAAACTCGCTGAAGAGTTTAGAAGAATGAGGATTGAATCCGGTAACCACCCGAGACACTAGAGCTGTATCGCTACACTCACACCGACATCCGATCTAAGAAAAGAATTGTCGAGAGACAAAGGATGGAGGAAAGTTAGAAACGATCGATAAAGGATAAGGTCTGGAGGATTTAAGAATTTCCAAGGCGCGACAACGCCTTATTGTTTGATAGATAGGCCCCGACGACGCAGAGCTTCAAATGAAATCTTGAGTGAGGCTCACGATACACCCTACACCGCCCACCCAGCAAGACTCAAATGTACCACGACCAAGGAAAAGTTTTGGGGAAGGCATGAACGAGACGTAGCATCTTCAGAGAACTGCCTTGTTTGCCAACAGTGAAGGCGTACATCAACGACCTTACGGAAAGTTGCAACCATTGGAAATCCCTGAGTGGAAATGGGACGATATAAAGATGGATTTCATACAAGCTTACCCAAATCGAAAAGAGAAACACACCATACGGGTAATTGTTGATAGACTTACAAAAAGTGCCCACTTTCTACCTATTCAAATCACTTATGGATCCGATAAGTCGCCCAATTGACGTTAAGGAAATTATAATGATTACATGGACGCCAAAATCTATTACTTCCGATCGAGACTCCAAATTCACATCCAGATTCGGATTAGTTTGCGAGAGAATTGGGTACTAAACTCAATTTCAAGACGCATTTCATCCACAAACCGAGGGCAATGAAAAGAACGATCCAAACGTTGGAGGATATGCTTAGAACAAGAATATTGGACCAAGGCAAATGGAAGATATTTTACCTCCGATTGAGTTTGCCACAACAATAGCTACCAGCACGATCGCAGAGGCCCCACACGGCTCGATGGCAAAGTGTAGATCACCGCTTATCGGATGAAGTCGAGAGAAAAGTTATAGGCGGATAGGGAACTAGATGATCGAGATCATCCGACAAATTAGCCGAGGATAAAAGAGGCTCAGATGATAAAAATCTTACGATACGCTGAGATCCGAACCACGATTTGAAGACGGAGACAAAGTGTTTTAAGGTCTCTCCATCAAAGGATCCGATTCGACTAAAAGGAAGTTGAGACCCCGCTTATAGGACCATATGAGATCCTAGAGAGGATAGGTCCAAGAGTTTATAGGTCGGCTCTTCCGCCAAACCTAGTGAACGTGCATAATGTTTTTCACGGTCGCAATTGCGAAAATACGCTCAAGATCCCAAGCACGTGATCCACCAAGACGACGTGATTCTCAAGCCCGACATGAGCTACGAAGAGGAACCAACGGCAATCCTCGACTATAAAGTCCAACACCACTGAGCAAGTCAATTCGTAGTCAAAGGTCATGAGACACCACCGACAAGAAGCCACGGGAACTTGAAGAATGATAAGAACGATACCCGATTTGTTTTTCTAAGGTATACAAATTTGGACCTAAATTTTTGTAAGGGTGGAATGTAATATTCCAAAGAAACGAACATACGACATACGGATTCTAAACCGTAATTGTGGTTTTCACAGATATAAATTTTACGACATCGGATATTGTATTCGATACGATATCGTTATAACGATCTTTTTATAATTCACTAAGGATTGTGAATTACGGAAATGAAATTTATGAAATGATACGACAAGATTATTTTAACGTCAAACGCAGATCGAACGCCAAAGATTTTATGGAAATCAGCAGTAGCTTGGAATTAATTTCATCTTAATTCCTTTATTAAAAGGATATATTATAAAGTAAGACGAGCTTACTACACCATTTTGAGATGAGTCGATTTTGAACGCTGAGACGTTAACGCAACGCCTAGAGACGCTTTGTAAATTGAGTTTAATGCTCGTAATTATAATAATTAATTTCCTATTATTATTTTATATAATTACAGTATTATTAATTATTAAAATCGAATTTTCAGTTATTAAAATTTATATTTTTATTGAATTTTTCGAAAACCCTAAGTTTATAAACTATGGTTTTACATGAAATGATACCATTAAATTATCATATGGTATCTAAACTATATGTTATAATATATATGAGTGTTATTAAACTATAAAATCAGTTTTTGGAGCATTAAAACTCGATATTGCATATTTATAATTTTCAAACCCAATCTTTAAAATTAGGTTTCATATGCATAAATTAATGCTATAATTTTATCCTATGCTATTATTTAATATCTAAATCATATATGATATATTATGTTATTTAATTCCATGAATATCAGGAAGTGAATCATGATTTTTATTCTATTTTTCCTATTTATTATCTTGATTTAATATGTGCTATATGTTAGTTTTAATTATGTTCATGGCATGTATTATACATCTATGACCTATACTATGATTAATACCTTGTGTTAATGTGTAACAAAATTTAACCACCCTTAAACACCCACATACGCGCCTCGCACCCATTAAACAAGGCATGAGATTCACTTTATTTGACCAATGCATGGACACCCTTTAACACTAGCTCAATGATCACTACACCCTTCATCATTGGGCTGCAACTCTCCCCATTGGTGGTGAGTGGGTGCTGTAAATGGAGGAGAGGCTATAGGAAGGGCTCTTCACCCTTCCTCATTATACACCTCTCACATATCAAACACTCTCCATCCTCTCAAAAATCTCCCAAACGAGAACACCCTCCATTTTCAAAGCTTACTTTCTCCTTCTTCTCATTTCTCTCCCAAACCTTAATACCATACCATACCTTGAGATCCTATACCATTTCAAGGTAAACCAAGGCACTATAGTACCGATTCCATCTCCTTTGTTCAAGAAAAATCGAGCATGTTCATATATATACGTGTGTGTTTCAATGTCATATATGTATAGTGTATGTTTTAATGTTCTTGTGAATGATTTATGGTTATAGTTTGTTCTAATGATTTGTATATCAAAGGTGTGAATATATGTTGAAATGAACATGTGATGAACACTCCATCACATCGAGCTCAACCGGGAAAAGGTAATCGCAATCTTTTCTCAACTCATGAAATGGAAAATTTTTACATGAGCAAGTTGGAAGAATTTTGAAAGGTTATGTTATTATGGAAATTTTGATGATGAAATGAAGTTTGAGCAAGAAAGTTTTTCCAAAACTTGATTCAAACCAATAAGTATTGATGCAGTACTCAAATTTTGATATAGAAGATATGGTGGTATCGTCAATGATCAACACGGAACTGAATGAATTCATTTTGATATGTATATGAGTTGACTATGATTGTCATTTGAAATCGATTTAAATTCTCAAATGAGACTTTATTTCCAATCTTCAAAATCTTGTTTTCAACGAATGATATGTTATCACGAAGATAACCTGACTCTAAGGAGCATGCTCACGATCGTGAAAGAACATAGAAGTATGAACTTTTTCCTTACGAGAACAAAAGAACGATAGGAAGAATGAAAGTGATGATAACCTCGAGCTCGAACGATTAATAACGAGCGAGAAGGATGAACGAGGACGATCTCAACCTTGAAGATGAACGACATCGATAGTTCCTCACCGCTCGAATGAGGGCCGACACAATCATGACATGGACGCCACTTACGACTTCAGAATGTTCAACCTCAACCTAAAGACATGGATATGGTGGACGACACGCCGACATACGCCTCGATTTACATTTTTGGCACGATCGCGCAAATTTCCCACCGCATCAGAATTTGTTTTAGCTAGATCTCTTCGTTAGGACTCCGATTATGGTTTTCACCCATTCTAACGCATGATATTCATTTATTATGAAGAATAGAATCCCTAATTCTATCTCCGAATACGATAGAGTCTGTTGAACTCTAGTTTAAGTGTTTTGTATGATACAAGGATCTCGTAGATATATATATTAAGATGTTATGGGTCTATATGTATACGTGGTAAGACTAAGAAGGTAAGTTGTGATATGTGTTGTACCTTATGATGTTGCCTACCTTATAGATCGCTTAGTTCCAACCTAGTTGTTTCTCGTTATGCTTAAGTTATCCTTTCGCTTTGAGACGACGATAGTCGACTTATGTTAGTTTTGATCGCGATAGATGGAGGAGATGCGCTATATCGCTAGGAGGAGGGTAGACCATGCCACACCCGAGGAGCTGATGCGCACTCTATCGAATGTTGGATGCTGCGGAAGACCCTAGGCGAAGCTCGCGACACCTTCGACGTGGAGGAACGCCAGCCTATGGCGAACCGACTATGACGGCATTAAGCTACCCTGCCTATACTCCCTTGCACATGGGATGGTTATGCCCAGAGGTATCGGAGATTACATTTATCGATGCCCGAGGCTATGATTTGATTGGGATCGCCTGTGTTCGTGAGTCATCCGACTTACGTAAAGTATTTACGAGCCGCACCTATGGGACCTTATCTCCTCCACGGAGTACACATGGCGTGATGAGTCGCGAGTGGTGCACCTTGAGGTCCCGAGACAGTCGATCCAAAGGATACCCCGCATCGGATAGATGAGGGGCATCAGATGTGGCAGACGCCTAGAGCTCGAGAGAGCCCGCCTGCCACCAGCAGCTTATGGACACCCAAGACGTCCGCCACTACCGCCCCTACCGTCAAGGTCCGATCCGCCACCACCGGAAGAGAAGAGTCTTCACGACATGGATCGGCGACGATGCCTTCAATGGCTATGACCCGATCCGAGTATGCTACAGCCCGATCCGCCACAACTACGACTTGTACGGGCGCGATAACTTCGACCCCGCACATACCGATGATGGAAACAAACGGCAGACCGCTGTGGTACGACCTCCGAGCACGATTCGGTGAGAAGACGATTCAAGAGGAGGAAGACGCGAGTAGGAAGGAGCCCGTGAAGACGTTAGACGACCTTTTAATTGAAATTTTGTTATGACTAGCATGTGCTAGCTTTTCTTTTTATATTTCGCATCGGCGGATCTAGAACTCGATATTTTTTTCGAAGGCCGTGTGGCTGAAACCTTGCGATTTTGTTTTATTGTGGTTTTGATGTTTGAACATCGTGCTTTTGCGCACCTTGTTTACCTATCTATAATTGACCCAAGTGGGCTTTTATGACAAATTGTCTATGTTAAGGATGAGTTGTTTTATTTTGATATCGCTATGAAAAGGCTATGAAGATCTTATGTATGTTAAGCTATGAAAGCGATAAGTGATTGACGATGATATGTTTTATATAATGTAAGCCTCCGAGAAGAAACCCGAACGAGAACCCTGAGGTCGAGGAGGTAGAACCTAGCAAGAGGAAGAAGATATCCCAACCACCCCACCTCAACCCGATAGAAGGATCGAGAACTATTCCCGAGGAAAACCAACCGTCTTTAATCGAAGGAAGCTCAAGAAGCGGAACAATAGGTCCAAGCATTGAACGGATCTTCAATTTCCACGATGCACACAAGCGATTGTCCCGTAGCCTTCCAATTAAACTGGACCGCAATTCCGTGGAGGCCGAAAAGACGCTACGTCGAGCAACTAGAGTAGTTCTCATGGGAGGATCAAGAGGGAACCGATGAGAAATACATCCCCAAAAGCTATAAGAGGAGAAAGGAGCAGAATTTTTCCTCAGACAAGAAAGGTTGTTCGACGACTATGATTGGCTCATAGATGTCGAGATACTACAGATAGTGGACACCGACTTGAAAATGTCGGAAAAGTTTAGGTCGATCGAGAATGGAGATACGGATGTCTCTGCCAACCATGGAGACTCCATCTTACATCAAGCTCTTGCACGAGCTGATATCGAGGCAAAGAATGTCCGAAAATAGATCGGTCGCCGCATACACAATGCTACGGATGAGGAAAAGGAAGTGGGAACCCAATGTGGCAATCATAGCAGGGAGGCTATGAGAACGCAAGCACAAGCGACCCGGCAAGGAACCGGGCGCCGGCGTAATCGAAGAGAGGCCTTATGCTCCACCGGCAAGGGACCGCAGAATGATAAGTGGCACCTCCATGCCCTAGATGCCATAGAGCACACAAGCGAGTGGCAGCGAAATGTGGTAAGTCGTTACAAGTGCAAAGGGTATTACGCCAACAATTGCCGTGTCACGATCGAGATAAGGCCAACCAACCCGCAATGTACAACCACTAAGGGCTATCCAATTCCACACCAAGAACTACAACAAGAATCTCCAAGAATTGGTGCCAGAACAATGAGCAAGAACCCAACAAAGAACCATCAAGAATAGAAGGGCAGCCACCACTCAACAACAAGGCGGAAGCCACCGCGATAACGCCAACAGAAGAAGAAGAAGAAAAAGCAAAAATAATCAAGAAGGACCAAGGTTCGCACTCAAATGCTCAAAGAGCTACGCCTACATCGGACGCAGAACTAGCAAACCAGAGAAACCGCGTATGGGAGTTCTTCTCAACATACCGCTATAGTATTGTTCGACACGGGTGCTTCGATTCTTTTATAGCAATATCATGCGAGAAATGCGGGCCTTAGGTCTCGAAAAGGCAAGCAGATATGAGAATCTCATCGCTATAGGAGGGATTATGACGTTACACACTTTTGCTCGAACCTAGAATCGACACTAGGGTCACTTAGGTTCAGCAACAATCAACATAATACCCATGGACGATGTAGACTTAATCCTAGGAATGGATCGTTAGCTAAGAATCATTCCACGATTCTATGTAAGGAAAGGAAAATTTCGCTTCACTTTCCGACAAGAAGCCACGATTTCCATGGAATCGCGATGGAAAGAAGAGTTCGATCGACGGCTCTACAAGCGAGGAAGATGATGAACCGTAAAGGATGCCATGATTCCTTGTCTACTGAACGGAGAGGATGAACCCGGCAAGAATTGAGGACATCAGTTGTTCGGGAATTTTCGATATTTCGAGAACCTACCAGATTACCCCCGATAGACAATTAGAATTTACCATCGACTTGGAACCGTGATCGCCCAGGTCGAGGCACCCTCGAACGGCCCCAAAAGAGTTGAGGAATCAAGATCCGATTCAAGAATTGTTGATCTAGGTTTCATTAGCCAAGTGTTTCACCTGGGAGCGCCTGCTTTGTTCGTTAAGAAAAGGATGGTTCTTTGAGGATGTGCATCGATTATCGAGAGTGAATAAGAGACACTAAAGAACAAATATCCTTTACCCGCATGATGACCGTTGATCAACTACGAGGAGCAGGGATTGATCTCAAGTCATGCTACCATCACTGAAAATACGGTCTCGAGGACGTACTAAGACGCCATTCAACCGTATATGGCCACTATTAGTTCATAGTTATGCCATTCAATTAACCAATGCACCATGTATTCATATCTTATGAATGGTATTTCATCCATTTTGATAAATTGCTTGTCTTCATAGATGATATCCTCATTTATTAGAAGAATGAAGAGGATCACAAGGAACATCCGAGAATGGTACGCAAATTTTAAGAGTGAAAGGTTGTTTGCTAAGTTTAGCAAATGTGAATTTTAGTCAAGGAGGTTATGTTCCTTGGGCACATCAAGTCGCCAAGGCATAAAAGTAGATCCAGCCAAAGTAGAAAGAGAAGTGGAAATCACCAAAACTCAACACGAGATTAGAAGTTTCAGACTAGCTGGTTATTACCGGAGATTCATTGAAGGATTCTCCAAGATCGAGGCCAATAACCCACCATCTAAAAGGAATCAAATTTAACGATCGACGAATGAGACGAAGTTCCAAATACTAGGAGAAGTTGACAAGTGCACCACCCTAGCAGCCTCGTATGGACAAGGAATACGAGTTTATACCGATGCTTCTAAGACCGGACTGGCTGTGTCTTGATGCAAGAAGGAAAGTGATAGATATGCATCCCGACAACTCGCACCCCATGAACCGAACTACCCAACCCACGATTTGGAATTAGCAATGTAGTCCATGCATCGAAGATTTGGAGACACCATCTCTATGGTGTGAGATGTGAGATCTTCACGATCATAAAAGTTTGAAGTACTTTCAACAAAGAGATTTGAATATGAGACAAAGAAGATGGCTCGAGCTTATAAAAGACTACGATCGTGGTATTAACTATCACCCGTAAAATGTAGTAGCCGACGCCTTAAGTCGAAGAGCCATACCAAGCTAGGATGCTCTCTTACGCAGAAGAAAAACTCGAAGAGTTTGAAAGATTAAGGATTGAACGATTGAACCACCCGAGATAATTGTGAGTCAGACGCAACACTCACACTAACATCTCGATCTAAGAAAAGGATTGTCGAAAGACAAAGGATGGAGGAAAAGTTAGAAAAGATCATACAAAGCGGTAAGGTCTCAAGGATTTAAGAATTCAAGAGGCCGACAACGCCTTATTATTTGAAGGTAGGATATGCTCCTGACGATGTAGAGCCAAAACGAAATCATGAGCGGGCTCATGATACACCCTACACCGCCACCCCGCAAAGACAAAGGTGTACCAAGACCTAAAGGAAAAGTTTTATGGAAGGCATGAAACGAGACATTGCTTCTTTCAGAACGCGCTTGTTTGCCAACAAGGCACTACACCAACGTCCATACGGAAAGTTGAACTGCTTGAAATCCCCGAGTGGAACGGGACGAGATAACATGGACTTCGTATTAACTTACCCAAATCGAAAAGAGGAAACAGCCATATGGGTAATTGTGGATGACTTACCAAGAGTGCCCACTTTCACCGATTCGAGCACTTATGGATCCGAGAAATTGTCCCGATGACGTTAAGGAAATTATACGACTACATGGAGTGCAAAATCTATTACCTCCGTAGAGACTCCAAGTTCACATCCGATTCTGGATTAGCTTGCGAGAGAATTGGGTACTAAACTCAATTTCAAGACGGCTTTTCATCCACAAACCGACTGACAATGGAAAGAACGATCCAAACGCTAGAAGACATGCTTAGAACAGAGTATTGGATCAAGGGCAAAGGAAGAAATTTTACCCCGATTGAGTTTGCCTACAACAACGCCTATCAGTTTAGATCGGCATGGCCCATACGAAGCCTTGTACGGCAAGAAGTGTAGATCACCGCCATCGGGATGAAGTCATGAGAGAAAAATCATAGGCCGATGCGTGAACGAGATGATCGACATCGCTCGACAAATTAGAACGAGAATCAAAGAAGCTCAAGATAGGCAAAATCTTACCGATACGCCGAGATCCGAGCTACGGTTTGAAGAGGAGACAAAGTGTTTCTAAGGTCTCTCCATCGAGAGGAATTGTCGATTGGACCGAAAGGAAAGCTTAGACCCGCTTTATAGACCTTATGAGATCCTAGAGGATAGGTCCAGAGTTATAGGTTGGATCTATGTTTATAGCTTATAGATCCTAGAAACGCACAATGTTTTTCACGATCGCAATTGGAAAATACGCTCCCGATCCAAAGCACGTGATCCACCAAGACGACGTGACTCTCAAGCCGATATGAGCTACAGAGGAACCCGCAATCCTCGACTATAAAGTCCAAAACTATGGAGCAAGTCAATCCCATTAGTCAAAGTTTGCATGATTAAAATAAAATCATACACCAACATATGTAGTCTCAATGTCTCGCCCTTTTGGAAAATTAAGCAATTGATTTTCAAAATTCTAATTAAATCATAGAACATATAATCAAGGTTCTAAAGCATTAATATGTCATTGCATGCTTGAAATAAAATTATATACCAAGGTATACCTTCAATAGCTCACAAGATTTTTAATAAATAGCTGTGGTTTTTTCAAAATTCTAAATAATATACCATGGTCTTAAATCATATCATAGAGCAATAATCAACCTTAAAACATTTTCACAAGTATTCGTCATCCCTTATCATCTTATACTATTTTCGAAAATCATTTTAAACAAGACTAGGTTTCAAAATCATGAATATAAGCTAGATCCATTCCAAAATTCCATACACAACAACATATGATTATTCTAGCATATATTCACATATTTGGAAATAAAATCATCAAGAACAATATATGTACACAATAGCTCAAACATAAGAACAATAAAACATACATATACATATAAACGTGTTCGGTACTTTTCAACCAAGAAGGATAAAAATCAAGCTTATGGACCTTGGTTTACCTTGAAATGGTATAGATCTCAAGAACAATATAGTATATCAAGTTAGGTGAAGAAATGGAGATAAGAAGAAGAAATATTTTGAAATGGGAGGAATGTCTCGTTTTCTCTCAGAAATGAAGAGGAAATGTGTTTGAGAGTGTTTGAAATGAGAGACGAGTGTATAGAAATAGGACGGGAAGGGTCCCCCCCCTATACTCTCCCTCTCCTCTCTCTCTCACCCAATGAAAATAAGGGCTGCATTTGGGAGTGGATGTGATGATTAAGGAGTGTTAAAGAGCTTTCCATGCATTGGGCAATTTAAAAGGTGAAATCATTTGTGTAATGGAAGAGGCATAGTCAGGCATGTAGGGGGTTTAGGGCTGATTTTATTTTAATCACACTATAATACTATGATTAATCATATTACAAGTCATAGATATATAATACAAGACATTAGAATAATTAAAACATAACATATTGCAAAATCGAAATTACCGAGAATTAATTTGAAAATAGGAATAAAATCATAAATTACACCTATTATTGATACTCATGTCAATTTCGATCAAATTATACACATATATATCATAATATATGATTTAGATAACATAGATAATTTAAAGGTATCATTTCACGTGTTAAAACCATAATTACAAAATTAGGGTTTTGAAAACCATTTCAAAAATATCGAATTTTAATAACTAAAAATTCGATTTTAATAATTAATAATACTGTAATTATATAAAATAATAATAAGAAATTAATTATTATAATTTCCAGCATTAAACTCATTTTTCAAACGTCTGCACGTTGACGCGTCAAACGCCTCAAATGTTCAAAATCGACTCATCTCAAAATGTTCGTAGTAAGTTCATACTTACTAAATAAATAAAATTCCATTATTATAGGAATTAATATGGAAATTAATTCCAAGCTTCACGCGAAAATTTCATAAAATATCGACGTCCGACGCTGTTGACGTTAAAATAATACTCGTATTATTTCATAAATTTCAATTCGTAATTCACAATCCTTAGTGAATTATAAAAGGAATTTTATAACGAATCGAATCAAAATACAATTCGATGTCATACAGATAAGAATATTGGAAAACCCTAATTACGGGTTTAGTATACCGTAATCGTATGTCTCCTTCGAATATTACATTCCACCCCTTAAGAAAAATTTCATCCCGAATTTGTATACCTCTAGAAAAATAAATCGGGTATTTTTCTCTCATCGCTTCTTCAAGCTCCCACGCTGCTTCGTCTCGTGGTATCTCCACAAAGACTTGACTAACAATCGACTTGCCAGTAGTTGCCGAACTTTGTGGTCAAGTATGGCCGCTGGTTCTTCCTTATAGCTCATGTCCGCTCGAGGATCACGCCGTCGATGAATCATGTGCTTGGGTCGTGAACGATTTTCGCAATTGCGAGACGAGAAAACATTAGAACATTTCCTAGCTGGCAAGAGCCAACCTATGCTCATCGGACCTATCCTCTCTAGGATCTCATAAGGTCCATAAGCGGGTCTAAGCTTCCTTCGTGCCAAACCGACAACCTTTGATGGAGAAACCTAAGAAATACTTTGTCTCCATACTCAAATTGTAGCTCGGATCTACGCGTAGTCAGAAGATTTCGTCCGCCGAGCCTCTTTATCCTCATCTAACTGCCGACGATCTCGATCATCTCGCTCACGCATCGGCCCTATGACTTTTCTCTCACCGACTTCATCCCAATAAAGCGTGATCTACACTTCTTGCCATACAAGGCTCAGAGGGCCACGATCGTCAGTCGTAGTCGTTGTTGTAAGCAAACTCGATCATAGGTAAAATTCTTCCATTTAGCACCTCGATCCAACACTACTTTCTAAGCATATCTTCTAGCTTTGATCGTTCTTTCCGACGTCCGCGTTTGTGGATGAAAAGCCGATCGAAATTGAGTTTAGTACCCAATTCTCTCGCAAGCTAATCCGATTGATGTGAACTTGGAGTCTCTATCGAGGTAATAGATTTTGGCACTCCATGTAGTCGATAATTTCCTTAACATACGTACCGACAATTTATCGATCCAAGTGCTCGAATCGGTGAAAGTGAGCACTCATTTAAGTCTATCCACAATTACCCATACGTGTTTCCTCTTTTCGATTTGGGTAAGTTCGTAACGAAGTCCATCGTTATCTCGCCCATTTCCACTCTGGGATTTCCAACGGTTGCAACTTACCGTAAGGTCGTTGATGTAACGCCTTCACTGTTGGCAAACAAGACAGTTCTCTAAAGAAGCAATGTCTCGCTTCACGCCCACCAAAACTTTTCCTTCGGTCTTGGTACATTTAGTACTACCGGGGCGGTGTAGGGTGTATCATGAGCCTCACTCATGATTTCCTTTTGAAGCTCTCGCCGTGAACGCATATCCTACCTTCAAACAAGAAGGCTTGTCCGACGCCTGGAAGTTCTTAAATCCTTCCGACCTTACCCTTTCTGGATCTTTTCCAACTTTTCCTCCATCCTTTGTCTCGACAATCCTTTTCTTAGATCGACGTCGAGTGTAGCAATACTACTCGTGATCGTCTCGTTGTTCAACCAGCTCAATCCCATTCTTCCAAACTCTTCAACGTGTTTTTCCTTGACAAAGAGACATCCTAACTGGGTGGCTCTTACGACTTAAGCGCGCCTACTACATTCGCCTTACCGGTGATAGTTAATACACCGTAGTCTTTTACAAGCTCAAGCCATCTTCGCTGCCTCATGTTCAAATCTCTTTGTTCAAGAAGTATTTCAGACTTTTATGGTCCGTGAAGATCTCACGAGCATGAACTACCGCTAATTCAAAATTATGGGTGTAGTTCGCTATGCGTCTCGAGTGTCGGGAGATAAGCTATCACTTTTCCTCTTGCATCAAAACGCAACCCCCGCCTTAGAAGCTCAGATAGACCACATATTCTTTGTCCGCTTCTGAACGCTAGAACGGTGCACTTGTCAATTTTACTGAGTATTTGGAAACTCGCTCGCATTCATCACCCATAAATTTGATTCCTTTCGAGTAGTCTGGTTATCGCCTTGCAATCTTGGAGAATCCTCATGAATCTCCGATAATAGCCACTAGTCCTAGAAAACTTCTAATTTCATGCGAGTCTTGGTGATTTCCATTTGCACGGCCTCTACTTTGGTCGGATCTACTTTTATACCTTCCGCAGACACGATGTGTCCAAGGAACATAACTTCCTTCACAAAACTCACATTTGCTAAACTTAGCAAAAGTCTTTCATCTCTCAAGGTTTGCAAACCGTTCTTAGATGTTCTCTATGATCCTCTTCATTCTTTGAATAAATAAGGATATCATCTATGAAGACCAAAACAAATTTATCCAAAATGGATGAAATACCGCTCATAAGATCCATAAATACTGGTGCATTGGTTAATCCGAATGGCATAACTATGAACTCATAGTGGCCATATCTCGGTTCGAATGCGCTCTTAGGTACATCTTCGCATCAGATTTCATGATGATGACGACTTGAGATCAATTTGAGAATACTCGCCTCGCAGCTGATCAAACAGTCATCAATTCGGTAAATGATATTTGTTCTTTAGTGTCATCTTATTCACTCGATAATCGATGCACATCCTCAAAGAACCATCCTTTTTCTTAACGAACAAACAAAGCGCCCCAAGGTGAAACATCGCCTAATGAAACCTAGATCCAACAATTCTTGAATCGATTTTCGCCTCCAACTCTTTTGGGCCATTTGTAGGTGCCCGACACGGAGTCGATCCCGTTCCAAGTCGATGGTAAATTCTAATTGTTCATCGTGGATAACTCGTAGATTCTGGAAATACGTCGAAAATTCCCGAACAACTTCAATGTCTTCACTCGCTCGGGTTCATCCTCCTGCTCAAGTAGACAAGGAATGCATGACATCCTTTCGGTTCATCATCTTCCTGCTTGTAGAGCCGCATCGATCGAACTCTTCTTCCCATGTCGATTCCATGGAAATGCGTGGCTTCTGTCCGTGAAAGTGAAACGAAATTTTCTTTCCTTACATAGAATCGTGGAATGATTCTTAGCTAACCAGTCCATTCCTAGGATTAAGTCTACATCGTCCACGGGTATTACGCTCGATTGTTAGCGAACCTAAGTGACCCTAGTGTCATTCTAGGTTCGAGCAAAAGGTGTAATACCATAATCCCTCCTATAGGCGATGAGATTCTCATATCCCGCTTGCCTTTTCGATCTAAGATTTAACACTTCTCGTATGATTCGCAATAAAAGAATGCAGCACCATATCGAACAATATAACAAAGTGACGCTGAGAAGGATTCCATACCGCCAGTTTCTAGTTTTGTTCATTCTCGCCTCCCATGCAAGGCGATGTTTCTAGCTCGGGCCGCCCGAGGTCGACGGGCGTGTCCTGCGATTCGCTGTCTTCTGGCTGGTTCGCCGCGGTGGTTGACGCCTTTGTTTGGTTGTGGTTGTGCACCGCGCGTGGTCTTGAAGTTGTTGAGCGGGGTTGACCGCGCAGGCCGGGCCGTTGTCAGGGTTCGGAATTGATAGCCCTCGTGGTGGACATTGCCGGTTGGTTCGCCTATATCCATACGTGTCATGGCATTATTATCGCTTAATGCCTCCTTCGCACTTGTAACAGCTCACCACGTTTTCGCGCACACTACCTGTGTGTTCTATGGTATCTAGGCATGGCGAGCCCGTCTGCTCCTACGGTCCCTTCGGTGGAGCATAAGTCGCTTCTTCCGCTCGCTCGGCCGCCTCGATTCCTCGCCGTGGTCGCTGTGGCTATGCTCTCTAGCCTCCCCGCTTGATTTCCGATGGGTTCCCACTTCCTTTCCTCCGTCCGTCAGATTGTGTCTCGATGACATCGACCTATCTTCTGACATTCGCTCAATATCCAAAGCTCGTGCAAGAGCTTCAGTAAGTTAGGTCTCCATGGTGGCAAGAGACATCCGTATCTCCAGTCCCGACCTAAACTTTTCCGACATTTTCAAGTCGGTGTCCACCGCCTGTTCATATCTCGACATCTCGCACGCGATCGTAGTCATCTGCATAACCTTTTGTTTCAGAAAATTCCTCGTCCTTTCTCCTCTTATAGCTTTTGGGATGTATTTCATACAGCTTCCTCAAGTCCTCCCATGAGAACTCTCTAGTTGCTCACCAGAACGCTTTTTCCGCCTCCCACCAAATCATGGGTCCATTTAACTTGAAAGTACGCATGACACTGCCTCGTGTCGTGCATCTTAAGAAATTAAAAATCCGCTCAATGGTTCTAACCCATCGCTCGGCTTCTTCCGAGCTTCCTTCCGTAAAGACCGGGTTGGGGAATATCTTCTTCCTCTGCTCGGGATTCTACCCTTCCTCTAGTCTTCCTCGACCTCGGGTTCTCGTCCTGTTTCTCGAGGCATTCGTTATATAAAACATATCATCCAATCACTTATCGCTTATAGCTTAACATACATAAAATCTTCATACCTTTTTCAAAACGATATCAAAATAAAACAACTCATCCTTAACATAGACAATTTGTTTAAAAGCCCACTGGGTCAATATATAGATAGGTAATCAAGGTCACAAAAGCGGATGTTCAAACATCAAAACCACAAGAAAACAAACAAGAAGTGGTTCCACCACACGGCTTCCAAAAAAAAATCGAGTTCTTGTTCCATCGACCAAAATAGAAAAAGGAAAAGCTAGAACATGCTAGTCATAACAAAACAAATTTCAATTAAACGTCGTCAATGTCTTCACGGCCCTTCCTACTTCCGCGGGTCTTCCTCCTCTTCTAATCGCCTTTCCATCCGAATCGTCCTCGAAGTCGCACTGGACGGTCTTGCACCGCTAGCTTCCACCATTGGTATATCGCGCAGGGTCCGGGTTATCCGCGCCGCATAAGTCGAGTTGTGGCGGATCGGCGAGCATACTCGGATCGGGTCATGCTATAGGCATTCGATACGCCATCCGCGCGTCCGGCGAAGGCTCTTCCTCTTCCGGTGGCGGATCGGACGCAGCGGTAGGCGGCAGGGCGGACGTCGGTGTCCATAAACCGCTGGTGGCAAGACGCAGGCTCTCCTGAGCTCTGGCGGCGCCTGCCCACGTACGCGCCTCATCTATCCGTGGGGTATCGATCGACCATCTGACCTCGCAAGGAGCCACTCGCGACTCATCACGCCATGTGTACTCTCCCGTGGAGGAGATAGGTCCGATAGGTGCGTTCAGAATATCGTAACGTAAGTCGATGACTCACAACCGGCAAATCCTCAATCAAATCATAGCCTGGGCATACGATAAATGTAATCTCCGATACCTCTCGCATAACCATCCCATGTACAGGGAGTATAGCTAGAGTCGCTAATGCCATCATCGCCGGTTGCATAGCTCGGGCGCTCTCCACAACCGGGTAATACGCTAGAAACTCGCTCAGTCTTCTCCGACGCACATGCAACATTCCGATAGGTGCGCATCAGCCCTCGTGTGGCATGAGGTCCTACCTACTCCTAGCGATATAGTGCATCTCTCCATCCGTCACGATCAAAACTAAAATAAGTCAACTATCGCATCTCAAAGAAGGATAATAACTCAAATGTAATCGAGAAGCAACTAGGTTGGAACTAAAAGCTATAAGGTAGGCAACATCATAAGGTAAACACATATCACAACTTACCTTCTTAGTCTTACCCAAACGATACATATAGACCAATAACATCTTAATATATATATGCTACGAGATCCTTGTATTATACCAAACACTTAAACTAGAGTTCAACAGACTCTATCATATTCTGGAGACAGAATTAGGATTCTGTTCTTCATAATAAATGAAGATCAGTATAGGAGCGCAGGTCAAAACCATCGTAAATTGGAATCCTAACGAAGAGATCTAGCTAAAACAAATTTATCCGCAGTGTAGGAAATTTGCGCGATCGGCAAAATGTAAATCGAGACGATATCAACGTATACGGCTATCCTATCCATGTCCTTATGTTGAGGCTGAACATTCTGAAGTCGTAATTGATGTCCACATCGAACCTATGTCGACGGTCACTCATGTCGGTGGTGATGAAATATCGACGCCGCTCATCTTCGCGTCGAGATCGCTCGCTCATCCTTCCGCCGCCTTCGCGCTCGAGCTCGAGGCTATCATCACTTTCATTCTTCCTATCGCTCTTTGTTCTCGTAGAAAAGAAGTTCATACTTCTATGTTCTTTCACGATACGTGAGCATGCTCCTTGAGTCTAGTGTCTTCGTGATAACATATCATTCGTTGAAAACAAGATTTAAGATTGGAAATAAAGTCTCATTTGAGAATTAGGAAATATGATTTCAAAATGATAATCATAGTCAACTCATATACATATCAAAATGAATTCATTCATTCCATGTTGATCATTCAATCCAATACCACCATATACTTCCATCTCAAAATTCGAGTACTGATCAATACTTATTGGTTTCAAATCAAAGTTTTGGAAAAACTTTCTTGCTCAAACTTCCATTTCCATCATCAAAATTTCCATAATAACATAACCTTTCAAAATTCTTCCAACTTGCTCACCATGTAAAATTTTCCATTTCATGAGTTGAGAAAGAATTGCACTCTTTTCCCGCTGAGCTCGATGTGATGGAGTGTGAGAGAGTCAGAGATTTCTAGAAGTCCAGGAGTCGATCTAGACTTAGAATTTTAAAGGAATTTGGGTTTTCAAAGAGCAACAAGGCTCGAATACCTCAACACGCCCCACCGGATAGCGACTAGAGGGTGACTAATACTAGGAATAGTATTATGAGACAAACAGACTAAGATAGAGTACATATCAATTATAATTAGCATGCTTGATAGGTTTGATAATACAATATCCCAATGATTAAAAGGTTTAGGCCGTCGACCCAAAGACTTACCAGGTCTCGATGGACCTCAATAGTTCGCGACATAATGTAAAAGAGTTCGTAGTTTAGCAATGAAGTGTGTGAATACATATGATGATATATGTATTCTGTGAAACCAAATTCTAAATGAATGTAAGGACACCGACCCTCAACACATCCTCCATCATCACCATCGAGCTCAACTGCACATTTAAAACAAACATGCGTGGTATACAAGAAATTGCACCTGGACTCATGCCGAAAACATTTGATAATATTTGAATCACATCGCCATTATCAAGGTAAGTCACATGGTTTTAGATGAAATGCCTCAGGCTTACTAAAACATTTTCCAGAACATCGCCGTCGAGCATTTTCTTGTGTGTATGATCCGTATACCATAGTCACAATTCATAATATTATCAAAGATCAAACGTCGGAGTGAGGCCTCTTCTACGACGCCATGACCGGCCGTAATCTCCGCATAAGACACAATACCTCACAAGCATATGTTAACATAGCATATAGTTCCAACCTTCACGCCAATCCTAGCTGTGCATTTATCATCCGCACAGACCCGACATTAATAAAAGGTTGGCGCAACTCAACAAATGACATAACTGTCATAATATAGTTCCAACCATCGCCATACTCTACCCGCATAAGATAGATCCATACACAAAATGAATAAGCATCTGAATAAACTCATTTTGGAATAACAAGAAAGTCACATCTTGTTTGAAAAGTAAGCCCACCGACTATAATTCGCGTAAATCGAGTCCTAGTTTGTTTGACGTCAAGATCCTGGTCACGCTTTACATCCACACCTTACAAAAGCAGGTTTTAAGACGCTCAGTCTCAGACTTTCAAAGTCTAAGAAAATTCGATATTCTATATCGATATAAATAATTCTCGATGAATTCAATACGCTTTCAAACACGTTATTCAATAATTGTTCTCGCTCTCGAGATACGCTCAACTATTTCGCTTAACGCTCAACATATAAGCACGCTTTCTCGATATAAGGATTTCTTTTGTGAAATCTTTTCTTACTAATGAGGTACTATACTCAATTAGTACATCTTGCCGATCAGCGTATTTATCGAACGATAATCGCACGCTTGACTTTAAAAGTCAACGGTCAACATCGTCAACAAAGTCAACAATTTTGACTTTCAAAAGTAATTTACATTTTATTTTATAAATCGAATTTTGATCGATTTAAACTCAGAAAGTCCTATTTCTCGATTTATCACGTAAATCAAAGGACTTATAAATAATTTTCACAATTATTAATCCTTTTAATATTCAAAACGTATATTTTTCGATTTGAAACGTTACAAAATAAACGCTTGTCTCAAACATAGCAATCTATGTTTATAAAATTTTATAAATTTAAAATATGTCCAGAATATTAATTAGACATATAATTTATTAATAAACGAATTAAAAAGGATTTAAAATCCTTATAAATAATCGAAATATTTTCGGTAATTATATAAAATTACCAAATGATTGTCAAAAAATTTCTAAATTAATATAGTGTATTATTATTCACTATGGTCCGAATATGAATTAGTAACATTCATATGATATTTTGTCATTTATTAACATATATACACATATATATCACGGTAATTCCATTAAATATGGAATAATTATCCAAAATTCCCAAAATTGATATATACTTAGTATAATATCCCAATATCAATATATATCACAAATATAACCTATAGTCCATCATAACCAATCATTCATGAATAAAACAATAATATTCACTAGATTGACGAAAGTACCAAACAATCATCAAATAATTCCTAAAATTTAATTTAATCATAACATGATTAAACATTATATTATAACACTGTAATATCATAATTTTAACTAAACCAATTGAAATCGTCACCATATGAGCTTGTAAGCTCGGCTTTTCGATTTCCATAGCAATTGTTTTCAAAATTCCAACAATTATATACTATGATTATATACTATAGTACAATAATATAACATCATTTAATCATTAAAACCAATTAAATCATCACCTTATGCACATAGGTGCTCTCGGTTTCTTTGATTTAAAATAGGTATTTGATTTCCAAAATTCTAACAAAATCATACAATACATAAACAATATACTAAAGCATCAATACACCATCGCATGATTAAAATAAAAATCATACATCAACATACACATTCTATAGTTCTACATATTGAAATATTAAACATATGGTTTTCAAAATCCTAAATAAATCATAGAACATATAATCAAGGTTCTAAAGCATTAATATGTCATGAATGATTAAAATAAAATCATACACCAAGGTACTAACATATATGCATTCGGTCCTTTTGAGAAAATTAGCTAGGCTTTCCAAAAATTCTAAATAACGTCATAGGTTTAAAATACATCATAGATCAATAATCTATCATTAAAATAATTATCAAGCATTCGTCATTACAAATAATTTTATAAAGTTTTCAAAATCATTTTAAACAAGACTAGGTTTCAAAATCATGTAAACATGGTAGATCTATTCTAAAATTTAATAAGCAACACCATATGATTATTCTAACATGTATTCACATATTTGGAAATAAAATCATTAAGAACAACATATATAACCATAGATAACATAAGGACATTTAAAACATATAAACATATATGTATACATTCGACACACATATAAACACATACATGTATACAATCGATTTTTCTTGCAAAAGGGAGGTAAAATCGGTACTAGGTCTTGTTTTTACCTTGATATGGTATAAAATCAAAGAACAATGTAGGGTGTTATGGTTTCGAATGAGCGAGAAGAGAAAGAAAAAAAAAAATTAGCAATGGGAGAGCTTGGTCTCGGTTTTCAGAGCAATGGAGGAGAATGGGTTCGAGAGAGGTGAGGGTATAGGAATAGGAAAGGAAGAGTCCCTCCCTTAATGCTCTCTCTCGTCACTCACCCACACACACCACCAACGGGTCAATTTGCACCAAATGATGAGGATTAGTGATGATTAAGCTAATCTAAAAGGTGCCCACATTCGTCCAAAATAGGTGGAAAATCATGCTTGTTCTCTCATAATGGCCGACGATTATTGTCACCACCCACCCGGACCAACCCAGCTCGAGGCGACTAATACTAGAGTAGTATTTTAGGGTTACATGGATAAAGTAGAGATGCATAAAATAAACCTAACATGCTTGAACATAATATGAGAGATGTCATAATGTTTTGAAAGGTTTAGGCCATCGGACCCAAACTCGCCCGATCCAGATGGACCTCGATAGCTTGTAAACATAAGGCATAAATAAAAAAGGAGTTCGAGTATAGCAATGAAAGTGTGTGAATGTATATGACGATATGCATTCAATATATAACCCACAAATTCAAGTAAATCGGTCAAGGACACTGATCCTCAACACATTCCCCATCATCACCATCAAGCTCAACCCGCAATTTAAAAACAAACATGCAGGCTAAGTACAAGAAATTGCACTCTGGACTTATGCCAAAGCATGATAACATTTGAATTACAAAGTCACAATGGTTTTAGTTAAAATGCCATGGCTTACCAAATCATTTTCAGTCAGAACATAGCTCGCAAGCATTTTCATGGTATGGTCCGTATCTATAGTCACATACATAATAATAAATAATAAACGCCGAGAGGAGGCTCTATCTACGACGCCGTGGACCGCCGTAATCCCGCATACACATACTCGCAAGCATATGTTAACACAACAGAGTTCCAACGTCACGCCAATCCTAGCTGTGCATTTATCATCCGCAGACCCGACATTTAAAAGGTCAGTGCTACCACAACAATGATATAATAGTTCCAACTATCTCCATAGCCCTACCCGCATACAGATAGATCCATACACAAACGAAATATTTTCGGTGTAATGCAAGAAACATTTGTTAAACAGTAGGATAAGTGCAGAATAAACTCATTTGAAATAACAAGAAAGTCACGCTTTAGGGGTAAGAAAAGGCCCACATTTTAAAGATAAGAAGCCCACCGGACTATGGTTCGCTGTAAAAGTCCTGTGTTCGATCGACGCAAAACCCTGCACAAGGCTCCACACCTTTACGAAAAGCGGGCTTTAGTACGTCGCCAAGTCTCGAGACTTCCAAAGCTAAGAAAACTTCGATATTTCATATCGATGTAGATGAATTCTTAGTGAATTCAATACGCCTCTATCACGATACAATCAATTGTTCTCGCCTCCGAGATAACGCTCAACAGATAAGACGTTTTTCGATATATGGATTTCATTTGTGAAATCTTTTCTTACTAATGAGGTATCATACTCAATTAGTATATCTTACGCTGCATCGACGATTTATAATCAGAAATCGCACGCTTGACTCAAAAGTCAACGAAGTCAACACTCGTCAACAAAGTCAATGATTTTGACTTTTTAATAGTAATTCCTTACTATTTTGTTTTATAAATCAAATTTGATCGATTTGAAACGAAAGTCCTATTTTCTATTTATCTCAGAATCGAGGACTTATAAATAATTTCAAGATTAAATAAACCTTTATAAATAAAAGCGTATTTTGGTTTTTAAACGTTATAAATGAAAGTTGCCTCAAACATAGCAATCTATGTTTATAAAATTTTGTAAAATTTAAATCTGTCGAATATTAATTTAGCAAATATTTTATTAATAAACGATTTAAAAAGGATTTAAAATCCTTATTAATTATCGAAACTCGATAATTAATTTAAAATGTCAAACGACTTTTGAAATTTTTTCTAAATTAATATAGTGCATTATTTATTATACACTATGGTCCGAATATGAATTTATAAAATTCATATGATATTATTTGCTATTTATTTATATATATACATATATACATTTACTGCTATTTCAATAATTAGGAATAATTATCCAAAATTCCCAAATTGATATATACCTAGTATAATACCCCAACATCAATATACATCACCAACATAACCTATAGTTTACCATAACCATTCATTTAATAATATATAGCAATTATTCACTGTAATAACTTGATAATTGTCAATAATTAGCAAATAATTTCTAAAAATTCTAAATAAATTCCAACATCATTAAACATTATATTATAACATTGTAACATCATAAAATCAACCAAAAACATTTGAATCATCACCATATGGAGCTCAATAGCTCTCGCTCTTTCGATTCAACATGTTATTTGATTTTCAAAATTCCAACAATTATATACTATGTTTATACACTATAGTATACTAATATAACATCATAATATTTATCAAAACTAATTAAATCATCACCTTCAAGAGCACACACACACCTTATTTGATTTAAAATAGTATTTGATTTCCAAAATTTAATAAATTCACACAATGTATAAACAATATACTAAAGCATTAATACACCATCTGCATGTTTAAAAATAAAATCATACACCAACTTATACAATTATAATGCTCACGGTATTTATTTAAAATCCAACATATGGTTTTCAAAATTCTAAATAAATCATAGAACATACAATCAAGGTTCTAAAGCATTAATATGTTATTACAAGCTTGAAATAAAAATTATACACTAATGTACATACATATATTGCTCACTAGATTAACAAAATTTAAGCTGTGGTTTTTCAAAATTGTTAAATCAATACCATAGTCTTAAATCATATCATAGATCAATAATTCATGCTTAGAATATACTAAGAAGCATTCGTCATTTTGGTACATTTTATAAAATTTTCTAAAATATATATAACATATACTATGGTTTCAAATTATGTCATAATTAGATACATTCATACATTTCATATATAACAATGTATGTTCATTTACACAGTATACTTAATATTTTGAAAATAAAATCATCAAGAGCAATATGAATACATATCTCATGCTTCAAGAACATTTAACACATGTATATACATACTAAAGATTTTCGAACACACATACATACATATATAAAGTCAAACAACACATGAATATTTAAACATGATTTTCGTCAAGCTTGGGAAGTGGAGAGAGAAGAGATGAAAGTGAGAGAAGATAAACTTTCAAAATGGGGGGCTTTCGGTTCTTCTTGGCTGAAATGGAAGTGGAGAGGATTTTGGTGTTCAAAATGTTTGAGAGAGTAAATGAATGAATGAAGCAACACTTCTATACTCTCCTCTCTCGATTTTGGGCAAGGAAAGGGCAAAATCTGCAGCCCTTGGAGTTGTTTATGATGATTGAAGTGTTAAAGGAGCTATTCATGTATTGCGCTTCAAAAAGTGGAAATCATCTGCATGGAAGAGGGAAAATCGCGCATGGTGGGGGTTTAAGGCTGATTTTATTTTTAAACACACCTAATACATTGTATTAATCATATAATAGGTCATAGATATATAATACAAGTCATAAAAATAATTAAATCATCACTTAGGTAATAATCAAATTATCGATCCAAAATTGGAAAAATAGGATTAAAAATATAAATTACACCTATTATTGATACTCATGTAATTTTCGATCATATATATCATAATATATGATTTAGATATTAAATAATAGCATAGGATAAAATTATTACACATTTCATGCATTAAAACCCAATTTCAATTCAAGGCTTCAAAATTTATATAATTGAAGCTATCGAGTTTTATGGTTCAAAACTGATTTAAATGCTTAATAATATTCATATATATATATTATAAAGTTTAGATACCATAGGATAATTTAATGGTATCGCTTTCATGCCAAAACCATAGTTTAGAAAACTGTGGTTTTAATCCCATTAATTGAATTATCGAGTTTTATAACTCAATTATTGATTTTTATAATCATTAATACTGTAATTATATAAATAATAATAGGAAATTAATTATTATAATTTCCCGAGCATTAAACTCATTTTTCAAAACGCCTCTGACGCCGACGCTCAAAACGCCTCAAAACGCTCAAAATCGACTCATCTCAAAATGGTCGCAGTAAGCTCATACTTACTAAATAAATATATTCCATTTAATAAAGGAATTAAGATGGAAATTAATTCCAAGCTTCACCGCTTTAAAATTTCATGAAAAGTCGACGCTCGATACGCTGCTTGACGTTAAAATATATCATTTAATCATTTCGTAATATTTCAATCTTAAATTCACAATCCTTAGTGAATTATAAAAGGAATTTATACCGATATCGTATCGAAATCACAAGATTCGATGTCGTAAAAGATAATATACGGTAAAAACCCAATTACGGTTTAGAATACGTAATCGTATGTTCGCTTTCTTTGGAATATTACATTATGGGTGTTTAGGCTGATTTTTATTTTTGTTACACCCTTAATACATTATATATATCATACATGATCATGTATATAATACAAGTCATAAAAAATTAAATCCAACATATAGTACATATTCAAATTACCGAAAATAAATAGAAAATAGGGATGAAAATATAAATCACACCTATTATTGATACTCATGAAATTTTGTCACGACCCCATTCCGACCAACCCGACTGAGGGCATAGTACTAGAGTAGTATTTATGGGTTACATGGATAGAATAGAGAGAATAAAGATAAACCTAACATACTGAATGTATATTAAATGATGTTATATTGTTTTGAAAGATTTAGCCATCGGACCCCAAAACTGCCTCCCGTTCGGGGCCTCAATAGTCTATAAACATAAAGCGTAAATAAGGAAGTTGAGTATAGAATGAAGTGTGAATACATATAGACGATATGCATTCAAGGTATAAACCACAAATTCAAGTAAATCGTCATGACACCGACCTCAACACTTTCCCATCATCACTATCGAGCTCAACCCGCACATTTAAAAACAACATGCGTGGCTACAAGAAATTGCACTTAGTGGACTCATGCCGAAAACATTTGATAGAATTTGATTACGCCGCATATTAAGTCATGGTGGTTTAGTTAAAAGTCTCAGGCTTACCAAATCATTTTCAGTTCAGAACATAGCTCGCCGAGCATTTTCGTGTATGTCCGTATCTCATAGTCACAATCATAGTAATAATAAATAATAAACGCCGATGAGGGCTCCATCTACGACGCCGTGACCGACCGTAATCCCGCATAAGACACAATCACTGCAAGCATATGTTAACACAACAGATAGTTCCAACCTTCACGCCAATCCTAGCTGCATTTATCATCCGCACAGACCCGACATTAAAAGGTAGGTGGTACCACAACAATTGATATAATAGTTCCAACTATCTCCACATTACCCGCATAACAGAATAGAAGGTAATGCAAGAAACATTTGTTAAACAACTAGAGAATAAGTATCAGAATAAACTCATTTGGTATGACAAGAAAGTCACATTTTTTTTTGAAGATAAGAAGCCCACATTCGTGAGGTAAGAAAAGGAGCCCACCCGACTATGGTTCGCAGAAAGTCCCAGTTCGTCGTCGTCAAAATCCCGTCACACAGGCCCACACCTTTACTGAAAGGAGGTTTTAGACGCGCCAAGTCTTTCGAGACTTTCGAAACTAAGATAAACTTTGATATTTCATATCGATGTAGACCTGAATTCCTTAGTGGATTCAATACGCCTCTAATATGTATACGATCGATTTTCTCGCTCTCGAGATATGCTCAACGATAAGATCGTTTTGATATATGGATTTCATTTGTGAAATCTTTTCTACTAATGAGGTATCATACTCAATTAGTATATCTTACGCTGATCGACGTATTTATAAACGTATAATCGCACGCTTGACTAAAAGTCAATCCCGGTCAACAAAGTCAACGATTTGACTTTTAAAAGTAATTTCTACAATTTTGTTTAATAAATCTAATTTGATCGATTTGAAAACGAAAGTCCTTTCGATTTAACTTGTAAATCAAGGACTTATAAATATTGATTTTAATAACCCTTTTATAATTAAAAAGCAGATTTTGGTATTTAAAACGTTATAAAATGAACGTTTGTCTCAAACATAGCAATCTATGTTTATAAAATTTTGTGAAATTTAAAACTGTCCGAATATTAATAGACATATGTTTTATTAATAAACCGAATTAAAAGGATTTTAAACCCTTTTAAATTATCGAAATTTTATATAATTAGATTAAAATACTAAACGACCTTTGAAAATTTTCTAAATTAATATAGTGCATTATTATACATATGGTCCAGAATATAAATTTATCAAATTCATATGATATTATTGCTATTTATTTATATATATAATATATATATTTACTTGTATTCCAATAAATAGGAATAATTATCCAAAAATTCCCAAAATTGATATATACTCAATATAATATCCCAACATCAGTATATAGCATTAATATAACCCATAGTTCATCATAACCATTTATTTCACAATATATAACAATATTCACGGTAATAACTTGATAATTACCAAATAATTAGTAAACAATTTCTAAAAATTCCAAATAAATTCTACATGATTAAACATTATATTATAACATTGTAACATCATAATATCAACCAAACCAATTGAAATCATCACCATATGAGCTTGTAAGCTCGGCTTTTTTGATTATTTTTGTTTTCAAAATTCCAACAATTATATACTATATTTATACACTATAGTATATTAATATAACATCATTTAATCATCAAGAACCAATTAAATCATCACCATATAAGCTTGTAAGCTTTCGCTTATTTGATTTAAATAGGTAAATGATTTCAAAAATTCTAATTAATTCACACAATGCATAAATAATATACTAAAGCATTAAAACACCATTACATGTTCAAAAATAAAATCATACATCAACATATATCTATATATTTTTGTAAAATCAAGTATATGGTTTTCAAAATTTAATTAAATCATATAACATATCAACAATACATTAAAGCATTAATATGTCATCACAATCTTAAATAAAATTTATACACCATGGTATATTTTGAAAAGCTCACTAATATTTTAAAAATATACCTGTGGTTTCTAAAATTTTCAAATCAAAACCATGGATTATAATCATGATAATAAACAATAATCCATCTCTAAAATGCTTAAGTAATCGGTCCTCATAAGAATATTTTTATCATTTTCAAAATTATATCATCAAGTCATATGGTTCAAAATCATGAAAAATATGCTAGATCCATTTCAATAACCTCAGATAAACCATCTAGGGTCATTTAACATATATTCACATATTTAAATAACCCATCAAGAACAACATTCATCTATAGCTCATCCATGGAACATTTAAACATACACAAATATATATATATAGCATTCGACACACCCACATATATATATAAGCATGTCTCGATTTTCATAGCAAAAGGACGGAATCGGTACTATGGTGCCTGTTTACCTTGAAATAGTATAGGATCTCAAGAACAACACTAGGGTGCCCAAAGGTTTCGAAATAGTAGATGGAAGAAGAAGAAAATTTTTGAAATGGAGAGAGGAGACACGGCTGTCAGTTTTTGAGAGAAAGAGAGTGAAATGAGTTCAAAATTGAAACGGGAGTGTATAATGAGAAGAGTGTTAAGTGAAAGTCTCCCTATCATCTCCTTCTTCTCTCTCTCGATTTTGGCCAAGAAAATGGCACAAAATCTGCAGCAAATTGATGGGTTGTAGGGATGATTAAGAGTGTTAATGAGCTCTTCATGCATGTCCTTTGAAAAGGGATAATCATTTGTAATGGGAAGAGAGAGAGAGTCAAGCATGTAGGGGTTTTAGGATGGATTAAATTTATTTTTGTACCATAATACAATGTATTAATCACATGATCATAGATATATAATACAAGCCATTAAAATAATTAAATCAAGATATAGCATTTATTCAAATTACCGATCCAAAATTAGGAAAATAGGAATAAAATACAAATCACACCTATTATTGATACTCATGCCATTTTCGATCCAAATATACATATATACCTCTATAATATATGATTTAGATATTAAATAATATCATAGGATAAAATTATAGCATTTATTTATATAAGAACCCTAATTTCTATAATTAGGTTTCAAAATTATAAAAATCATATCGATTTTAATGATCTAAAACTGATTTCATAGCTTAATAATACCCATATATATCATATTATAAAGTTTAGATACCATAGGATAATTTAATAGTGTCATTTCATGTGAAAATCCAAAGTTTATAAACTTAGGTTTTTGAAATTAAAATTAAGATATCGAGTTTAATATCTCAAATATTGATTTTAATAATCATTAATACTGTAATTATATAAATAATAATAGGAAATTAATTATTATAATTTCGAGCATTAAACTCATTTTACAAAACGCTCTCAGACGCTGACGCTCAAAACGCCTCAAACGCTCAAAATCGACTCATCTCAAAATGGTCGCAGAAGTTCATACTTAATAAATAAATATATTCCTTTTAATAAAGGAATTAAGATGGAAATTAATTCCAAGCTTCACCGCCGTAAAACTTCATGAAAGTCGACGCTCGATACGCTGCTGACGTTAAAATATATCGATAATCATTTCGCATATTTCAATCCTTTAATTCACAATCCTTAGTGAATTATGAAAGGAATGTATAACGATATCAGATCGAAACACAAGTTCGATGTCGTAAAAGATAATATACTAAGAAACCCCTAATTACGTTGAAACCGTAATCGATATTCGCTTTCTCGAATATTACATTCCACCCCTACGAAAAATTTCGTCCCAAATTTGTATACCTTAGAAAAATAGATCGGGTATTTTCTCTCATGCTTCAAGCTCCCACGTGCTTCGTCCGTGGTGTTCCACAAGACCACTAATACGGATCGACTGTTCGTAGTTGTTGGACTTTGTGGTCAAGTATGGCTGGGTTCTTCCTTATAGCTCTGTCGCTCGGGTTCACGCCGCCTTGGTGAATCACGTGCTTTGGGTCGTGAACGATTTTCGTAATCTGCGACACGTGAAAACATTATGGACATTCCCTAGGTTTGGCGAAGAGCCAACCTATGCTCTATCGACCTATCCTTTCTAGGATCTCATAAGGTCCTATGAAACGGGTCTAAGCTTTCCTTTCGTGCCAAACCGACAACTTTTACTGGAGAGACCTAAGATTCTTTGTCTCCATCCTCAAATCAGTAGTCGGATCACGCAGATCAGAAGATTTCGTCTCCGAGCCTCTTTATCCTCATCCTAATTTGTCGAATGATTTCGATCATTTCACTCACCGCATCAGGCCCTATAACTTCTCTCACCGACTTCATCCCAATAAAGTGGTGATCTACACTTCTGCCATACAATGCTCATGGGCCATGCCGATCGTCGCTTGATAATCGTTGTTGTAAGCAAATTCAATCGAGGTAAAATATCTTCCCATTTTGCACCTCGATCCAAAATTACGTTCTAAGCATATTCTAGCGTTTGAATCGTTCTCTCCACGTCCATCGGGTGGGTGGAATGTACGAAGTTTAACTGCACTCAGCTCTTTGCAAGCTAATCCAAAACTGGATGTGAACTTGGAGTCTCGATCGAGGTAATAGATTTGCACCCATGTAGTCATACAATTTCCTTAACGCATAACCGGCCAACTTATCGATCCATAAGTGCTTTGAATAGGTAGAAAAGCACTTTGTAAGTCTATCCACAATTACCCATATGGCTGTGTTTCCTCTTCTCGATTTGGGTAAGCTTGTAACGAAATCCATCGTTATATCGTCCCACTTCCATTCGGGATTTCCAACGGTTGTAACTTCCCGTAGGGTCGTTGGTGTGGCCTTCACTTGTTGACAAACAATACAGTCGTTCTACGAAAGAAGCATGTCTCGCTTTCATGCCCCACCAAAATTTTCCTTCGTGTCCCGGTACATCTTAAGACGTGCGCGGTAGGCGTATCGTGAGCCTCACTCATGATTTCGCTCAAGCTCTCGCCGTGACGCATATCCTTCCTTCAAAACATAAGGCGTTATCCGGTGCCTCTTGAAAATTTTTAATCCTTCCGCACCTTAGTCTTTCTCTGATCTTTTCCAACTTTTCCTCCATCCTTGTCTCCTCGACAATTTTTTTCTTAGGTCGGATGTCCGGTGAGTGTAGCGATATAGCTCACAATTGTCTCGTGTGGTTCCACCAGCTCAATCCTCATTCTACCAAACTCTTCAACGAAGTTCCTCTTGTACAAAGAGACATCCTAACTGGTATGGTTTCCTTACGACTGTATGCCGCCTACTACATTCGCCTCGCGGTGATAGTTAATACCCACGTAATCTTTACTAATTCTAGCCATCTTCCTGCCTCATATTCAGATCTCTTTGTTCAAGAAATACTTCAAACTCTTATGATCCGTGAAGATCTCACATCTCACACCTGAGAGGTGTCTCCATATTTTAGTGCATGAACCTACCGCTAATTCCAAATCGTGGGTAGGGTAGTTCACGGGGTCCGAGTTGTCGGGATGCGTAAGCTATCACTTTTCCTTCTGCATCAAACACAACCAGCCCGCTTTAGATGCGTCAGATAGACCACGCACTTTGTCCGCCTCGGGACCGCTAGAACGTGCACTGGTCAATTTTTTCGAGTATTGAAAACTCATCTCGCACTCCTCATCCACGAACTTGATTCCTTCCGAGTAGTCAGTTATTGCCTGCAATCTTGGAGAATCCTTCATGAATCTCCTCATAGTAGCCGCTAATCCTAGGAAACTTCTAATTCGGTCGGCTTTGGTGATTTCCATTCCCCGCACGGCCTCTACTTTGTCGGATCTACTTTATACCTTCAGCAGACACGATGTGTCCAAGGAACATAACTTCTTCACAAAACTCACATTTGCTAAACTTAGCAAAGAGTCTTTCATTCTCAAGGTTTGCAAACCGCCCCAGATGTTCCTTATGATCCTCTTCGTTCTTGAGTAGATATGATATCATCTATGAAGACCAAAACAAATTTATCCGAAATGTATGAAATACTGCTCATGAGGTCCATGAATATGGTGGCATTGTTAATCCGAATGGCATAACTATGAATTCATAGTGGCCATATCCGGTTCGAATGCGCCTTTAGGTACATCCTCGATCAGATCAGATGGTATCCTCGACTTAAGGTCAATTTTAGAGAATACACCTCCTCGCAATTGATCAAACAGTCATCAATTCGGTAAAGGGTATTTGTTCTTTAGTGTCATCTTATTTAGCTCCCTATAATCGATGCACATCCTCAAAGAACCATCCTTTTCTTAACAAACAAAACAGCGCTCCCAAGGTGAAACACTGCTCTAATGAATCCTAGATCCAAAAGCTCTCGATTTCGATTTTCACTCTTCTAGCTCCTTTGGGGCCATCCTATAGGGCGCCTCACCGGGCTGATCCTGCCCAAGTCGATGGTAAACTCTAGTTGTCTATCGAGGTAGTCCGTAGATTTTAGAAATACGTCCAAAATTCCTGACAACTTCATGTCTTCTACCCGCTCGGGTTTATCCTCATCGTTTAAATAAACAAGAAGCATGGCATCCCTTCGGTTCATCATCCTCCAGCTTGAGTCGACTATCGAATCCTCCTTCCATGCCGATCCCCGAAGGCGTAGTTTCTTGTCGTGAAAGTGAAACCAAATTTTCCTTTCCTTACGAGAATCGTGGAATGATTCTTAGCTAACCATCCATTCCAGGATTATGTCTACATCATCCATGGGTATTATGTTTATGAGTGTTAGCCGTTAACCCAAGTGATCCTAATGTCAACTCTAGTCTTGGAAAATGGGTACTATCATAATCCTCCTATAGGCGATGAGATTCTCATATCCGCTTGATTTTTCTGTGACCCAAGGCTCAGATTCTACGCATGATTTTGCAATAAAAGAATGAGAAGCTCCCCGTGATCGAACAATACTATAACAGGTTGAGTAGAACTCCCATACCGCCAAGTTCTCGTTCTGCTTCGCTCGCTTCCTATGGCGTAGGTTCAGCTCGAGCCGGCCGAGGCCGACGGGCGTGTCTCGCTGATTCGTTCGGCCGTTGTGCTGCCGTTGCCGGGCGCTTGGCGCGTGTGGTCGACGCCCGCCGTTGTGGGGGGTTGCCGCCATCGCCGCTAGTGGTTTGTTGCGCGGGTCGCCGCCATTGCTGCGCCGCTTGGAGTTGTTGTGAGGTTGCAAGTCACCTTGTGGGGTAAAATTTAACGCGCGCGGCCGGGTTGCCAGAGCAGCCCTTAATGGCGAGCATTGCCTCGATTGGTTGGCCTTACATCCAACGTGATACTCGGGCAATTGTTGGCGTATGCCCGCTTGCCCGTCGACTTATAACATGCTACCACGCTTGCACACACCAGTTTGAGTGGCATCGAGGCATTGGGTGTCCTCGATCGCTCATGTGGTCCCACGTGGAGCATAAGTCGCTCTTCCAGCCTTGTCCCCTGGGCGCTGGCTCTCCACCGCGTGCTTGGACTGCGTCCCCAAAGTTCCGCGGTTGTTATTCCAGCGGTTGGGTTCTCATTTCCTTTTCCTCTATCACATGCATTGTGTGATCAGAGCGCCAGATTTATTTACGGTCATGGCCGCCTCATATCTAAAGCTCGTCAAGAGACTTAGAGTAGGTCAGTCTCCATGGTCTTGGGAGACATCGATCTCTTCTTAGCCCTCGTACGAACTTTTCGAGCATTTTCAAGTCGGTGTCCACCGCTTGTGCATACTCGACATCTCGCAGGAGATCATAGTCGGATCGCCAGTCCTTTCTTGTTTTAGCGAAAATTCTGCTCGCTTCTTCTCTTTATAGCTTTAGGTATGTACTTTTCATCGCTCCCTCAAATCCTCCACGAGAATTCTCGAAATTCAATTTGAAAAGTCTTTCCGGCCTCACGCAAGTCACTCGGTCCGTCGTCAGGAAGGTAGCACGACCATGCTTTGCCGTGCGCTCTTAAGAAGGTAAAACTCCGTCAATGGCCCTAACCCAGTTGTTCGACTTCTTCGGCTACCTTTCCGTTAAAGAGGAGGGGTTACTTGCAAAACATTTCTTCGATCCTCGCGATCGGGGTCATGTGAGATGGTGGGTTGGGGAATTTCTCTAGCTCTTGCTCGGGGATCCTACCCTGCCTCTCTGGCCTTCCCAGACCTCGACCTCGGGTTCCTGCCTCGGATTCCTTCTCGAGGCAGTCGCTATAAGCGAAAATGGTAATCAGTAGCACTTATTCTTTTCACAGACAATCAGTACACCAATGCTATTATGGCTCATTCGTAAAATGATTCCAACAGATATCATTCTTAATGTAGAATAACTTGCAAAGCCCTATTAGGGTCATGTATATATATATATCGAAAATTTTCTCGCCATAGGCGTGATGTTCAACCACCGGTTATACAAGAAAAGGTAAAACATAAGTCCCGCCCACACGGCCTTCCCAAAACTAAGGTTCTAAGTCACAGAAAGATTAAACATAGGAAAGAAAAAACGGAAGCTTAAGCACAAAAAAAAATTCTTTAAGCTTCGCCGTGGTCTACATCATGTCGTCATCCCTATCCAAGCCCTCCTGGGGTCTTCCTCCTCTCGAGGTCGCCTCGCCGTCTGAAATGTCCTCGGCATCCGGATGGACCGGCTCCATGCTTACCACCGATGGTCATGTTCATGGGGGTTAAGAAAGCCGTTCGTATCTACTTCCGATGCTCGTAGTCCGGAGCGGATCGTATATCCACCTGCGACATCGTTACTCTCATCCGTGTCTTGTCCGGAGAAGTTCGCCGGGTGGTATGGCCTGGGACCATAGGTGGCTGAGGTGGTTCGGGACGTACGGTGTCACAAGTAGGTGGAAATCAAACTGCTCCTAGCTCTGGCGGCGTCTTGCCCTTCTAAGCGAGCGTAGCCTTCCTCGTCAGGGAAAGGAACGACTGCAGTAATTCGCCTCGAACCTTGTAAAGCCACTGCGACTCAGTCCCGCGGTATACTCTCGGGGAGGGGTAGGTCCTCACGGTCTGCTCAAGAATGATGTACACGTAAGTCGGTGACTCACGAATGGGCAAATCTCCACCAAGTCGTAGTGCCACGCCGGTAGATGTAATCTCCCGATATCTCTACATACCCATCCAGTGGGGGAGTATCGCTAGAGGCGGAATTGAGCCGTCATATCGATCGCGCCGTGGTAGCAGGCTCTCCAGAGCGGAGGTAATATGCGAGAACTCACCATAAGTTTCCCAGTAGCATCCACATGCGAGCGAATGCTTCCTCCTCTATACGGGGTGGGTTCAACCTCCTCCTCGCGAGATATCTCAACCCCTCCAGTCGATCGCGATAAAACTAACATAAGTAGACTATCGCAATGCGTCTCGCGTTAAAGGATATCTTAAAGCATATGAGGCAGCTAGATAAGGTCAAGCAAGTCTATAAGGTAGGAACATCATCTGCACAATGACTCACCACAACTTACTCTTAGTCTTACCCAACGCATATGCACATAAGCCAACAACATCTAATATAAGCTTGAGATCCTTATTACTTATACAAACACTGAACTAGAGTTCAACGGACTCTATCGTATCGGAGCAGAATTAAGGATTCTGTTCTTCATAACAAATGAAGATCAGTGCGTTAGAGAGCGCAGGTGAAAACCATCGTAAATCGGAGTCCTAACGAGAGATCTAGCTAAAACAATTCTCCACGAGGCTGTAGGAAATTTGCGCGATCGTGCCAAATTGCAAAGCGAGTCTATGTCGGCAAGTACGCTCTACCATCTTTGGGTTTTTAAGTTGAGGCTGAACATTCGGCGTAAGTGGCGCTCCATTTTTTGTTGATGCTCACTCATGTCGAGAGTAGTGATGGAGTGCATGCAGTAAGCCTTAAAGGTCGAGGTTGTCCTCGCCATCCTTCTCGCTCGTCTTGTCGCTCGTACCAAGGGTATCGTTACTTTCATTCTTCCATCGTTCTTTAGCATTCGCATAAGGAAAAGAAGTTCGTTCTATGTTCTTCACGATCGTGATCATGCTCCTTAGAGTCTAAGTTGCTTATGATAACATATAGTTTCATCATAAATAAAATTTTAAAAGTCGAAAGAGGTTTCAATTGAAAATTTTTGAAATACTGATTTCAACCTAGCAATCATAATCAACTTATATGCATATCAGAATGGTTCATTCATCCATGTTGATCATTCAACTAGTACCACCATGTACTTTCATATCATACTGAAAGTATTGCATTAGTTCAACTAAAGTATTTTGGAAAAAATTTCTTGTTACGTTTCATTTTAATCAGTAAAAATTTTCATAATAATCAGAATCCTTCAAAGTCCTCCAATTGTTCAATCATGTAAAATTTCCATTTAATGAGTTTGAGAAAGAACGAGCTATCTCTTTCCGGTTGAACTCGAGTGATGGAGTGTTGAGGAGGAGTCGTGGGTTTCTAGAAGTCAGTGACTTCGATCTAAACTTAGAATAAAAAGAATTGGGTTTTAAAGAGCAAAGGTGCTCACAATCATTATCAGACCCCATTCCGGACAACTTGACGTGGGGCGACTAATACTAGGAGAGTATTTTGGGTTACATGGATAGAATAGAGATGAATAAAGATAAACTAACATGCCTGACATGATATGAAATGATGTTATATTGTTTTGAAAAGATTTAGCCGGACCCCAAATTGCCCGATCGAGTGGCCTCAATAGTTTATAAACATAAAGCGTAAATAAGAGAGTCGTATTATAGGCGAATAGTGTGTGAATACATATGACGATATGCGTTAATTAATCACAAATTAAGTAAATCGGTCAAAGCGACTTGTTCTACCCATTCTTGGGTAGTGAACGCAATGCGACTGATCATGTTGTTACACTGCGGCGGGTTCTGCGGACAAAGGGCTACGCATGATGGCGAGATAACGATCTCCATGGGCAACGCGCATGAAGTCGAGGCCGCTGCGATCGGAGATATTACTTTATGTTTTGATAGAAACAGCTTTAGTATTGAAAGATGTTTTATATGTGTCGGATTTTAAAGGAACCTTGTTCCGTTTGAAATTGTTTATTCATGGATATTACATTATTTTTGATAGTGGTGTTTCTATCATAAGAAATAGCGGTTATCTGTGTTGGCACATTATATAATTCGCTTTATACTATTTACGCTAAACATAATACCTATAACTATGTTGCATCATCTACAAACCCTAAAAAGAGAAAGTTTTCTTCAGAAGACGACACCACATTTCTCCGCATCTTAGATTGGGTCACATCAATCTAAATAGGATCCAAAGACCGGCTAAGAATGGAGCATTGGGTAATCTAACAGCTACCTGCCCACCGCGAACTCAGATATAGAAGGTAAGATGTCGACTAGACCTTCAAAGCGAGGGGGTTATAGAGCCAAAGAAAGCGTTGGAGCTAGTCCATTTCGACCGCGTGGACCGATCGCCCACACAAGCTCGTGGAGGTACGAGTATTTTGTCACTTTCATTAACGATTACTCAAGGTACGGATATATACCGCTTCACCGCGCAAGTGCCAATGCTTTGAGAAATTCAAAGAGTTTAAGGCGGAAGTGGAGACTAAGCTTGGTAAAGTATCAAGTCATCATGGGTCCGATCGCGGCGGCAGAATACCTCAAGAACGAGTTTATGGACTATCTAGTGAAGTGTGGGATTACCTCCCAAACAAGACTACATCGCGGGCACACCAGAGCAAATGGTGTGTCGAGCTAAGAAATAGACTCTTTGGAAATGGTTAGATCAATGATGAGTTATCGCAAGATTGCTGATTTCATTATGGGGTATGCCTTAGAAACTAAGGCATACTTGCTAAATCTAGTACCATCCAAGTCGGTCGAAAAAGACCCCTTTCGAGTTGTGGTTTGGGCGCAGCCTCAGTCCTAAGCCACATAAGGATACGGGCACCAACACGTGTCTTTGAACAAGAAGGCCGACAAGTTGGAGGCTAGATCGGCCTTAGAGGTCGCTTTATCGCTATCCTAGAGGGACGAAAGGTGGTTTATTCTATAGTCCCTAATGATCGGAAGGTCATTATTAGCACTAATGCCCGATTCTCTTAGAAGAGGATTATATGACAAAACCATAAATTCAAAGTTGAAATCATTCTTCAGAATTAGAAGATGATCGATTCCACCACCGAAGCCAAAGGTATGAGATGTCGTGTTCAGTGGGAGGATCGACACCGAGATACTTCAAGAAATTAAAGTGGGTCGAGTTCCACTGGAGATACAGAAGCCGCATAAGTTGGCTCCTATCCAAGCAAGTTGTGCAAGATGAGAGAACCACAAGTTACCGCACCGTTGCCATTGCTATCGTGGCCGCAATACTGTCAGTAGTGGGAGGTTGTTCGTCAACCCGAGCGATTTATGTTCGTGGGTGAATCTTCGGATTTAGTCCCGAAACGAACAGCGATAATCGACCCATGAACGTGCACAATGAGGCGATACAAGACATTGATGCAAGATCATGGTACACCGCTATGGACTTACAAATTGAGTCCATAACAGCTATGGATGTATCACGAAAGACACCTCTACCGGACGGCAAGGAAGCCATAGGTAGTAAGTGGGCATACAAGAGGAAGAGAGATTCAGATGGAGAGGTTTCGCTTTTAAAGCCGAACTTGTGGCTAAAGGGTACACTCGTATTGAGGGCATCGATTTCGATGAGACCTTTTCGCTCAGAGTAATGCTCAAGTCCATCGTAATTCTTACGGCCATAGCGACCTCACTTGAACCTTGAGGTTTGGCAAATGGATGTCAAAACCGCTTAAATGGTTACCTTGAGGAAGGTAGAGACATCTATGTGCAAAGAACCTAAGGTTATGTGAAGGGTGAAGAGCATATAGTACGGAAGCTTAAGTCCATTTATGGATTAAGCAAGCCTCACGATCCCGGAACTTACGCTTTGACGAGGTGGTAAAGTCCCATGGATTTACCCAACTGCTCAGCGAGAGTTGTGTGTATCGCTTAGATGTCAACGTGATGTGGTATTTTCGCACTTTATGTAGATGACATTCTTCTAGTCAGGCAACAATGTGAAGTTGTTATCGACGAAAGAGTTGGTTATCCGATCGCTTCAAATGAAAGACTTAGGAGATGCAGCTCGACATCTCGGGATCAAGGTTTACCGAGATCGCAAAGAGGAAAATGTCGAGCTTATCTCGTGCGCCTTACATTGATACCGTGATTACACGTTTTAGCATGCAGACCGCCAAGCAAGGATTGCTACCTTTCGCATACATGGCGTTCCTTTATCTCAGGAGCAGCCACCTATGACCGCAGCGAGATAGAGGAATGAGACAAGTTCCTTACGCTCCGCCGTAGGAAGTTTCATGTACGCAATGCTATGTACGAGGCCCAATATCTCGCTATGCGGTAGGCATAGTAGCTAGATATCGCCTAACCTCGGACAAGCTCATTGACAGTAGTAAAGCATATACTCAAGCACCGAAAATGACTCGAGATTATAGGCTAGTTTACCACGCAGATAGTCTAATGCCTTGGGTTACTGCACTGGATTTCCAAGCCGACCGTGATGAGAAAAATTCTACCTCGGGCTATGTGTTTACCTTGGGAGGTGGAGCCGATCCCAAGTGAGTACAAAGCAAAGCCGATGCATCATGGACTCCACCATGGAAAGCGAATATGTAGCCGCTCCGAGGTCGCTAAGGAGGTCAGATGGTTCAAGAACTACCTCATGGATCTAGTGTGGTACCGTTTGCCCAAGAGTATCATAGTTTATCGTGATAACTCGTGCAAAGGGCAAACTCGAAGCGAACCACGGACCCACAAGGCCACCAAACACATAGAGAAAGTACCATGTCATATGAGAAATCGTGAGACGAGGGACGTCTTGATTGAAAAGATTGATACGACGGATAACCTAGCGGATCCATTCACAAAGAGCCCGCCAAGAAAAATCTACCGGCGCACGCTCGAGGACTCGATTGCGCTTGACGGCACCCACTTAGAAAGGAAACTTTGTATAAGTGGGATAAGCAAAGTGATGGTTTTGTTTGTAATAGCTAGTAGAGACACATTGTATACTAAAAGTTTGCTTTTAGTATAAGTGGGAGATTGTGGATTAGAGCATCGAAAGCGTGTTTGGTCGAGCTTGTATACAATGTTTCTCGTTACCACTATTACAATCTCCTATCTCGAATTGATTACTTGATTGCATATATTCCGTGTCCCTTATCTCATATATAAGTTAGATCATACATTGTGTGAAGATCACGTAAGTCCGTATGATTGGTCAAGCTTAATGAGATATAAAAGTTTCACAACCGAGACAACTTGAGGACGAGTTGTCGGGTATAGTGCATGTATAGATAAGAAGTGACTTCGACTTGGTTGCTTGTTTATGCCGGTACGCCTCGACGTATGAAGCGATCACGAGGAGACGAGTTCTTCCGTCTCACCGTCGTGAAGAACCAAGATCTCGGTGACTTACGTTGATCTAAACCTCGATAAGGTATTAGGTGAGTATGAGAGTCGACCATCACTTTGACTTGTCATGGGTGAGGGTTATATGTTCTAACCCAATATTCTCCGCATCTTGGGTGGTGGCGGTTTTGATGTCATGCTAGTTATCAGACGAGTCACCGTATCCGTTTAGATGATGACGCCCCTTAAGGAGCTCAAAGGTTTATTGTACTAAACCCCGCAGTTGAGTTAGCTCAAGCACAATAATAAGGTTGAGTGGGTACTACTTAAGGAATTAAAGATATTAATTATTTAGTCGATCGAATGCTCTAAATAATTAATGGACGGCGATATCTTAAATATGGTGATTCGAATGTCTAAGTGCAAGTCCGACTCACCTTCTGTAATAAAGGGTAAGTCAAGATTTATTCTCTAGTGGCATGAATGAATGTTTATAAATTAATTTATGTTCGGGTCGAACATAAGATAATTAATTTATTTGAGGCCCATCTTTATTCCTTGCATTTGATCCTGGCCGCCCATCAGTGCCGGGTTAGGAGGAAAATCGGCTACTATCTCCTCTCTATGGATAAGATTTGATTCTCTTTATCCATAAGGATATTATTATATTTATGGGATATGTATGGATCATTTCCTTATGGGATTATGGTAATGCATTATAAATATAAGGTAAGATATAAGATCAAGGTTAATCATCAATTAACATCCTCATATTTTCGAGAACCCATAGGTCTTGGGAGTGAGTTTCAAAATTCATAGAGAGGTTAGGGTGATTTTAGTAGCATTCTCCATAGCTTATCCTCACTCGATATTCGAGATCGGGCAAGGGATCTGATCCCGGAAGATCAAAGCACGAGTCTCGATCCGCTCATCCCCGACAGATTCAAAGGTAAACACGAGAAAACCCCTACGTGTTGCAATTAATTATATAGACGCATGCTAGGAATATAATCTATGTATGGTGAATTAAACATCCAAGATAGATCCTTGGGAGAGGGTTAAAATCGCTTTTCCTACAAAAACACCATTTGGAATGTCTCTCACCGGACGGTGTTCGCAAGACGTGTCACCGCTTGTCATTTGGAACACAAGGCGTCTTGGGCAATCCATAAGCTCAACTTTCGATGGGACGAGGCAGGGGAGAAGCGCAAGCTTGACATACAAGAGCTCGAGGAGATTCGCCTCGAAGCTTATGACAATGCCGCTATATACAAGGATAGGCTCAAAAGATCCCATGATCTTTTAATCAAGGAAAAGAAGTTCGAAAATGGGCGAATGATGCTACTCTATCAAAATAGGTTCCGCTATGCCTCTGGCAAGCTGACCACCAAGTGGGTGGGACCTTACATCGTGCACGCCCAACATCGGAACGGAGCCGTGGAGATAAGCAACATGGACGGCAAGAAAGTGTTCAAAGTGAACGGAAGTAGACTTAAAACCTACCATGGGGACGACCGAAGGCTCAGAGAATGGGACACTGAGCAAGATGATCCTACCAAGGTTCCCCAAGAGGATCCTCAAGACGCCTGAGCTCAAGGAATACGCCGAGCTAACGACGTTAAACACGCCGCTTCCGGGAGGCAACCCAAGCATGGTATGATTTTAACCGCTATATTTCATTCCGCTTTTTGTCAAGGGGTGGTATTGATTACTTTTAACACTTTGCCTCAAGCAAAGTGTATGAGTGGGTGAAGCCCACCCTCATTATTTCGACATGCCTCGAGCGGATTGATTCTTCCCGAGGAGCGATTTTCTTAAAAATGCAAGTCAAGAAGGAACTCAAGATAAAGCGAAGAGGAGGGCTGCAGATGGCAAGGCAATGCCTGCCAAGAACACGGGATACGAGGCAAGATCTCAGATTACGTGGGCTCGACGTGAGACGCCCCATCACCCCACTACCCTATAACCGCCCCAACCCACGTTCTATTACCCCCCTCATTTCGCCTACCCACTTCCCACATTCAAACCACACCCCAAAAACTTCCCCAAACTACAGCACAAAAACCCTAACCTCCTACCCATGGTGCACACACGTCCAAAGAAGAAACTACCGGAGCCAACCCCGAAAAAGACTGTAGCTCGCCGTGTAAAAATAGAGAAGACACCGGCAGAGCTCGCCCGGGGAGTCCGTCGTCCTAAGTGATTCGAGTTTCTCCCACCGAGTTCGCCGAAGGAATAGAAGCGCCCACGCCCACGACATTCACGTGGAGGTGGACGCCGACGAAGAAAGCAGCCCCACGGCCGAGAACACACGGGAGAAGACAGGAGAAGGCCGGAGAAAAGAATAAGTCACCCTCCACCGAAAAAGAAAAATAAAGCGAGACTCACCTACCATCATCAAAGAAGACGCCGACCTCCTCTCACACCGGGTCCACCGCACGAAACCAAAGTCTCTGGAGGAAGGAGGTTTCGTAGGAGGGAGTCTCGACGATGCTCTCGTGAGAAGGCAAGGACAAGGGAACGACCCGACGGAAGAAATCGAGGAAGAAGACGCCTCTTCACCGGAGAACGACCGCCAAGAAGGCAAAGATGGCGACGCTCACAAAGCGAGGAAGTCCTACACGGTGAATACCAAGGAGCTAGTCAAAACCAAGGAGATGGTTGTGCCAAATGGTCGGAACTGGACCTCGAACAACCGGGAGTCAAGGAGGATGTCGAGAGGTGTTTAAGAGAATGGGATGGGAAGTTTCTCGAATGGGATACCACTGTACGCTACCGATGGTGAAGGAGTTTTGAGGATCTTGACATAGATCATGACAAAGGGTGCCAAGGGTATACGATTCACTCTTCCTCGGGGGCGAAGAGTTTACTGGTTGACGAGCTCTACCAAGCTCTAAACATGGTGACATTGATGGAAGCAAAGGAAGCCAGCTATAGGGGAGCAGCCAAGGTGGTACCCAATTTCACTGACGGGAAATGGTTCGGGATCTGGGGAAACTAATCGGAAAGGATGGCGCACAGTTCAAGTCGTGTGACACCAAGGGGACAGCCCTCAAGGACCCGGCCATGCAAGTATGCCACCGGATCCTCTCCTATAATCTCTTTGGCAAGAAGGATAGCAGCGCAACCATGTCGAAGAGCGAGTTGTTCATCCTCTGGGCGATGCACGAAAGGATGAGGCTCAACTTTGCATCCTTCGCAATCTCACATATGAAGAGCATAATGGGAAAGGAGTAGCAGAGGCTCTCCTTGTGCCACTTGCCGACTAACTTTGCCAAGGAGAATGACCTGCTTGGCCCCGACTTCGCCATGGCTCCCGAGAGAGAGGACACCTTCGACCTGAAAGTACTGAAGAAGATGCTCATGATTGTAGAGGACGAGGATGGCAAGCTTACCATCCAGCAAGAGCTTGAGAAGCCCATTGCCAAGCCAGCACGCTCAAAGGCTAAGGCAAGGGCAGGACCTTCAGCAACACCGGAGCCTGCCCAAGGTGATACTCAAGCCGCCCTCGTCAAAATACAAGAGACCTTGACTGAAATCCAGACCGCCCAGCTCGTATTCTTTGCCCACCAAGGATTCAGGTACCCACCTGCATCCCCCTAAGCTTTTATCCCTTTTGTTTTTGTTTTTTTTGTTTTTTTGTTTTTGTTTTCTTGTTTTTTTGTTTTTTGTTTTTGTTTTTGTGTTTGTTTGTTGTGTGTTTGCGTGTTTATGTTTTTCGGGGACCATACTCAGTCTAACACTTTGCCACGAGCAAAGTGTGTGAGTGTGGATGGCCCCCTGTTTTTTGTTGTTGTTGTGTGTGTTGACCAACATGTTGAGATGAGCATGATAGTTATGATCTTGGCATAGGCTTTGTAATACATGTTTAGCTTGTATCAATAATGTTAGTATGACGGAAAAGGGGCATAGCATGCACACCTGTGAGAAATTGAGCCTGTATATGCTAAATCATTGCAAGCATGAATTCTATTTTGTGTGATATTCGGATGCTTGACTTGGTTGTGCTAGAACTTGCCTGCTGTCTTGATCAAAGCCCAACTGCTATAGGTCTGAGTGCTCTAGATGATTTAGGCTTTCTTTTCATAGCCATGGTCAACAATGAAAATAAACCCAGATAAATATGTCCTTTGCTAGCCCCCTTTGAGCTGTTCGTTTTCTTTTAAATTATCTTATGCTCTTCCCTGACCTGGGGATTGAGAGAAGAAGAATAGGGGAGGGATATGTACGTCTTGGGTATCATTCTGGGTAAAACAAAACATTAGATGCCTTGGCCTTCGGCCGACATAATGAGTTTAAATTCAAAATGTGTAGAAAAGAAAAGAAAAAGGGTGGGGGGAACAAAGTTTAAAAGTATAAAAAGAAAAAGAAGTTCCCCCAAAAAATATAAGTGTGCTCAGGCCCGTAAGTATCTTGCCGAGGGAAATGGGAAAACATTCTGCCCAAGACCTAAGTCAAGACAACCTTACCCAAGCTTAAATCCTTCCTACTTAGCCAAGTAGCCACTCAACACAACCCTAAAGACCTAAGGATAGAGAACTTAGACCAAGCTATAGGGCAGAGATAGTAGACGGTAGGCAAGCCTATGGCACTTCCTTGATCAAGTCACCACTGAGCATGAAACCTTAAACACCGAGAGTTTGAGTGCTTGAGAGGAATTCCCACAAACTTGCTTTGCCCCGATCTTGACTAACCTTGATGCATAGCTGTATTCATCGCCTATGCCGATTATCTTTGTCATGTTATAATCTTATCCTTCTTTGGTTTTCGTATATGTTGTTTGTGTGTTTTGTTTTTCTTTTGGGCGAGGAATGCTTGCACGCTTGAGGACAACCGTGGTCCAAGTGTGTGAGTGTGACGAACCCGTTTTCGTGCTCTTTTTGGGGTAATCCTTGCCCTAGAAAGAGTGCATTTTGTGTGTGTTCTTTGCGTGTGTTTGTGTCTGGGAGGACACGCTTTGGGGTATTGTAGGTTGAACCGGACCTTGGGTAAGATTAGGCCACCTCCGTGAGAGGTAAAATCCCAAAGATTACCTTGGCAAGACATTCGACATCTTGCCAAGACCTTTGCATCGCATGGAGCCGCTTTGGTCAACGAGTGATGTGAAGCCAAGAGAGTAATCGAGACAGGAAGAGAGGGAAAAGGACGAGGAGTGATGCAGGGGACAGAGGAGCAAGTCAGGATGCAGCTGCTGACTTGCACGCAAATGGGGAGATTTTGGGCAAGATTCATCTCTGCCGCCTGCTTGATTTATGCCGAAAGGGAAAGGTCGACTGCGGTATCGAGATGAGACAAATCTGCCGGACTCGAAGCGGAGGAGCTCTTGTCGGGGTCAGAGCCGAGCCCGACTTCCCCGCCTCACCACCGCCTCCTCGAGATGCATGCGCTGACCAAGACAAAGTGGAGTGCACTTAGGCTCCCAAAAGGATTCCCTCTCCAGAATACGAAACACACAACACAACATTCGGGAGAGAGCATCAGTCCAGATTTTCTCTCTCAACTTCTCTCTTTTATTTCTCTTGCATTTCATGAGCGATTGGTAAGGAAGAAACAAGTCCTACGGCAAACAATTTATATTATGTATTTGGTTATCTCTTGAGAGCAGCTTGGCGAGAGAATGCTTTTCGCCACGTTTGATTTTCTATTCAAGTATGGTTTCGATTGTGTTCTTGTTTATTGCTTTTATGTTTATATCGATTATCGTGAGTAGTCGGTTCGGTTGGGCTCGGGGTGAAGCATGTTGAGTCAGTCATACAAGTCGTGAGGTCTAAATGTCCTTAGAACCTTGAGTGGGTGTTTCCGAAGCTCTAGGTCTTTATACACATGTTATTCCTTTCCTTGAGTGTTAACTCGGCCGGTAGTCTTGGGGGGAGGGGTAGCTACAAGCAATAGCAGGAGTAATACATCAGTGTCTCTTTGTCCCGGAAGTGCGGCCGAGTGGGTGATTGTAGCCGTCGGCCTTGGCAAAGGGCTGCGAGCCACTCCTTGGACCATTTGTGGCTAGTTGGGTTTGTCTAGTGAGTCAAGTGTTGGGACGGAAGAACCAATCTTGGAGACCGTCTTGGCGAGGGGCAAGGCGGGGGCCTCTGACTTAGTCCTAAAATCTACGCAATTTGGGTGGGGGCCTGGTGTGCGTAACAACCAAAAAGGGCATCTACCCTTGGTACCTTTAACCACGACATACACTCATGGTGAAAACCTTGAACCTATGACCACGTTTGACCAATATCTCAGCGTGCGGAACCACTTGGTCCAACTACTTGTTATTTAATCTCTTTACCTTGTGTTTAGTTTAGGTTTACTTTACGCTCAAGATATATCTCTTAGTACATCTCTCTTGAGACTATCCACCGATCGACACTTGCCCTCGGGCAACCTCCTACTCAAGCCGTGACAACTCGAGTAACAACACAACCAGCTCTCTTGGGTTTGACCCTTAACTTGCCATGTGCGGAACTATATGTTCAAGTTGGAGGAGATTATAAATGTATCTTGACGTGTCTTGGTACCTCTAACGACGGGTAATCCGAGCGTCGTCAATTGACAACTCTTAGTTTGATTGCTTTTATTGATTTTTTCTTTTCCGCATTTCAATTCCCGTTGTTCCAAAACCCCCCGTTGATATTAGAGTTTTTAGGATTTACCGTTTTTATGTGTGACACGAACAATAAGCCCTGTTAAGTTTTCCTTGAGAGACAACTTGGGTTAACTTTCCCTCTACGATTACCTCATTCGATTATGAGTCAATTAAAAGAGTGTTTTTAGTTGAAACAAATTTTGGCGCCGTTGCCGGGGAGAACTTTAGGCGTATTGTTTGTGTTGATTATTTTCTGTGTTCTTTTTTTGTTTTATTTTGTTATACTCATTGCGTGTGATACATTCTTGTTTGAGTGTTGTGTATGCTAGGTCGTCAGTAGTCTCGATAGACCACTTGCTACCCCATGGGACGAAAGACGAAGGCTTAAAAGATAAACTTACGGGCTGGAGAAGTATTGTGCCACTTTTGTGAGTGGTGAACAGTCATAGTTGATAACCATAGATCATCCATCTTTTGAGAATACACCCCCACTGAAAGAAATGGGTGAAAATGCACGAGCACTGCGTGACTTCTACAGACCTGTGATTGGGGCCGTTACCTCCCCCATTGTTCTTGGACCAGTAGCCCGTGACTATGAGCTTAAGCCAAATCATTTCTCGCTCATGCCTATTTTTCATGGGCTTGCTAGTGAGGATGCCTTAAGATTCATCAGGGAATTTTGTTCGGTGTTACAGTCCTTCCCATTGGGAGGACTAAATGAAGACCAGCTGAAGATGATATGTTTCCCGTATATCCTGAAGGATAGGGCAAAGTCTTGGTTTCTGGCACTCCCCGCCAACTCTCTGCAGAATTGGAATGCCGTGGTAGATAAGTTTATGACTAAATACTACCCAAATAAGAAGAGTCAGGAGTTGAGGTCACAGATCATGACCTTTAATCAGACGTCAGACGAGCCATTCCATGAAGCTTGGGAACGGTTCAATGACTTATTGCAGAAGTGCCCTCACCATGCATTGCCAGATGAAATTCTCTATCAGTTCTTCTATGACGGGTTGACTCATAGTTTTCAGTACATGGTGGACAATCTTTGCGGTGGGGATATTGGGTCTCGAACAACAGTAGATATTGCTGAGATTTTTGAGGCTATGGCTACTACTTCACAGCAGAAATCCAATCGAGTTGGAAGAGCCAAAGCACATGCCGTCACCCCTTCTTTTGACATGAATAAGCAAGTGGTTGAGCTAATGAGGGAGGTGCAAGAGCTTAAGATGAGGAAGCCTGATCCACCAGCACAACATAAGGAATTCATGGAACCTTGTGGAATCTGCAATGAACCTGTGCATAATGTTGATACGTGCCCTAGGATGGGAGAGCATACCTTCGAAGGCGAAGCCGAAGCTTATGCTATCTGAGGATTTCAACCTCGGCTGACAATTCGAGCCTAATCGGCAACAATTTAACGTGGGGTGGAGGAATCAAGATCGAGGCGAGTTGAGCCGAATCGCCATACCAAAGACCTCCACAGTAGCAGCAGAGACACCATCCTCAGCAGCAACAGTTCCTATAGCAGCAGTACCCACAACAACAGCAGTATCAGCGAGCCCCTCCACCACTACCTCAGAGGCCATCTTGGGAGGATACGTTCGCCCAAAGATTGGATGCTCAAGATTCAACAATTAAGCGTTTAGAGACACAAATGGGACATATTACTGGTAAGCTTAACGAGCTGTTGTAGCAAGGTGCAGTGGAGAAACTTCCAAGCCAGCCCATTCAAGCTCATGTGATCACTGTTCTAAGGAGTGACCGGATTGTTGAGGACAAGGTTAGAGAGATATCAGGCAAGCAGCTGCAGTCACAGGAGGTGGAAAATAAGAAAGAGACTGGGTTCAGACTGCATAAGGCAGGAAATCCTTACATTCCGCCGATACCCTTCCTACACCGATTGAAGAACGAGAAACAGGACCAACAATTCAATGAGATCTACAAGCTCCTGTCCAAGGTCATGATCAGCTAATTCCATCCTACATCACCAATTGCCTCCCAAACTCCAGGATCCAGGTAGTTTTATTATTAAGATTGCTTTGGGTAATGGAAAGGAAGCTTCTGGCATGCTTGATTTGGGGGCCGGGATTAATCTTATGCCTTATTTAATGTTCAAACGATTAGGATTAGGTGAACTTAAACCCACTCGGATGTGTCTACAGTTAGCTGATAGGTCCATGAGATACCCCAAGGGTATTGTTGAGGATATATTAGTAAAGATGGGTGGGTTGATAGTTCCCGTTGATTTCTTTATTTTGGATATGGGGGATGTTAGGGAAGATGGGGATGAACACACACTGTTATTGGGGAGGCCATTCATGGCCACAACCAACACACTAATAGACGTTAAGAGTGGCACATTGAAAATGACTATACTTGGTGAATCTATGTCTTTCTCTGTACGTGATAGTGTGATTTTTCCTTCTGCTAATTAATTGATGATCTTGCTTCCATAGATACTATTGATCCCTTGGCCGAGAATGTGTTGTTGCAGGATGAGGATGCGTGTATTGACAAGGATAAAGTGAAACGAATTCACGATCGACGGATAGTTTCGCAAAGATTTAAAGCCGGGAATGAAAGTTTCCTTTACACTCTCGTGTTAAACTTTTCCCCGAAAATCTCAAGTCCAAATGGAATGGTCCTTACATCATCGAGAAGGTGTTTCCTTACGGAGCAATTTTACTTCGCGATCCTAACACCAACGGATCATTTACTGTGAATGGACAACGAGTGAGGCCTTACTTTGATCGAGGGGATGGTCTGAAAGAAGTAGAGAACTCCATGCTCATTGATCCTTTCTGTCTCTGACTGGATTACGTCGTGCTCACGACGTTAAACTGAGTACTACGTGGGAGTTTACCCACGGATCTTTTTGTTCTTTTCTTTCTCTTTTTGCTTGTATCTTTGGTCTCTTGATCTATTGGTTTGTCTACGTGTTTATTTTGTTCGAGTGGGGCGTTGTAGCGGTGAGGTGGCCGTGATACTCCGACTCTGCGGTAGCGCTCGCATTCCGACCCTCTTTCTACCATCTATCATCAGGGAAGTCTCATCTTCTTTTGTTATTAATGTTTTGAGCACTGGGGACAGTGCTCGAGTTTAGTGTGGGGGGAGAGTATTTGATTTTTGTGTCGTGTCGTGTCATTTTGCATGATTGGTGATGTGAGTTGGTGATGATTTTGAACTCTTGGACTTAAGTTTTTGTGTATGCAAATAAGTTAGGATTTTGATTTGTGCAACTGAACTCTGTGGTATTGGTCAAACCTTGATGTTATCCCGTTTCTCTTGTTGATATGTGATTGAAGTTTAATGTAAATTGACAAGATTGTGTGGATTGATCTTAAATCGAGGGTTATTGACGTGATTTGTCCGACTAATGCTAAGGGTAGTGTTAATAGTGTGGTTACCTATATACTTGTTTCCTAATAAAAAAAAAGAAAAAAGAATAAGAATAAGGAAAAAGAAGGAGAATAAAAACTCCAATTATTTGTTAAGATTGTTGAAATGGAGGATGAGACTCTGCCCATCTCTCTCATAAATCAAGAAATAGGCAAGGGAAACCACGATTAGAGACTCGTGTTCATCGAGAATGCACCTTTCGAACATTGTTTCAAAATCTATTAAAACCTTCTTTATGTCTTCAAAAGGAACTTGTTGCTAAAGGTGACCACATTAGTTAATTCACCCTAGCGGAGAGTTAGGTTTGAACAAAAATCACCTTTTGTTTATTTGACATCCCTCACAATCTTAGATTTGTTTCACGTTAACTTTGAATATGTATCCACCAAGTTAGGGGGAAAGACAAAAATGGGTTTGATTGATTCGACTAAGAGTGAAGTTGCATGAGTTATTTTTCTATTCTTATTAGTACATACTTTGCTTGAGGACAAGCAAATGGATAAGTGTGGGGGAGTCGTTTAATTTTTTTTATACTTTTTATTGGTATTCTTATGCATGTTGTTTCCCAGGATTTGTTCTATTTATGCCGTTGTTTTGATTAGTATATATCGTTTCGGACTTATTTGGTTTGTATCAATATTTTGTAGAAAAAGGGCATTAAATAGGATAAAATGGATCTTCTAAGAGCTATCATATATTGAATAGCATCTTGATAGGAGTCCGTAGGTGCAAACGGATCGCAATTCGAAGTTCGGACGAGGGAGAACAGATCATTTCTTCAAAGTCGCGCACGGCCCCGTCGCTCGTCGTGCGTCGGCACTGGCAAACTCCGCGCGCACGCGCTCAGCACACTGAGTGCCGGCTCACCTGGCCTCCGTGCGCATTCAGCCCAATCCAGCGCCCTCTCACGCACAGCGCCTGTTTGAGCGCCCTCTCAAATGCTTGAGCGCTCGTTCACACCTTTGCGCGCTCACATCCACGCGCGCTCAACTCCGAGCGCCCGCTCAACCCCGCACGCCCACCCGCGCCCGCTCGCCCACATGTTTCAATCAAAAGTGTTCTCTTAATTGAATCAGAATCGAATTAGGTCTTGTAATAGAGAAAGTTAACCCAAGTCGTCTCTCAAGGAAAACTTAACAGGGCTTATTGTTCGTGTCAAACACATAAAATGGTAAGTCCTAAACACTCTAATACCAACATGAGTTTTTGGAACATACGGGAATTGAAATAGCTGAAAACAAATATAAATGAAAGCAATCTAACTAGGGTTTGTCAATCCTTAGTGGAGAACCTAAGAAAATACGAAAGCAGGAAGCTAAGCATAGAACAAATTAAACTAGATCATCAAACAAGAAAGCAATAAAATTCATCGGAGAACAATTCAACATACTACTAAAATTCAATACCAATTGCATAGAACGTAAATGTATCTAAAAGCCGGGAGAAACAGAATCAATGTAAAGACCAATAATCCAAAGTCTACTAAATAATTGAATCCATAGAAATCACAAAGGAATGAAAAGCAAGAAGTAATCCAACATAAATCGAAAGCGTAAATCGAAAGGAATGAAAAACAAGAAATAAAACTCTAATCTGTTGTTGTCTCTGTCCGTATTGTCGTCGGAAGGCTCGCACAATTTGCTGTCCAAGAACAATGGTCGCGGAAGAAAGATGAAAGAGCAAGGCCATGAGTGTCAACGAACCCCTCAATTTGACCTAAGCGTATATATATATATATATATATATATACATTAATGCGTGGCCTTGATTCACCGAGCGCAGTTGAGCAGTGTTACGATTAAAGGTGGCGTTGGTGGAGAAACATTCTATATTGAGAGTGAGCGCCGGCTTAGACCGAGCGCTCGCTCACAAGAGTGCTCTGTCTCAGAAGCGAACATTCTGTATTGAGAGTGCAATGTTAAAACTCCCCCTAGCATTAGCCGGATAAATCACGTCAATAACCCCTGATTTAAAATCAATTCGCACAATCTCGTCAATTCACATTGCACTTCAATAACATAACATCAAGATAAACGAGAAATACATCAAGGTTTGACCAATATCACAGAGTTCAGGTGCACAATTCACAATCCTAACTTATTCGCATAGACAAAAACTTGATTCCAAGATATCAAAATAAGCACATCACCAAGCATGCAAATAGATAAGATACGCACACAAAACAAATAATCTCCCCACACTAAAATCGAACCTTCCCCCCTGCTCAAAACATTAATAACATAAAATGGCCAATAGAAGGTGAGACTTCCCTGAAAGTAGATGACGGAAACAGGGCTGGAGTGTGAGCGTGCGTGGCAGAACCGAAGTATCACAGTTTCACCTCACTGCTGACGACGTCCGAAATCTGAACAAAACTAACACAAAGACAGCGAGATAGATGAAGAGAACAACGAAACAAACAAAAATAAAGAAAGAAAAAAGCGAGAAAAATCCGTGGGTAAACTCCCGTAGTACTCGATTTAACGTCGTGAGCACGGCGTAATCAATCAACAACAGGCTATCCATAGTCCTTTACTGCGAGAATACCATCTCAGCTAGAGCATCATTAGTAACCATATAAGCACAAATGACAGTAAAGAAAGCAAATAATGAATCATTTAAGCTCAAATCGAACATCCTATTCTCCAAAGAGAAATAGATAACTTCAACTCCCAAAGCACAATACTTTGGTGAATTAGGATGTTGACATATTATAGATGTTGGATTTGTATACTGAAAGCAGTTTTGGTTGAGCTTGTATACAATGATTCCTGTTACCACTATTACAATCTCTATCGAAATGAATACTTGATTGCATATATCGTGTCCCCTTATCTCATATATAAGTTAGATCATACGATTGTGTAGAAGAACACGTAAGTCTGTATGATTGGTCAAGCTTAATGAGATATAAAAGTTTCTGGCTGAGACAACTTGAGGAAGAGTTGTCGGTATAGCTGGCGGTATAGATAAGAAGTGACTTGACTTAGTTGCTTGTCTATCTTTGATGCGTCTCGGCGTATTGAAGGATCACGGTGAGATAAGTTCTTCTCTCGATCGTCGTGAAGAACCAAGATCTCGGTGACTTACGATGATCTAAACCTCGATAAGGTATTAGATGAGTATGAGTTCTTGACCATCACTTTGACTTGTTATGGGTGAGGTTATATGTTCTAACCCAATATTCTCCGCGTCTTGGGTGGTGGCGGTGCTTGTATGTCATGCTAGTTATACGTATCTGTGGGCCCCCATTCTTATAATGAGACATTACTAAAATCTTTATTTCTTTAACAATTATAGAATAATAATAACAATAATAATAATATTGGTAAATATTATATATAAGCAATGGAGGAAAAAATTAAATGAGCGGACGGCATATACCCTATAAATATGTATATGCCAATCAAACAATAATACCAACAGTAAGAATAAACAACTAGGGACACTGACCCTCAATAAAATATATACATATCTATTAAGCGTCATAGTATATCAAACATAGTTTTAACGAAAACCATTTAAAGTTGCTCTTAACACACTCGAGTACTAGCATAGTTTGAAACATATTTACATAAAGCATGATCCTGAGAGAATGTATGTGTGGAGCTCATTCCCGTCAGCATCAACTGTCAACTTCTCATCCTGCAAAACATATATGAAAATAGGGGATGTGAGCATGTAAACATACTCAGTGGGGAATACACTGCAAGCAGTTATAACCAATTGCGTAATGCACACAACATAATGAACTCTTCTTTAACAGTTACCCTTGCGGGTACTCATTATTTATCTCATTGGCAGTTACCCTTGCGGGTACTCATTATTTATCGCGTTGGTTAGCCCTTGTGGGCCTCCTCGAGGTAATTCTTTAACATTGAGCCCTCATGGGCCTCATCGAGTGTAGATCGCCACACTAGACCCTTGTGGGTCTCATCGAGGGTACTTCTTTAACATTCTAGCTCACATGCATGCACAAAACACAAAAATGATTATAACCATACAACGACTTACGGATAGAGTAAATCCCACTTTCGTGTAGGCGTTTCAAAAGACTCTTTAGCTCTTGCTTGGTTGTTCGTCCTTGAGCTTGGATGTCGCACCACCTAGCACTTTAACATTACTCTTAACTAAGTTTCATATGTCGATTAATTATATAAGACTCATCAACATGAACAAATGGTCTAATCTTAACTAAAAATCAACATTAGCTTATGTACATAACATATGTCTAACGTGAAAATTTGCACAAGACGTTGTCTATCTTGGATGAACCTTTATATATGCTTAAATATCATCAAGATCAGAAATCAATCATCAAAATCAAAGATCAAAGCTTTAGCATTGAAAGCCCTAATTGACGTCAAACTAAAGTTTTCCAATTTTGAATCGTCGATTGAAAAATCCGAATAAATCATTTTAAGCTTTATTCATAACATAGAATCAAATATGAAGTCAAAATGATCAAATAAAATCAAAAATTCAACATTACATGGTCTAGGGTTTTCGCCAAAAGGGGTTTTCAACGCTTCGATTTCAAACGTTTTCTTGTTCAAATATATATATTTCAATCCAACAACCCATACATGAACAAATATCAAGCATATAAACAACATAATTCAAGTTCAAGACCCTTCATAATTTTGAAAATCACACAACAATTCCAAAGAATTACATATGTTCAAAGTTTGAGCGTTAAACTACTTATCGGCAATTAATCCAACATAATATCAAGCAATCATCAAACAAAAACACATCCTCTTCACAATTCATGAAAGGACCGAAAATTCATCAAGTTCATAAGTTCACATTTTTCAATTTTTCAAACCATAGATGTGTTCTAGGAAGTGAATTATACCTGAATTCGAAGACCGATCGAAAATTTAACGGTTAGATCGTGAAATTTGGAGCATGAAGTTTTCAAAAATTTTAGTGTGTGTGTAGTGTGTGAAGCACGAAATTGGGGAAGAAAAATGATGAAAATGATGAATAGTAGCTATTTATAATCTAATCCAAAAAATTTTCTTTTATTTTTCAATTTATTTAATAAGGTGATTAATCATCATTTCTAGAGAATTCTAACTTTCTCTACACACTTCTTCACATTTAAAGCATAAAATATGTATATTTACATATATGTACATGTATATCCATTTTATTACTTCTTCACAAATTTTTATTCTAATGCATAACAAATAAACGTTTTAATCGATTCTTATATCCAAATCACTTAATATCGTCAATTAATCACCAATGCATAAAAATTAAACTTTCATGCTAAACTCATAATTATAAATTACTAAGACATTAAAACTTATAATATCAAACTTTACATTATCGCTAGAGCGCATCCTCGCTCTTGGCGAACAACTCGTAAAACGTTCTAAACTCAAATTTTCATTAGTTCACAATTTAAAGAAAAATAATTCACTCTTGAAAATATAGATATATATATATATATATATATATATAAATATATATTTCATACTTCTTTAAAAATTTCTCGGGGTATTACATTCTACCCCTGCAAAAATAATTTAGTCCTCGAAATTAACACAGTAAGTCCTTAAGGTTGAGATATAGAACTAAAGTTCGTCTTCTCTTTCCCATGTGGCTTCCTCGGGTCCATGTCTACTCCATTTTATTTTCACCAAAGGTACTTCTCGATTTCTTAGAGTATGCACTTTTGTCTCAGAATCGCAATCGATGACTCTTCGTGTGTTAAATTCGATGAAACATGTAAATTCTCATGAGATATAACATGACACGGATCGAGATATATTTCCTAAGCATCGACATGTGAAACACATCATGAGCGCCACCAAGTGCGGAGGTAAAGCTAAGCGATATGCCACCTTTCCTATCTTTCAAGTATCTCAAAAGGTCCCACATAACGAGGTTGTAACTTTCCTTTCTTACCAAATCGATCACCCTTTTATATGCGCTATCTTTAAAAATACCTTGTTACCAACCTCAAAGTGTATGTCTTTCTCCTTTTATCGACATATGATTTTCGGCGATCTTGGGCTATCTTAATTCTTTCTACGATCTTTGTGATAACTCCAACCGTTTCTTCAATTAATTCAGCCCTAAAATTCGCTCTCTCCAACTTCATCCCAATGAATTGGTGACCTTCATTCTCCCATACAAAGCTTCAAATGGAGCCATCGATAGTAGCTTGATAACTATTATTATAGTGAATTCAACCAATGGTGATACTTCTCCCAACTTCCACCCATGTTCAATACATAAGCACGAAGCATATCTTCCGAATTTGGATAGTTAAGCTCATCGTCCATCGATTGAGGATGGTAAGTGTCTTGAAGTTTAACACGGTGCCCAAAGTCGATGGAGACTTTTCCAAAATTGGAAGTAAATCTAGTGTCTCGATCGACACAATTGACACTGCACCCCATGTAACCTTACAATCTCATTAATATAGAGTTGAGCTAAGCGATCCATGCTAAAAGTCATTTTAATGGGAAGAAAATGAGTGATTTTGTCGATCATCGATAATAACCCAAATAGCATGATTACCTCTAAGCGTGTAGGTGGTCCAACCACAAAGTCCATAGAAATGTGTTCCCATTTCCACTCGGGAATCTCAGTGGATTTAGCAATCCGGATGGCGTTGATGTTCGAATTTCACCTACTGACACGTAATGCATTTTTCTACAAACTCTCCAATGAATCTCTTCATATTCTGCCACCAGTGAGATTGATTTCAAATCTTTGTACATTTGGTTCCTCCGGGATGCGCGGAATATGGAGTGTTATGAGCTCGCAAGTAGTTCTTGTCTCAATTCCTCATTATTTGCACACAATCTCCGTTGAAAACAAAGTACCATCGATCATGGTAGCAAATCCTTGAATTGTACCTCTTACCTTTCGTTTCTTCATTTGCACAAAATGGATCATTCTTCTGTGTTTCTCTAATTCGATCTTGAATTACCGGACGAACCACAAGTGTAGAAATGATTCCCGTCGTGGTGTTCGGTGGTGTCACCACTTCCAAATTCAATTTCTGAAATTCTCTAATCAATTCTTCTTGTTTGGTAGGTAATCTTTGCCATGTAACTTTTTCGGCTCAATGCATCAGCAACTACGTTTGCTTTTCCAGGATGATAGTGAATAGTGCAGTCATAATCTTTAACCAACTCTAACCATCTTCTTTGCCGAAGGTTTAACTCTTTCTGCGTGAAGAAATACTTCAAACTTTTATGGTCAGTGTAAATGTCACACTTACTCCCATAAAGCTAATGTCGCCATATCTTCAACGCATGTACCACATTGCAAGCTCAAGATCATGTGTTGGATAATTCGCTGTGTGGTTTCGGTTGTCTTAAAGCATAAGCTACGACATTCCCATGTTGCATTAGCACGCATCCAAGTCCTTGTTTTGAAGCATCACTATAGATAACAAAACCATCGGTGCCATCGAGCCTGATTAAAGCAGAGGCGACATGAGGCGTTGCTTTAGTTCTTGGAAACTTTGCTCGACTTTGTTCACTCCATTGAAACTTTTCATTTTACGTGTCAACTTTGTCGATGGACCGAAATCTTTGAAAAACCTTCTATAAATCTTGATAATATCACGCCATTCCCGTAAAACTTCTAACCTCATTCACATTAGTTGGTCTTTTCCAATTGCTTATCGCTCAACTTTTGATGGATCTCTTCTATTCCTCTCGAGTAATCACATGTCAAGAAAAGCAACTTGTTCTAGCCAAAACTCACATTTACGATACTTTGCATACAACTTTTCTTTTCTTAATATTTCCACATCGTCACGAGATGTTCAAACATGTTGGTCTTTATCCTTGAATACACTAGAATATCATCAATGAACACAATAACAAACCGATCAAGATATGAGTAGAAAACTCGGTTCATTAAGTCCATGAAGGCGACACACGGTGCATTCGAGAGTCCAAAAGGTGCGACGGTGAATTGAAAATGACCATATCTTGTTCTAAAAGCTGTTTTGAATGTCGCTCTCTTTGATTTTGAGTTGGTGATATCCCGATCTCAAGTCGATCTTCGAGAACACACTAGCACCTTTAAGTTGATCAAATAAATCTTGATCCCGGCGATGGATATTTATTCTTAATCGTCAATCTATTCGGTTCTCGGTAATCAACGCACATTCTCGAGTTCCATCTTTCTTTTCACAAATATCTTGGAGCACCCCAAGGAGATACGCTTGGTGAATAAATTCTTTGTTAAGTAAGTCTTGCAACTGAACTTTGAGTTCTTGCAATTCTCTCGGTGTCATTCGGTATGGTGCTTTTGAGATCGGTGCTGCTCCAGGTACCAGATCTATTGTAAATTCAACTTGACGGCCTGGTGGAATTCCTGGTAATTCCTCAGGAAACACATCTACATATTCTCTTACTACCGGCACTTCCGTGATTTTACTTTTGTCAGTTGTGTTTGGTCGTGGTAACTAAATACCCTTGCAATTACTTTTCTTAGCATTTTCATTGCTTTCATTGCACTTATAATCTTTGATGGAACCTTTGTTCTTGTATAATGAAAGCAAATTTTTGGCTCTCCATGACATTGAATCTCCACTTCCCGCTCACGACATCTGAGTGTTACATGATTTTTACCCATCCAGTCCATTCCTAGGATTATATCAAAATCTCGCATATCTATAACATGAAGGTCAGCTTCTAGTTCCTTCCCCCCTAAATCTATTGCTATGCCTTTTATCATCCTAGAAGTTATAATAGTTCTTCCTGAAGGAACACTAACTTCTAGTGTATCACAATCAACATAGCAAGGCAATTTCAAGATTGGAACAAAATTTTGTAGAGATAAACGAATGTGTAGCTCCAGAATCAAATAAAACCAAAGCTGGAGTATTAGACACTTGAAGAATACCTGACATCGTGTCTGCTCCATTCTTGGAGTTATCTTCTCCTTGTGTCATAGCAAAGACTCGGGGCTTCACTTTGTTTTCCGGTACTTGTATTCTCTTTTCGTGCTCTCTCATTTTACTTGGGCAATTATATGACATATGCCTGGTTTTCCACAAGAGTAGCAAACATTCTTTCCTAGCCAAGATTCACCTTTATGATTTTCTTGCAATTTGGGCACATAGGCATCGGTGCTTGTTGCGTGTGTTTGCGAACCTATCGAAGAACGTGATACTTGTTGCCATCTCTTGTCGACCGCTCACTTCCACTTTTTCCGAATTCTCCCTTCTTCTTTTTCCATATGAATCACGTTTCTCATTTTGGATTTCTAGTTGCAAACCACTAGAAATTACTTGTGCTCTTTCAATTACTTCCTATAAGTTGCCAATTTCAAGCCACTAATATTCCCAATTTACGGTGCAACCCTTGTTCAAACGACGAGCTTTCTTTTCATCCAGATCGACCAAATACGGAGCAAAACGAGACAATCTGTTAAAATTCCTTTCATATTCAACCCTTGTCATATTACCCCGCTTTGGGTTAAGAAATTCGGTTTCTTCTGCAATCGATAAGATTGAGGAAATAACGATCCTAATCAAATCTTTGAAATCATTCCACGTCAAAGCTTGGCGTTGTTCAATGATCGTTGTTCTAGCATCGACTCCGCCAATAACTTGCTTCCTCAACTAGTCGGTATATAGCACACGAAACTTTTGCTCTTGAACAACCCATCAATCGAAAATCCACTCGAGAACTCGGATCCTCCTCAACATTTTACGGTCTTTCATATCCTTTAAACTTGGTGGATCCATCCTTCTAAACTAATCAATAATTTCATAAGTTCTCGGTTGGTTATTCACGCCCACACCTCGAGTTGCTTGCTGCTGCATAAATCCTTGCAGCGTTTGTAAGAACTGAACAAAATCCACACCATTATCCGGGGTTTGTGGCCCATTTTCTTGACCGGATTACGTCTTGGCGGCATACTTCAATTTCTAAATAAAAATACAAGTCATTTACTTTCGAGACCTCTGAGTTATATTTCGAGGACTCCTTTCTCATAACATGAAAATAATTTCTTTACTTTCTTTCTCATAGAATAACACATAGTTCTTAACTTGAATACAAAACTTCATAAGTTAAGAAACACGCCATAGAACTTTCATCTTTAATTCGTATCAAGCATAACAAATCGGTATACTTTGTCCCTTGTGGACACTTCTTAACCTTTCTCATTTCTTTTGATACGAAAACTTTCAAACATGATCCCGACACGATCTTTCTTTTCCTTTAACTTCATTGCATACTCACATCATAACTTTGAAAATAATTAAACATTTTCATAAACATAAATTACGAGAGTCGGCGTTGAGCAGCGGTAATGGCTCACATTCTCTCTTCTCAATCAAAAGTTCAAAATCTTTCAAACAGATATGATACATTCATAATATTAGCAAGTCTACAGGAATGTAAACCTTGCTCTGATACCAAACTGTGACGCCCCCATTCTTGTAACTGAGACATTACTAAAATCTTTATTTCTTTAACAATTATAGAATAATAATAACAATAATAATAATATTGGTAAATATTATATATAAGCGACGGAGGAAAAATTCGACGAGCTGGACGGCATATACCCATAAATATGTATATGCCATGCGAAACAATAATACCAACAGTATGACAACTAGGGACACACCCTCAATAAAATATATACATATCTATTAAGCGTCATAGTATATCAAACATAGTTTTAACGAAAACCATTTAAAGTTGCTCTTAACACACTCGAGTACTAGCATAGTTTGAAACATATTTACATAAAGCGTGATCCGGAGAGAATGTATGTGGAGCTCATTCCGTCGACATCAGCAATGTCGACTTCTCATCCTGCAAAACATATATGAAAATAGGGGATGTGAGCATGTAAACATACTCGATGGGGAATACTGCGCAAGCGGTTATAACCAATTGCGTAATGCACACAACATAATGAACTCTTCTTTAACAGATTACCCTTGCGGGTACTCATTATTTATCTCGTTGGCGCTTACCGCTTGCGGGTACTCATTATTTATCGCGTTGGTTGGCCCGCGGGCCTCCTCGAGGTAATTCTTTAACATTGAGCCCCTGTGGGCCTCCCCGAGTGTAGATCGCTACACTAGACCCCTTGTGGGTCTCCTCGAGGTATCTTCTTTAACATTCTAGCTCACATGCATGCACAAAACACAAAAATGATTATAACCATACAGCGTCTTACGGATAGAGTAAATCCCACCTCGTGTAGGCGTTCAAAAGACTCTTTAGCTCTTGCTTGGTTGTTAGTCCTTGAGCTTGGATGTCGCACCACCTAGCACTTTAACATTACTCTTAACTAAGTTTCATATGTCGATTAATTATATAAGACTCATCAACATGAACAAATGGTCTAATCTTAACTAAAATCAACATTAGCTTATGTACATAACATATGTCTAACGTGAAAATTTGCACAAGGCGTTGTCTATCTTGGATGAACCTTTATATATGCTTAAATATCATCAAAGATCGAAATCAATCATCAAAATCCAAAGATCAAAGCTTTAGCATTGAAAGCCCTAATTGACGTCGAACTAAAGTTTTCCAAATTTTGAATCGTCGATTGAAAAATCCGAATAAATCATTTTAAGCTTTATTCATAACATAGAATCAAATATGAAGTCAAAATGATCAAATAAAATCAAAATTCAACATTACATGGTCTAGGGTTTTCGGCCAAAAGGGGTTTTCAACGGCGATTTCAAACGTTTTCTTGTTGAAATATATATATTTCAATCCAACAACCCATACATGAACAAATATCAAGCATATAAACAACATAATTCAAGTTCAAGACCCTTCATAATTTTCGAAAATCACACAACAATTCCAAAGAATTACATATGTTCAAAGTTTGAGCGTTAAACTACTTGTCGACAATTAATCGACATAATATCAAGCAATCATCAAACAAAACACATCCTCTTCACAATTCATGAAAGGACCGAAAATTCATCAAGTTCATAAGTTCACATTTCTCAATTTTCAAACCATAGATGTGTTCTAGGAAGTGAATTATACACAATTAGAAGGCCGATCGAAAATTTAACGGTTAGATCGTGAAATTTGGAGCATGAAGTTTTCAAAATTTTAGTGTGTGTGTAGTGTGTGAAGCACGAAATTGGGAAGAAAATGATGAAAATGATGAATAGTAGCTATTTATAATCTAATCGAAAAATTTTCTTTTATTTTTCAATTTATTTAATAAGGTGATTAATCATCATTTCTAGAAATTCTAACTTCTCTACACACTTCTTCACATTTAAAGCATAAAATATGTATATTTACATATATGTACATGTATATCCATTTATTACTTCTTCACAAATTTTTATTCTAATGCATAACAAATAAGCGTTTTAATCGATTCTTATATCCAAATCACTTAATATAGTCAATTAATCACCAATGCATAAAAATTAAACTTTCATGCTAAACTCATAATTATAAATTACTAAGACATTAAAACTTATAATATCAAACTTTACATTATCGCTAGGCGCGTCCTCGCTCTTGGCGAACAACTGTAAAAGCGTTCTAAACTCAAATTTTCATTAGTTCACAATTTAAGAAAAATAATTCACTCTTGAAAATATAGATATATATATATATATATATATATATATATATATAAATATATATTTCATACTTCTTTAAAAAAATTTCTCGGGGTATTACGGTGTCAGTCACCGTATCCGTTTAGGATGATGGCGTCCCTTAAGGAGCCCAAAGGTTTATTGTACTAAACCCCGCGGGTTGAGTTAGCTCAAGTACAATAATAAGGTTGAGTGGTACTACTTAAGGAATTAAAGATATTAATTATTTTAAGCGATCGAGAATGCTATAAATAATTAATGGACGTTCGATATCTTAAATACGGGATTCAGTAATGTCTAAGTGCAAGCCCGACTCAACTTCGGTAATAAAGGTAAGTAAGTCGACATTTATTCTCTAGTGGCATGAATAAATGTTTATAAATTAATTTATGTTCTGGGTGAACATAAGATAATTAATTTATTTGAGGCCCATCTTTATTCCTTGCATTTGATCCTGGTGGCCCATCCAGGCCGTAAGCTAGGCAAAATCGGCCCTATGCTCTACAAGGCAAGGATTTGATTCTCTTTACCCTATAAGGATATTATTATATTTATGGGATATGCATAGATCCTTTCCATATAAGATTATGGTAATAATTCTTTCCATAAATGTTTATGGCAATTTCCATTTGGGATTATGGTAATTTCCATTTGGGATTATGGTAATTTTCATATGGGATTATGGTAATTTTCATATAGGATTATGGTAATGCATTATAAATATGAGGTAAGAGATTAAATCTAGGTCGATGATTAATAATCATCATCATTATTTTCGAGAATTTGAGGGTTCGTCCTTTGAGAGATTTTCGAAAATTCTTGAAAGCTTGAGGGTGATTTTCGAAGCATTCTCCATAGATCGTCCTCACTCGGCGTTGGAGATTGGGAAACGGGATACGATCTAGAAGGTTAAAGCACGAGTCTCGATCAATTCCGCCTCGGCAGTTGAAAGGTAAACACGAAAAACCCAATGTGTTGCAATTAATTATATAGGTGCATGCTAGGTATATAATCAGCGTATGGTGAATTAAACATCTAGATAGATCCTCGGGAGAGGGCTAAACATAATTTTTCCTATAATTGGTATCGAGCCTAGGTTCGATATCTTGGCTCTGTTGGATTAGTCACGTTTGATTATTACGTGCGCAATATATTAATTGTTGAATCATGGATTCATCGTGGCTCGTTTTTATTTTGTCGGATTTTGTTTTCACACGAGAAAATCCGTGGTTAGATTAGATTTATTTTTACGTAAATCTTATACGTAAAAAGTAAAGCGAAGGCGATAGCGGCCGGATCGAGACGGACGGAAAAGCGGGTGCATATGCGATGCGGCGGCGCGCAAGGCGTGCGGCGCTTCGTGGACGCCCGGCGTGGCGGGCCGAGCCGGATCCATTTTCAGCCGAATCCTTTTGACGAGTCCGGTCCGTGCGGTGCCGCGAGGCCCGTTTTCGAAGATTATAAAGATCATGTACATTGCAATTCTATGTAATAGATTAGGCGAGGAAAGTGCGAGATTCCACGAGTGAGCCCACGATGAGCGTTTTATTTTATTTTTATCGTTCATTGCATGTCGTGGATGTTTAAATAATGCGGTAGCATGCTATGTATGTTTAAATTACGTTGACAAACCTTTCGTGTTTCGTAATTGCATGCGCATAGTAAGCATGCTAGGTTTATCGCGTTTTCAAGCATATTTTAGAATTACGGAGCATGTTTTACATGTTGAGTTCTATGAACAAGCATGCTAGGATTACGTGATCTGCATGGACAAACTTTTTGAACAAAAGACTAAGCAAACAAACCGACAAATTAATTTTTTTAAATTAAAATGTCGAGACCTCACTTTTGATCTCTAAACAAAGTGATACGCTTTGTGAGTAATCGTCCCACAGCGTGGCTTGCTTGCCTTGTTTATCATAAGTTTGTTAGATGAGATTTCTAAATAAAACATTTTAAATCTATTGAGAAGTGGGAGTTTCATGTGTGGCGATCCACAGCGTTAGCTTGCATGTGCGATTTTCATAAATTCTCTAGAGATAGATATAAAATGAGATAACAAAAGAATTTGAATTGGAGCGGTATGGTGCAGTGGTATGCCAATTCTAAGAATTCATTTCTATTTGTTAAAATTGTGGTCATTGCTCGGACATCACCTCAAGTACAACTTCCATGAAGTCCCTTCTTGCGATAGTGATGTGGTTCAGAAAGGTTCAATCGTTAATTTCATTTGTCATAAGGATAAGTTGACATGGATTGAAATTAAGCGACTAAAAGGTATATTTTAGTGCAGTGGGGGTTCATGTGTAGCGTCCACAGCGTGGCTTGCATGTGGGATTCCTTGGGCGATTGGATGTTTCAATTAATATTGTTTTGTCAAGGTTACAATATTATTATTCGAATTATGTGCGATCGTATGCTTATGTGTTTACATTATCGTTTGAGATATGTCTCTTACCGATTATCAATATGCTCGCACAAAATCCCTTATCCGGTCCAAATTTTATCGAGTGGAAGCGAAACATTGAGAATGTTCTTCTTGCGGAAGAAAATCTATTTGTACTCACTACCCCGTCCCGAGCCTCTAGACAATTCATCTGCGATGAGGGCGCGAGGAGCACGAGAAATGAGACAAATCAAATAGAATGGCAAAGTGCATTCTTTTGGTCACCATGTGCGAGTCCTCGCAACTCGACATCAAGAGATGGAAGATGCAGCCACGATATGGCTAAGTCTTATGAAATTGTATGAGGTCGGACAGAATAAACTTGTCGTAATTTGACAAAATCAATAATGTCAAGTTTAATGAAGGAAGCGATTGGTGCATAACCATGTAAAGCAAATGATTAATCTCTTGAGAGCTCGAATTGGTTGGAGGATATATTGATGGCGTGGTCGAGAATCGATATGATCCTCAACACTTTGCCCAAGTCTTTTGATGACTTCCGTTATAAGCGGTCCTTTATGATAAGAGTTATACTCTAGATTCATTGCTGAGAGGATCTAGTAGCGGAAGAGCATAAAATGGGCAAGGTGCCTGATCTTTAATACGCACCTCAAAGAAAACCACCGCTTTATCGAAAAATGAAAAGGAAAAGTGGAATTGAGATGCTAAGGCTAAAGAAAGAGTGGGAGTAATCAAAGGGCTCTACCGGTGTTTGAAAAGTCAAAGGAGAAGGGCAAATGCTTCAAGTGCGGTGAGGCCGGGCATTGGAAGGCTAAGTGCCCCAAGCTCGAGGCTCACAGTGCGCCATTTACTTTAATGTGAAACATGTTTAGCGACTTGTTCTACCCATTCTTGGGTAGTAGACACGAGTGCGATTGATCATGTTTGTTACACCTTCTTGAGGGGTTCTGCGGACAAGGGAGGCGAATGATGGCAAGATAACGATCTCCATGGGCAGCGAAAGTCGAGGCCATTGCGGTCGGAGATGTTACTTTATGTTTTGAAAAGCAGTTTTAGTTTTAAAGGCGTTTACATGTGCGATTTTGGTGGAACCTTGTTTCTGTTTCAAATTGTTTATTCATGGATATTCGAGTTGTTTTTGATAGTGGTGTTTCTATCATAAGAAATGCGAAGTTATCGTGTAGGCACATTATATAATTAAGCTTTATACTATTTACGCAATACATAATACCTATAACTATGTTGCATCTACATCAAACCTTAAAAAGAAAGTTTTCTTAGCAAGATGACACCTCTTTTCTCGCATCTTAGATTAGGTCACATCAATCTAAATAGGATCAAAGCGGCTAAGAATGGGCGTTGGGTAATATCACGTTACTCGTTCCCGGTCTGCGAATCTTATAGAAGGTAAGATGTTGACCGGACCTTGGCGAAGGGTCGTAGAGCCAAACAAATGTTAGAGCTAGTCCATTCGACTGTGTGGACCGATGTCCACACAAGCTCGTGGAGAATGCAGTATTTTGTCACTTTCATTGGCGATTACTCAAGGTGCGGATCGTATACCGCTTCACCGTAAGTCGAATGCTTTGAGAAATTCAAAGAATTTTAGGCGGAGTGGAGGCGAAACTAGGTAAGAGTATCAAGTCACTGCGTTCGATCGCGGTGGCGAATACCTCGACAACAAGTTCATGGACTATCTAGTGAAGTGTGGGATTACCTCCCGGTAGCACTTCACAAGACACACCACGACAAAATGGTGTGTCGGGCGAAGAAATAGGACTCTTTTGGAAATGGTTAGATCAATGATGAGTTATGCAACTTTGCCTATTTCTTTACGGGGTATGCCTTAGAAATGGCGGCATACTTGCTAAATCTAGTACCATCAAGTCGATCGAAGAGACCGGCTTCGAGTTGTGGTTTGGTATGAGCCGAGTTTAAGCCACATAAGGATATGGGGTAGTCCAAAGACGTCTGCTGAACAAGAAGGCGACAAGTTGGAGCTAGATCGGCGCAAGGCTGTTTATTGGCTATCCTAGAGGAGCGAAGGTGGTTTATTCTATAGTCTAAGGATCGGGAAGGTCATTATTAGCACTAATGCCCGATTCTTAGAAGAGGACTACATGAAAATCATAAATCAAAGTTGAAATCATTCTTGAGAATTAGAAGATGATCGTATTCCACCACCGATTAAGCCAAAGGTATGAGATGTCGTGTCTAGTGGGAGGATCGACACGAGATACTTGAAATTGAAGTGGGTCGAGTTCCTGGAGATACCGATCGTCTAAGTTGTACCTACCAAGCAAGTTGTGCAAGATGAGAACCACAAGTTCTGCACCCCGTTGCCATTGTGCGGTGGCGCCTCGTCGTGAGTGGGAGGTTGTTCGTCGACCCGGCGATGTATGTTCATGGGTGAATCTTGGTTTAGTCGAGCGAACATACAATAATCGACCCATGGACGACAAATGGCGTCTGAGACAATGATGCAAGATCATGGAACTTACGTTTGGCGAGGTGGTAAAGTCCTATGGATTTACCCGGTTTCCTAGCGAGAGTTGTGTGTATCGTTTAGATGTCAGCGGTAATGTAGTATTTCTTGCACTTTACGTAGATGACATTCTTCTATTTGGCAACAATGTGAAGTTGTTATCGGGCGTAAAGAGTTAGTTACCGATCGGTTTCAAATGAAAGACTTAGGAGATGCGTACATTCTTGGGATCAAGGTTTACCGAGATCGCAGAGGAAAATGTTGAGCTTATCTCGGGCGTCTTACATTGATCTTGTGATTACTCGTTTTAGTATGCGGACCGCGAGAAAGGTTGCTACCTTTCGGACATGGCGTTCCTTTATCTAAAACACGGTCACCTATATTTGCAAAGGAGATAGAGGAAATGAGACAAGTTCCTACAACCTCCGTAGGAAGTCTCGTATATGTAATCTTATGCACGAGGCCCGATATACGCTATGCGGTAGGCATAGTAGCTAGATATCGATCTAACCTGGACAAACTCATTGGATTGCGGTAAAGCATATATTCAAGTACGAAAAGGACTCGAGATTATAGGTGGCTTACCATGCGAGATAGTCTAATGCCTTTGGGTTATTCGAGACTCGGATTTCCAATCGACCGTGATGAGAAAAAGGCTACCTCGGGCTATGTGTTTACCTTGGGAGGTGGAACCGTATCTGGCGGAGTGCAAAGCGGCGATGCATTGCGGACTCTACCATGGAAGCGAATATGTAGCCACCGGAGGCGCTAAGGAGGCTGTATGGTTCAAGAACTACCTCGTGGATCTAGATGTGGTACTGGTTTGCCCATGAGTATCATGGTTTCTTGTGATAACTTTCGGTGCAATGGCAAACTCGAAGGAACCACGGATCCACAAGGCAAGCAAACACATAGAGAGAATGTACCATGTCATCGAGAAATCGTTAGGCGAGAGGGCGTCTTGATTATAAAGATTGATCTGACGGATAACCTAGCGGATCCATTCACGAAAGCTTGCCGCAATAAGTTTCGTTGGGCGCGTTAGAGGACTTGAATTGCGCTAGATGGCACCGCTAAAGCCTGCCGCAATAAGTCTCGTCGGACACGTTAGATGACTTTAATTGCGCTAGATGGCACCGCTAAAGCTGCCGCAATAAGTCTACGTCGGGACGTTAGAGGACTTGAATTGCGCTAGATGGCACCCACTTAGAAAGGAAACTTTTGTATAAGTGGGAGAAGCAAAGTGATGGTGATGGTTTTGTTTGTAATAGCTAGTAGAGACACATTGTATACTAAAGTTTGCTTTAGTATAAGTGGGAGATTGTTGGATTTGTATCTTGAAAGCGGTTTTGGTTGAGCTTGTATACAATGTTTCTGTTACCACTATTACAATCTCTATACGAAATGAATACTTGATTGCATATATCTGTGTCCTTATCTCATATATAAGTTAGATCATACGGTGTGTAGAAGATCATAGAAGTGCGTATGATTGGTCGCTTAATGAGATATAAAAAGTTTCTGGTGAGACAACTTGAGGACGAGTTGTCGGTATAAACTGCGCTATAGATAAGAAGTGACTTGACTTGGTTGCTTGTCTATCTTGATGCGTCTCTAGCGTATTGAAGGATCACGATGAGTTGAGTTCTTCTATCGACCGTCGTGAAGAACCAAGATCTCGATGACTTACGATGATCTAAACCTCGATAAGGTATTAGATTAGTATGAGTTCTTGACCATCACTTTGAATTGTTATGGGTGAGGGTTATATGTTCTAACCAATATTCTCCGCATCTTGGGTGGTGGCGGTGCTTGTATGTCATGCTAGTTATCGTGTCAGTCACCGTATCCGTTTAGGATGATGGCGCCCCTTAAGGAGCTCAAAGGTTTATTGTACTAAACCGTGCGAGGTTGAGTTAGCTCAAGTACAATAATAAGGTTGAGTGGTACTACTTAAGGAATTAAAGATATTAATTATTTTAAGCGATCGAATGCTATAAATAATTAATGGACGTTCGATATCTTAAATACGGGATTAGTAATTTCTAAGTGCAAGCCGACTCAACTTGGTAATAAAGGTGTAAGTCGACATTTATTCTCTAGTGGCATGAATAAATGTTTATAAATTAATTTATGTTACGGGTGAACATAAGATAATTAATTTATTTGAGGCTCATCTTTATTCCTTGCATTTGATCCCTGGTGGCCCGTCCGGGCCCGTAAGCTAGGCAAAATCGCCCCCTATGCTCTACAAGGCAAGAATTTGATTCTTTTTATGCTATAAGGATATTATTATATTTATGGGATATGCATAGATCCTTTCCATATAAGATTATGGTAATAATCCTTTCCGTAAAGGTTTATGGTAATTTTCATATGGGATTATGGTAATTTCCATAAAGGATTATGGTAATTTTCATATGGGATTATGGTAATTTCCATATAGGATTATTGTAATGCATTATAAATATGAGGTAAGAGATTAAATCTTGGTCGATGATTAATAATCATCATCATTATTTTCGAGAATTTGAGGTTCGTCCTTTGAGAGATTTTGAAAATTCTTGAGAACTTGAGGGTGATTTTCGAAGCATTCTCCATAGATCGTCCTCACTCGGCGTTGGAGATTGGGCAGCAGGGATCTGATCCGGATGGTCAAGCACGAGTCTCGATCCATTCCGCCTCGGCAGTCAAAGGTAAACATGAGAAAACTCCAGCGTGTTGCAATTAATTATATAGGTGCATGCTAGGTATATAATCAATGTATGGTGAATTAAACATCCAAGATAGATCCTCGGGAGAGGGCTAAACATAATTTTTCCCTATAATAGATGCTACCTCAACCTTCGTCATCTCTTTATCCTCCTCAAAGAACATGTACTTCAAGTGTTGAGGCAGTTCCTTCACTTCTAGAGTGGGCTTTGGTATGCTAGCAACTTCACGTGCCCACTCTTCCTCGTCAGCCGACCCTGTAACAACTTCCTCGAGGCTGTGCTCCTGCTTCTCATTCTTCAGCCGGTGTAGGAAAGGTATAACTTCAGTCTCTTTCTCATTTTCCACCTCATGTGACTACAGCGGCTCGTCTGATGTCTCTCCCACCTTATTCTCAATCACCCGACCACTCCTCAGAAAGATAGCAGAAAGAGAGTCGTTCATAAATTGAGTCCCAAGAGGAGGCCTGCAGCAGAAACCATAAAAGCAAAGGAAAAACACACCACAATAGGAAAGGAAACAAACCACCGAAAGAAGGACGGGAGAAAATAAAATAAAGAAATATATACATAGTCTCCAATAGTGAAGCATCACCGTTGGTCCAGCGGTGGTGGCGGTGGATAGGCGGTGTGGGAAAGGGACCAGGCGTCCCATTGGGCCTGAAGGTCGACGAGATCTTTGCTCTTGGGTGTCTAATCGTCGGTAAACATCTTGTGAAAATCCCCAAATACTCTTGTGAAGATTGGTGAAGTCGTTGAGCTGGCGAGATTGGGTATCAAGGCGATATACCTCATCACGGAACTTCGCCAAACCACAGGTGGTTGATTGATTGAAATCGGTGAATTCTTGACCCATCTGCCGCCTATACTCCTCAAAGTTCGATTCGGGAGGAGCTAAAGTCCCCAAGCTGCTGTGAAGTCGCCAAAGCGGAATCAAAATGAGCCCTAAGATCCTTTGAAGGCGTCGTAGTGGGGTGATGGGAGTAGGGGTAAGCCGGGAGGGGCGTGTCGTGTGCTCCGCCTCTCATTCTTCGGTGGCCTCATCCTCGGGGATATCTTCATCCATCGGGGTAGCTGTACCGGCATGAGACCCGGACGGACGGTTCTGCTTAATCATAGTATACTCTTGGACACTACGCCGTGCTTCATAAGGAAGCAATGTGGCGGATCGAGATCTGATCACCGAAAATCGCTGAGCGTGATGGGAAAATTATCAGCGACATTGGACCACGATCTTGGAAAATCTTCTCAGTTAATCCCCAAAGAACTTGGCGAATCAAAGTGCTTGGCTCAAAGCAGATCGCCTACGGTGTCGCCTCATATAATCAAATCGCCACCACAAGAACGGTGCTGCACAAATCTTCTTGTTATTCACAGCACACTACAAGAAGAAGACTTCCTGAGCACTCACTTTATTTGCCTGCTCTTTCCCTGTGAGGTTGTATGCAAGGAATTTATGGGCGATAACCAGAGCTGGGTCCTTAATAAAGACACTAGAAGTGCCTGCTGATGACCAATTATCAAAACCAGATAAAATTCTCCATGTTTCAACGAGAGGAAAATCCTTTGGTACATCAGAAAACCCACCAACATTCAACGGAAAGAGATTCAACATAATATTAACTTCCAATTTCAATTGCATAAGTGTAATTTATCGATTGCTGAAAGAAATAGAATCAATCAAACTACCAATAATCCAATATCTACTACTAAATCAAATCCAACAAGAATCTGGAAGAAAAGCACGTAAATTGATCGAATGAAGTTCAACACAATTATAAAACATCCAGAATCAACAATGAAATTTAATCTAACAATAATCTCAACACAAACTCGTAAATGATCCAAAGGAATTCAACAAGAACTATAAAACTAAGTGCAATAATCGAAAGGATGAAAACAAGAACTAATACTCTTAATCTGATGTTCAATATCTCTCTCGTCGCCTGAAAAGCTCCCAAGTCGAAGAACAGCGGCTGCGTAATTTTTTGAATAAAAAAATAGAACTCACTTCCAATAAAAGACCTAACGTGTATATATATATATATTAATGAGTGAGCATCGGTTGCGGATGAGCGAGCGCAGAGCGAAGGTTCTGTTCCAAAGTGAACGTCGACTTAGGCGGCGCTCGCCCACGAGTATTACATCTCATAAGCGACGCCAACTCGAGGCGGCGTGCGGCGGGTGGGCGGCGTAGGGTGGCGTGGCGCGAAATGCGAACAGGCGCTCGTGTTGAGCGTCGGATGGGCGAGGGGGCGCTATCGGCGGCGTGGGTGGCGGCTCTCACGGGCGCCAGATGAGATGCGTCTTTGGAGCAGGCGCTCGGACGGGCGCGGATGAAGGTGGCGCCGGGTGAGTGCGTCGTCTGCGGAGGTCGGCGCTGTGTTCCCAGCACCGGATGAGAGGGGCGCTAGAAGGTCTAGACGCGGTGGCGGGTGTCGGCGTCTTGTGTTGGGCGCCAGTGCTGGTCGGCGCCGGGTGATGCGTGCGACAGGGTGCCGTGTGCGACTATGACTATTCACCCGTTCTCCCTCATCTGAACTCCGAATTAGAATCCGTTTACGCCTACGGACTCGTATCGAGATGCTCTTCAATATATGATCATTCTTGATACGGCCATTTCATCCTATTTAATACTGTTTTCCTATAAAACATCGAAACAAACCAAGTAAGTCCGAATCGATAAATAATAATCAAACCAACGGCATAAATAAGATAAACCACTGAAAACAACATGCAAAACAATACCAAGAATAAGCACAAAATGAAACCAAACACACCCTCGCCCGCTCGTCCACCCGCGCCCGCTCACATTCGTTCGCGCCCGCATTCGCGCGAGCCGCTCTCGCTTACGAGGCAGGCACGGTGGCGGCGCTCGTCAACCAGCTCTCACTTTGAAGCAGAAGACTCCGCATCGCGCTCGCTCAGCGTGCAACCGGCTCTCACTCACTTTATATATATAAGCGCACACACTGATTTAGGGAAATTGTTGGTTCATAACTTTGCGCAGCCGATTTTCTTTAATATTATTTTCCTGGAGTTTCCGACGACGACGAGATAGAAACAACAGATTAGAGTATTAATTCTTGCTTTTCACTCTTTTGATTTACGTTGGATTATTTCTTGCATTTTATGTTGGATTATTTCTTTCCTTTCATTCCATTATGAATTCTGTAGAACGCATGTTATCTTTGTGAAATTGTGTAGAATTCGAACACATAGTGGATGTTGGATAATTGCTTTTCCCATTGATACTATTTCTCCTGCCATTTGATAAATTTAAGTTTCACAAAATTTGATATTGAATTTTAGTATTATGTTGAATCTTTCTTCTTTGAATTTTATTGCTTTCCGTTTGATGAATTTAGTTTAGTTTTGTTCTACGCTTTAGTTTACTGCATTCATGATTTCTTAGGGTATCAACTAGGGATTGAAAACTCTTAGTTTGATTGCTTTTATTTATTTTTTCTTTTCCGCATTTCAATTCCCGTTGTTCCAAAATCCCCGTTGATATTAAATTTACCGTTTTTATGTGTGACACGAACAATAAGCCCTGTTAAGTTTTCCTTGAGAGACGGCTTGGGTTAACTTTCCCTCTTCGATTACCTCATTCGAATATGAGTCCATTAAAAGAGTGTTTTTAGTTGAAACAGTCCTCAGCACAGTAAAGCTTCTTTTACAACTCCACGGTACACACGAGCTCAATATCAGCACAAGCACATACCAAATCCACTAGCCAAAGCAGTAGAGAATATAGAAGTCCAAGGCTCAGTCAAAAAAGCTAAGGATAATTTATATTGACTTCGAAGGGAGACATATCAGGCCTGAAAATAGTGTCAGAATCATCAAGCAGATATGTGTTCTTAAAGAAACTACTAATGTGCAAGGACCCAATTCATACTGGGTACCTAAAATATGATTTTTGCAGACCGTACTGATCAGTCAAAAGAAAAAGAAAGACCTTCCAGTCCAGAAGCATATTTGGTATTTGGATAGCGGATGTTCAAGACACATGACTACCTGCAAGAAATATCTTTCTGACTATATGGAGAAAGAAGGCGTGAAAGTCTCTTTTAGTGATAATTCAATACCATGTGCTATACCCAGAACAGATCATTTCTGACTTAGAGGCATGGGAAAACACCATACGAAGTGTGGAATAATAGGAAGCCATCTATCTCTCATTTTCGTACTTTTAGTTGTTTATGTTACATTTGTAGGGAAATATGATTTTACCCTCTTCTCGATGATCTATCTTGGATATTTAATTCACCATACATTGATTATATACCTAGCATTCATCAATATAATTAATTGTAACACGTAGGTATTTACTCGTGTTTACTTGTGAATTTCTGTGAAATAAGATCAATGGCGGACTCCAGCTTTAATCTTCTGGACTATGTTTTAGATGGCTATTTTCTCATGCTGAGTGAGAGCAATCTATGGAGAATACTGCAAAATTCCTCTACTTTTTCCATAGAGATTTTCGAAAATCTCAACTGAATGAATAGGATTCTTCTGATTTTCTCCCAGCTTGTATTTATAATGCATTCCTAGAATCCTATTTAGATAGGATCCCTGCATATCTAATAAATACAATCATATCTTTACAGATAAAACATATTTAGAATAATTATCTTTTGATATTAAATAATATCATATATTATCTATTGATATCTAATGATATCAGATAATATCTTTTGATATCTAAAAATATCAGATTATATCTATCAAGATACTGGAGAATCAGAACAGAGTCCTAGAGGGACTCTACTAGGGTGGACAAATTTATTAGCAGCAACAGGCCTTGATGAGCCAGCCCAGGGATCAAATGTAAGAAATAAAGATGCGCCTAAAATGAATTGATTATCTTGTGATCAGCCCAGAACATAAACTAATTCATAATTTTTTTTTCATTCCACTAGAGAATAAATACTGACTTGCCATTTATTACCGAAGTTGAGTCGGGCTTGCACTTAGAATGATTAATCTGTTTAATTCCTTAAGTAATACCACTCAACCATATTATTGTACTTTAGTTAACTCAACCTGCAGGGTTTAGTAAAATAAATATTTTTAACTCCTTAAGGGAACGTCATCATCCTAAACGGATACGGTGACTCGATATAGGTAACTAGTAGACATCTGACCTTGCCGCACCGAGATCACGAGAGAATCTTGGGTTATCTCATCATAACCCTCGCGTTAACAAGTGAAGTGATGGTCGGTAACTCATACTCACCTAAAACCTTATCAAGGTTTTGATCAACGTAAAGTCATCGAGATCTAGATTCTTCACGGCGGTCAGATAGAAGAACTCATCTCACTATAATCCATCAATACATCAAGACGTACTAACATAGACAAGCAAACAAGTAAGTCTCTTCTTATCTATACTACACCCTATATCGACAATTCGTCCTCAAGTTGTCTCAGTTGTGATGCTTTTTATATCTCAATAAGTTTAAACCGATCATGCAGACTTCTGTGATCTTCTACACACTGTATCATCTAACTTTTATATGAGATAATGGGACAAACATATGCAATCAAGTAAATAATTAAGATAGGAGATTGTAAAAGTGGTAACAGGAAACATTGTATACAAGCTCAACCATTCTGCTTTCAGTAAACAAATCCAACAATCTCCCACTTATACGAAAGTAAACTTTTAGTATACAATGTGTCTCCCTACTACCTATTACAAACAATACCATCACCGTCTCCTTAACAACCTCAGATGCGGCTACATATTCGGCTTCCATGGTGGAGTCTGCAATGCACTGCTACTTTGCACTCCACCAAGATACGGATACACCTCCCAAGGTAAACACATAGCCTGAGGTAGACTTTTTCTCATCACGGTCAGCTTAGAAATCCAAATATGAATAACCCAAAGGCATTAGACTATCTGCCTAGTAAACTAGCCTATAATCTCGAGTCCTTTTCAGGTACATGAGTATATGATTTACTGCAGTCCAATGAGCTTGTCTAGTGTTAGACTGATATCTTGCTACTATGTTTACCGCATAACAGATATCGGGCCTCGTACATGTTGGATTTGTATACTGAAAACAGTTTGGTTGAGCTTGTATACAATGTTTCCTTTTACCACTAATACAATCTCCTATCTGAATTGTTTACTTGATTGCATATGTTTATCCATTTATCTCATATATAAGTTAGATCATACAGTGTGTAGTAGATCACAGAAGTCTGTATGATTGGTTAATCTTAATGAGATATAAAAAGAATCACAGTGAGACAACGAGGACAGTTGTCGGTATAGGCTGCGGTATAGATAAGAAGTGACTTGACTTGGTTGCTTGTCTATCTTGATGCGTCTCGGCGTATTGATGGATCACCGATGAGATGAGTTCTTCTATCGACCGTCGTGGAACCTAGATCTCGGTGACTTCGTTGATCTAAACCTCAATAAGGTATTAGGTGGGTATGAGTTGCGACAATCACTTGTTGGTTATGGTGAGGGTTACATGAAATAACTCGATATTCTCCGTATCTTGGGTGGTGATGCTTTTATGTCATGCTAGTTGCTGTGTGTCAGTCACCTTATCGTTTAGGATGATGACGTTCCTTAAAACTCAAAATTTATTGTACTAAACCTGCGGTTTGAGTTATCTCAATACAATAATAAGGTTGAGTGGTACCAACAGGAATTAAAGAGATTAATTATTTTAGCGATCGAGCAGCGTAAATAATTAATGGATGTGCGATATCTTAAATATGGGGATTCATGAAGTCTAAGTGTGGCGGAGCTCGACCGGAAACAAGGGGTAAGTCGGCATTTATTCTCTAGTGGCATGAATAAATATTTATGAATTAATTTATATTGCAGGTGAACATAAGATAATTAATTTATTGAGGCCATCTTTATTCCTTGCATTTGATCCACAGGCTGGCCCGTCAAGGCTGTGCTGCATATTTTAAATCCACCTCGCAAGGATCCCAAAGGGATTACATTGCGACCTCTCTATCACGAAAAGATATTATTATATTTATTAGATATGCGAGATCACATCCAAATAGGATCTAGGGTTGCATTATAAATATAAAGTGAGAGAAAATCAAAGTGTGAGTCTATTCATATTTTTGAAATTCTCGAAAATTGTGAAGGAGGAAGAAAGACGAATTTTGCAGTATTCTCCATAGATTGCTCTCACTCAGCATTGGAGTTTTCGCAATCGGGATACAGTCCAGAAGATCAAAGCACGAGTCTTGATCCTATTCCTTGCCCGACAAATTCGTAGGTAAACATGAGAAAACACCAACATGTTGCAATTAATTATGTAGATGCATGCTAGGTATATAGTCAATGTATGGTGAATTAAACATCCAAAATAGATCATCGACAGAGTGTTAAAATCAGATTTCCCCACAATTGGTATAAGAGCCTGGGATCAGTATCTTGGCTTTGGTGGATTAATTCACGTTTGATTATTACGTGCGTATTTAATTAATTGTGGATCTATCGTTCATCGTGACTCGTTTTATTTTTTGTCGGATTTCGTTTTTCACGACGAGAAAATCCGTGGTTAGATTAGGATTTATTTTTGTAAATCAAATCTGTAAAAGAAGAACGAAAATGAAGAACACGAAGAACGAGATGACGGAGTCCCGTCGCACGGCGTGACGGGAGGCTGGCCAAAAAACAGACGCACGACGCGAGGGCGTGTGGGCGACGGCAAGCTAAGCGTGCTCGGCGTTCGTAGCACGCCGCTCGACAGTTGCGCATGTTTCTCGACAGCACATGGTCGATAGACGGACAGCAGCGTGCGGGATCTCTTGATGAGCGTCGGCACTCGGGCGTGCGGGGCACACGGTTTTCCACGCGGATGCCTCAGCATGCCTCGGCGCTGAACGCGTGCGTGCGCGAGAGTTCTCGGCAGTACCTGGGTGTCCTCGGTGGGGCTTGGGCGACAGCATGCGGGTGCCCGTCGTGCGAAGTGCTCGGGTAGGCCCAACGCGCGTCGTCGCGTGAGCTCTCCCGGCGGCATCTTCAAGCGGCTCGATAAGGCGGATGACATGGCGCCGGAGGCCTCTTGGCGAGCTTCTGTGACGATGCTCGGCATGCCTCGGCTTATTTCAGTCGGCGGTGGGCGATGGTGGGCGCGACCAAGCAGGGCGCACGTTTCTCGCATAAAAGCTCGACAGGGCCTCGGCGACCGGCGGGCGGTGCTCGACATTATCGGCGTATAAATCTTTCGGTAACGTCGGATGGGCGCATGACAAGGTAAGTCTCGGCGGTGGCGGCGGTGCGAGTAGGCGGATGGTCTTTGGCGTGTGTGTGGGTGGGCCGTGCGCTCTTGGTGACCGGCCCGATTTTGTGAACCAATTTTTGGCCGGTTCAGATTTAAACCCGACCGGCCCGATTCCTGATTTGGCTGTTTGATTTTCGGCCTAAATCGGTTTAGCGAATCCGGTCCGTGCCCGTGCACGCGAGGCCCGTTTCAAGTTTTTTTTGGAAGATATGTACTTTGCAAATTTATGTAATAAATTAGGCAGGGAAGTACAAGATCCACGAGTGGGCCGCGATGAACGAATTTATTTTATTTTATCGTTCAAAGCATGTTGTGGATGTTTAAATTATGCAGAAGCATGCTATGCATGTTTAATTACGTAGATAAACATGTTATATGTTTTCATGATTGATGCGCATAGTGAGCATGCTAGGTTTATCGCGTATTGAAGCATGTTTTAGAATTCTGCGAGCATGATTTACATGTTGAGTTCGATAGAAAGCATGCTAGGATTACGTGATCTGCATGGACAAACCTTTTGAAACAAAAAGACTAAGCAAGAAACCCGACATATTAATTTCTAAAATTAAGATGTCGAGACCTCTTTTGATCTCTAAATAAAGTGATCGCATTGTGAGTGGCGTCCACAGCGTGGCTTGCTTGCATTGTTTATCATAAGTTTGTTAGATGAGATTTCTAAATAAGACATTTTAATCTATTGAGAAGTGGGAGTTTCATGTGTAGCGTCCACGCGTAGCTTACATATCGATTTTCATAAGTTCTCTAGAGATAGATTTAAAATGAGATTACAAAAATTTAGATTGGGCGGTATGGTCAGGTGGTATGCCAATTCTAAGAATTCATTTCTATTTGTTAAAATTGTGGTCATTGCTTAGCATCACCTCAAATACAACTTCATGAAGTCCTTCTTGTGATAGTGATGTGGTGCAGAAAGGTCCGATCGTTAATTTCATTTGTCATAAGGATAAGTTGACATGGATTGAAATTAAGCGACTAAAAGGTATATTTTAGTGCAGTGGGGGTTCGTGTGTAGCGTCCCACAGCGTGGCTTGCATGTGGGATTCCTTGGGCGATTGGATGTTTGATTAATATTGTTTTATCAAAGGTTACAATATTATTATTCTGAATTATGTGCGATCGTATGCTTATGTGTTTACATTATCGTTTTAAGATATGTCTCTTACCGATTATCAATATGCTCGCACAAAATCCTTATCCGGTCCAAATTTTATCAGTGGAAGCGAAACATTGAGAATGTTCTTCTGCGGAAGAAAATCTATTTGTACTCACTACACCCGTCCCGACCTCTAGACAATTCATCTCGATGATGGCGCAAAGCACGAGAAAGGGACAAATCAAATAAAATGGCAAAGTGCCTTCTTTTGGTCACCATGTGCGAGTCCTTGGAACTCCAGCATTAAGAGATAGATGAAGCAACCACTATATGGCTAAATCTCATGAAATCGTATGGGGAGTCAGACAGAACGCTAGTCATAATTTGACAAAATTAATTATGTCAAGTACAATGAAGGAAGGCGATTCAGTGCATGACCATGTAGAGCAAATGATCAATCTCTTCGGAGAGCTCGAATTGGTTGGAGGATATATTGATGACGTAGTCAAAATCGATATGATCCTCAACACTTTGCCCAAGTCTTTTGATGACTTCCGTTATAGACTAGTCATTTATGATAAGAGTTATACTCTAGATTCATTGCAAGATGATTTAGTAACGGAGGAATGCAAAATGGGCAAGGGTGCAGAGTCTTTAGTAGGCACCTCAAGGAAAACCACTGCTTTATCAAAAGATGAAAAGGTAAAGTGTAATTCAAGAGATGCTAAGGCTAAAGAAATGAGTGGGAGCAATCTGAGAGGGCTCTACCGGTGGTTTGAAAAAGCCGAAGGAGATGGGCAAATTGTTGGATTTGTATCTTTGGGCGATTTTGGTTGAGCTTGTATCAATCTTTCTGTTACCACTATTACAATCTCTATCTGAATTGTTTACTTGATTGCATATGTATGTCCTTTATCTCATATATAAGTTAGATCATATAGTGTGTTATAGATCACGAGAGTACGTATGATTGGTCGAGCAATGAGATATAAAAGAATCACGGTGAGACGACTTGAGACGAGTTGTCGGTATAGGGTGCCAGTATAGATAAGAAGTAACTTGACTTGGTTGCTATTCTATCTTTGATGCGTCCACGGCGTATTGATGGATCACGATGAGATGAGTTCTTCTATCGACCATCGTGAAGAACCTAAATCTCGGTGACTTCGTTGATCTAAACCTCGATAAGGTATTAGGTGAGTATGAGTTCTTGACCATCACTTTGACTTGCTATGGGTGAGGTTACATGAGTTAACCAATTCTCTGCATCTTGGGTAGTGGCGATCTTGTATGTCATGCTAGTTACGTATTGAGTCACCGTATCTGTTTAGGATGATGGCGTCCCTTGAGGAGCTCAAAATGTTTATTGTACTAAACCACTGCGAGGTTGAGTTATCTCAGTACAATAATAAGGTTGAGTGGTACTACTTAAGGAATTAAAGATATTAATTATTTTAAGCGATCGAGCTGTAAATAATTAATGGACGTCTGATATCTTAAATACGAGGGATTCATGCGGTCTAAGTGCAAGCCCGACTCAACTTGAAAATAAAGGGTAAGTCGACATTTATTCTCTAGTGGCATGAATAAATGTTTGTGAATTAATTTATGTTACGGTGAAATTAAGATAATCAATTTATTTGAGGCCCGTCTTTATTCCTTGCAATTGATCCTGAATGGTGGCCCATCGGGGCTGGAGCTATAATATTTTGGTCCTCAGCTTTAGAGTCCCTACGGGACTCTATTTTGATCCTCTCTATCTTAAGTGAAATTATTATATTTATTAGATATGCATAAATTCTATCTTGGCGAGTTTAGGATTACATTATAAATATAAGGTGAGAGAAAATCAAACCCTAATGCCTGAGTGAAATTTTAGAAATTACTATTCCAAATAGAGATTTTGAAAACTTGAAAGGGAGGAAGAAGGCGAATTTCTATAGCACTCTCATAGATTGTCCTCACTCGGCATTGGAGTTTAGGCAATGGGACAGATCCAGAAGATCAAAGCGAGTCTTGATCAATCATTACACAGCAAATTCGCGGGTAAACGAGAAAACTCCAACGTGTTGCAATTAATTATATAGGTGCGTGCTAGTTATTTAATCAATGTATGGTGAATTAAACATCTAAGATAGATCCTCGGAGAGGTTAAATCGATTTCCTACAATTGGTATCGAGCACAGGATCGGAATCATGGCTCATTGGATTAATCACGTTTGATTATTCGTGCGCAATTAATTAATTGTGGATCTGTCGTTCATCGTTGCTCGTTTTTTTTTATTTTTTATCGGATTTTGTTTTTCACCACGAGAAAATTCGTGGTTAGATTAGATTTTTTCTTGTAATTCTAATCTATAAAAGAAGAACGAAGACAAAAAGCATGAAGAACGAGACAACGGGAGGTTAGCCGGAAACGGCCGCAGGCGCGAGGGTGGGCGAGCGATGGCACGCTGTGCGTGCTCGGCGCTCGCAGGCACACCGCTCGGTAGCCGTGCGTGTTTCTCGGTAGCTCTCGGCGAAACAGGGCGGACAGGGCAGGCGGGTCGTGCGACGGTCTCGGCGACGCTGGGTGGAATCGGCGGCACGTCTTGGCAGCCGAGGCGTGCGGGGTGCGCGGTTTCCGCGTGGATGCCTCGGCACCTCGGCGCTGAGCGTGCGCACTCGGTGGGCCCGACAGACGTCGGTGGAACGCACGCAGGAAGGTCAGGCGACGTAGCTCGGCAAGCCTCGACGGGTTATGCTCGACAGCGCTCGGTAGAACGCTGCGCCTGCCAGCGGCGTGCGGATGTCAGCGGCATCGGGCGACACTCGGCCGAGAGCGCGCGACACTCGTCCGAGAGTGCGCGACATCGGCTCGTGGGTACCCGACGCGCGAAGCGCACGGGCAGGTGATAAACATGCTTTTTACGTTTATTGTTGATATTTAAAGATGAATTTGGATCTATTAAGTGCGTTTATGTATTGGATCTTAATGCTTTTATCTATTTTGGAAGATACAGCTCTTGGGTTCTCCTTTGGTGTTGTGTAGGCTTATAGGTTGATAATCGAAGCATGAAACGAAGCACGAGCCAAAGGAGGAAGAAAATAGGGGCTAGCGGCCTTCCTAGCGACCGCTAGCCCAGTCGCGAGCCAAATACCACATTTTGCCCAGAACCTAGCGACGGACCTCGCGACCGCGAGGCCGACCGCTAGGAAAGACGCCGCGACCGCGAGCCCCGCCCACGAGCACCAAGGAAAATCTCTGCCCGATTTCTAGAGACCATGGCTAGCGACCGCGAGCCAGGTCGTGAAGCACACTTAGCGGGCACGAGTCCAGCTGCAAGACGTCCGAAGAAGGCGCCCGGATACCTCTGTGGCCGAGCTAGCGACCCATAAGCTCGGCCATGGCTTGACGGCTGGACCGAAAATTAGGGTTTCACCCTTTGCCTATAAATAAGGCATTTGCCCCCTCGCGCCCCCAGACCCCTTTAGCACGTTTTACTCAGTTTTTCTCTAGTTTTTCATATTTTTGAGATTTAGCTTTGAGTTGGATCCATCTAGCATTAGTTTTTACATTGTTCAACATTAGTTCTACATATTGTCAACGCTTTGGAACGTTTTCTTCCGAACAATTTTCGTATTTTTCCGTTTTTCGCTGAGGTTGGGATACGAACCCAACGATTGTTCTTCAGACGCCACATTACAGGTTTTATCTATATAAATTCTATTTCTATGTTTATTTCGGATTTTATTTACGTTTATTATGTCAGCTAATTTCGTTCTAATCACAGGGTTTGCATTTCTCTATCCTAAATGTTGTGATTCACTGCTATTATTATTTACCTTCAGGCATTGATTTATGATTCTTGGTGCTTAATTATATGTGTTAATTTACGATCAATCTTGATGCATATCTAGTTGCGAGTTAATTGCTTAACCATTTTAATTGTCGATCGATCTGAATGCATATCTGAATAAGCGCTTGAGTCGTAGTTGAGATAGGAACATTAGTAGGAAGCATATTCTTTGTGATCCTTTTGGAGTTACTTATTTTCACATAGTGGCGTAACAATAATAGGAAAATTTGTAATCAATGCCACAAGCTGTAAATGGCGAAATTGTTGGTTACATATGTGATCTTCCATCTTGTCTGGATTAAAATTGGTTAATAGGAAGCCGGATAAACATACGTTGTGGGTAGGATTAATTCATCCCTAGGGTTAGTCTTTCTATCTTATTATGCTCTTTGAGTGTTTATTGCTTTCGTTTATTTTTAAGTTGTTACCTTTTGCTTTGTATTTAATATTCAAAGCCCTAAACCCCTTTATAAACCAAATACATTCTTGGATAATGATGAATTATTGTTGAGTTAGCTTACGTGTTTTGGTGGTACAATCCACAATGGATCGATACTCGACTTACCTTTATACTTGCGTTTTCGTGTTAGAAAAGTGGCGATCAAATTTTGGCGCCGTTCTTTGAGGATTATTAAGATTATATAGGAATAACTTGACAATTGAATTATTAATTCAAGTTGTAATTTTATTTTATTTGTTTTTACTTGCCTGATCTAATTTCTGTTTCTCTCGGGTAGTTTATGATCACAAGGTCTCAGGACCTCTGAGCCGTTGTTAGATCCGATTGAGAATACCCGAAGGAGAAAGAGGCGAGAAAGAAAAGAAAAGCGGCAATAATCCGAACAGGGGTGTTCACTCCCAGCGAGGTGCCTCACGAGATAGCTGCTCGTCTTCTGGCTGATTTTACAGAGATGCAACGTCAAATGGCGAACATGGGAATCATTATCCCTGCTCCAGGAGCGAGACCGTTGAACTACATGTATCGATCTCCTACGGAATAATTTCAGGAGGCGGATGGGGCCGGAGGTGAATGCGAATAATTTCGAGTTGAAGCCGTACGATCGGTATGGTTAAAGGAGAAACGATTCGGGGCGGAGTGACGGAGGATCAAATGCCTATCTTGAGACATACCTCGATATTTGTGACACCATCAAGCGAATGGGGTGCCTGAGATCTGATCGGATCGCGTGTTCGGATTTTCTTTGAGCGATCAACCAAAGGGCGGTTCGAAGTTTGGATCGCTTGGCATAAATAGTTGGGGAATCTTTGCGAAAAGTTTCTCTCAAAATACTTTCCACGGCTAAAGCACGAGAAGATCATAGCGAGATTTCCCACTTCCGGTTAGGAGATGAGTCATTATTCAGTCGTGGGAGAGATTTGGGGCTTATTGAGAAAGTGCCATAACATGGATTCTCTGGGAGCAACAAATCACACAGTTTTATAGTGGTGACACCTCACACGAGGAGCATTGTAGATGCATCGGCGGGGAGGATGCCTCTTGAATCGGCAGCGTGGAGAAGCTAGCGAGAATTCAGAAGAGATGGCTGCAATTAGCTATCAATGGCCCATGGAGAGGACACGGTGGTAAAGGCGACTCTTGTTGAAGGCGATTGAGTATGATAATATTATGGGCGATTCACCCTTCTTAGAAGCCGATTCGAGAAGGAAAGGAAGCGAAAGGAGTTGCTCACGTCAATCTTTGATCGAGATATGAATGAGGCGGAAGGCGTAAATTATATAAATTAGAGGAACCGTCACGGGGAATCCGACATACAATCGAATAACAAAAATCATCCTAATTTCTCATATGCCAACTGACAATTTTCAACAACCTCCGCCGGGCTTCGGTCGAGAATGGAGTAATTGAGAGCGAAGAGCGAGCTTGGAGGATATGATCGGCAGTTGGTTGTGAGCAACAACCCGATTGGCGTGTGACGAATTCATTCATAAGCAATGCAGGGCGGAAAATAAATCATCGGGTCCACTATGATGGCTATGGGAAGCATATGAAGATGATGGAAAATCAAATTAGTCGAGATAGCCGCCGCAGTGAGCAGGCGACATAAGTCGGGCCAATTTCAGGTAATATGAGTAAACCCGAAAAATCCTTTGTAATGCCATTAAATTGAGGTGGACAAGCTTATCAAAACCACGAGGCGAGCAGCGAAGAAGGGGAGCGAGAGGAAGAACTTCATGATCGAGCTCACGACCCTTGAGCCGGCGTAATCGAACGAGAAAGTTTTCAAGAGGGGCTGCGACCGACCTGCGGCCGCTAGACGGTCTTGAAATCGAGGCGAAGTTTGGATGAAGAGTCGGCGAGCCCGACCATGAGCCGGCCACGAAGAAAACAGCGACATAGCCGGTGCTAGCGGCCGCTTTCGCGCCGTGAGGATGGTCGCGAGCACTCCGATAATATCCGACCTACACTCCTCGATTCGTTTCGAATCGTTTAGCCAAGCCAAGTATGATGAAGCTAACCGGTTTATGGAGATGTTTGAAAGGTGCACATCAATATTCCTTTACTTGATGCACTCACGAGACATGCGGGATCGTGAAATTCTTGAAGGATCTGTGGCTAATAAGAAGAAACTTAGGAAGTCGAGATGATAAATCATCTCGAGAGTGCGGTCTTTGTCTTGCAAAAGTTGCCGCTCAAGCGAAGGATCGAGGCGGCTTCACCATAGCGTGTGTCATCGAACAGGACATTCTCCAAAGTTACGTGCGACTTGGGGCAAGCATCAACTTGATGTCGTTGTCCATTTTCAATAGATTAGAGATTGGAGAGATCAAGCCGACCACCATTGCTCTCGGATGGCGGACACATCGGTGACATATCAGAAAAGGGATAGTGGAGGGCGTGCTCGTAAAGTTAGAATTTCATATTTCGGCGATTTCATGGTTCTCGACATGCGGAGAATGGGAACATGCCTCTTATTCTTGGGAGACCGTTCCTAGCTAGACCGTTCACCTAGCTATCTCTATTTATGGCCCGAGCAACGATCGGCGTGCAAATGGAATCTCGCCGATCGGCGATGAGGAGATGGAATCTCGCCGAGGGCGTCGAAGCGATGAGGAGATGAAAATCTCTATTTATGGCCAATGAAGCAACACGAAGAGAGAGCGATGGATGAATGTCGTGTGATAGAACAGGTATCGATCAATCTTTGCTATCAACCGTCCACTAATCTATGATTTCTCGTATGACATGGTACTTTCTACTCTATGTGTTTGCTTGCTTGTGGATCCGTGATTCCCGCCGAGTTTGCCATTGCACACGGTTATCACGATGAAACCATGATACTCATGGGCGAACCGATACCACATCTAGATCCATGAGGTAGTTCTTGAACCATCTGACCTCATGTATTGCTCGAAGTGGCTATATGTTCGGCTTCCATGGTAGAGTCCGCAATGCATCATTGCTTTGCTCTCATGAGGATCAGGTTCCACCTCCCAAGGTAAACACATAGTTGAGGGTAGACTTATTCTTATCACGGTCGACTTGGAAATCCAGTGCTGTATAACCCGAAAGTTAGACTATGCATGGTAAACCTTTATAATCTAAAGTCCTTTTCGGTGCTTGAGTATATGCTTCTTCGCGATCGATGTACTTGTCGAGGTTGAGGCGATATCTAGCTACTATGTTCTTGCCGCAATGAATGTCGGGCCTCAAGTGCGCATTGCGTATGAGACTTCCTCGGCGAGCGTGAGGAACTTGTCATTCGCCATTCTCCTCTCGCTGCGGTCATGGGTATTTGCGTTTTGAATAAAGGAGCGCCATGTGCGAAGGTAGCAATCCTTTCTTGGCGGTGCGCATACTAAAAGCAGTAATCACGATATCAATGTAAGGCGCTGAGATAAGCTCAACATTTTCTTCTTGCGATCTCGGTGCCTTGATCCCGAAATTCTTATTGCATCTCCCAAATCTTTCATTTGAAAGCGATGGGATAACTGACTCTTCGTGCGATACTTGACTTCCGTTGTTGCCAGACTAGAAGGATGTCATCTACATAAAGTCGCGAAATACCACATCACGTTGACATCTAACCGATACACAACTACCGCTGAACAGCTGGAGTAAATCATAGGGACTTTACCACCATCGTCAGCGTGAGTTCCATGATCGGAGGCACAGCTTAAGTCCATAAATGGACTTCTTCTTCCATACTAGATGCTCTTCACGCACTTTACCACATAGCCTTGATTCTTTGCATATAGATGTCTACCTTCCTCGAGGTAACACGTTTAGAAGAAGCGGTTTTAACGTCATTGCCAAACCTCTGGGTTCAGTGGGCTGCTATGGCGGAAGAATTACGATGGACTTGAGCATTGTTCTGGTGAAAAGGTCTCATGAAATCGATGCCTCAATCGAGTGTATCCTTTGCAGCCTGGCACGGCTTTAAAAGCGAAACCTCTCCATCGAATCTCTTATAGCTCTTGTATCCACTTACTACATGGCAGCCCACCGTGCAGTAGAAGTGTCTTTCATATACATCCATAGCCGTTATGGACTCCATTTCTAAGTCCATAGCCATGGTGCATCTTGCATCAATATCTTATATAGCCTCCTTGTATGTCCATGGGTTGAATATTGCATGTTAGTCTGTTTGGTTAAATCAAGATTCACTACCTGAACATAAATCGCTCGGGTTGACGAACAACCCTCCCACTCTGACGAGGTTCTCTGGGGCACAATGGCAGCAGTGGGTGCGAGGATACTTGTGGTTCTCTAACACACAACTTCTTTGTGTGGGTACCACTTATGCTGTCGGTATCTCGGTGGAACTCGACCCGGCAGATTTCTTGAAGTATACGGTGTCGATCCATCCACTAGACTAAACATCTCGTACCTTTGGCTGTCGGTGGTGGAATACGATCATCTTCTAGTGCTTGAAGAATGATTTCAACTTTGGACTTATGATTTTTCATGTAGTCACTCTTCTAAGAATCGAGCATTAGTGCTAATAATGACCGCCCGATCCAGGGGACTATAGAATGATAACCACCTTTAGTTCCTCTAGGATAGCGATAAACGACCTTCATCGGATCTAGCCTCAACTTGTCGACCTTCTTGTTCGGCTTTGTGTCTTGGACTACCCAATATCCTTATGTGGCTTAAGCGGGCTTGCGCCCAAACCACAACTCGAAAGGGTCTTTTCATTGACTTGGGTGGTCTAGATTTATTGAGTATGCCGCGTCTCTAAGGCATACCCCGAGCAGAAATAAGGCAATGTAGCATAACTCGTCATAGATCTAACCATTTCCGAAGAGTCTATTTCTTGGCTTCGACCGTTGTTTTCTTGTGGTGTGCTTGGTGAAATCTTATTTGGGATGTAATCGCACTTCACTAGATAGTCCATAAACTTCGTTCTTTGAGGTATTACGCCACAGCGATCGGACCCTGATGACTTGATACTTTACTAACCAAATGCCCACTTCGGCCTTAAACTCTTTGAATTTCTCAAAGCATTCGGACTTCGGTGAAAGCGGTATACGTGTCCGTCAGACCTTAATGTCGTCGATAGAAAGTGACAAAATACTCGTACCCTGCGAAACTTGTGTGGACATTGGTCCTACGGTCGAAATGGACTAACTCAACATTTACGTGGCTCTATAACCCTTCGCTTTGAAGGGTGCAGTCGGCATCTTTTTATACATCTGAGTTCATGAGGTGAGGGCAGATGGCGTGCGATTACCCAGCGCTGAATTCTTTGCCGGTCTTTGGATCCTATTTAGATTGATGTGACCTAATCTAAGATACCGAGAGAAAAATAGGAAGTCATCTTCTTGAAAAACTTTCTCTTTTAGGGTTTGATGAAGATGCTGACATAGTTATAGGTATTATGTTTTGCGAAATAGTATAAAGCGAATTATATAAGGTGCGACCACAGATAACCGTCATTTCTTATGATAAACACCACTTATCAAAAATAACGAGAATATCCATGAGTAAATAATTTCGAAGCAGAAACAAGGTTCATGAAAATCCGGCACATATAAAGCGTCTTTCAAAACTAAAGCTTGTCCCAAGCATAAAAACATCTCCAAGCTAAGCACTTACGACTTTAAGCAGCATTGCCCATGGAGATCGTTATCTAAGCCATCAAACAGACTCCGCTTGTCCATGAGATTACCGCAGGTGTAACAAACATGATGGGTTAGCGCGTATCTCTGCCCAGAATGGGTAGAGCGAGTAGCTAAACATGTTTAGTTACTAAAAGCAAGCTGGCGTATTGAGCCATGAGCATAGGGCACTTGCCCAGCCAATGTGCCGGTCTTGCCGCGCAGCACTTGCCGCCTCCTTTGGCTTCTTTAAGCCTCGGTGCTTATCATGTTCTTGCTCCCATTCTCCCTATTCACTTCCACTGGCTGGCGCTGGCCTTTTTCTATTTCCATTTTACTGCGAAATTTTGGGCCCATAGATGTGCTAGCAAGGCATGTGCGCCATTTCCCATAACTCCTTCATGACAACGAGATCATTAAACAGCCCGACTAAGTGTAAGCTCGGTCTTGCTCATGATCGCGTTCATATGAGTTCTCGAAGACTTGGGCGAGGTGTTGAGGATGATATCGACCCAACCCGCCAGTCGATACCTCATGTTGCAGTCAAGACTATCCATGAGATGAGTCGTGTGGGAACATGTTCATGGACGAACTTCCTTCTTCCATCTTACGCATGAGGTCTACTCTCGTTGTGTGGAAGCGGATTGTAAGATCCATTGCCCAAACTTACTCTCGAGACTTACTATCGGTCGCGTCTCCGATTACGTAAAAACACTTATAAGGTTTGTCAAAGTGCATGACTCTCGCGCTCAATCGATTAAACATACATAACATATTCCATGTTTCGTTTGCGATAAAATTTAAACATGCGAGCATATTGATAATCGGCACATATCACGAAGCGATAATGAGCATACGATAAAAATAAAATAATATTGTAACGATACAATAATATTAATTGAAACCTCATCATGAGGCCACAATCGTGTGGGCGAAAACCCCTCGACCCGGACTAAAATATACCTTTTAGTCGTTTAAATCTAATCTATTACATAGATTTCACGAAGGGACTTGGAAGTTGTAGTGATGTCTAAGCATTGACCACAATTTTTAAATTCTTAGAATTGGTATACTCCCTCGGACCATACGGCCTCTTTTGTTATCTCATTTTATATCTATCCGCACTGGCGTGTGGGCACGACCTCAATAGATTTAAAAAGTTTTATTTAGATTAACAAACTTATGATAAGCGGTGCAAGCAAACCCACGTGTGACCTCGGCGTCTCCTTTGTTTAGAGATCAAAAGTGGAGGTGGCACGGGCTTGCTTTAGTCTTTTTATTCAAGGTTTGTCATTACGGAAAAGCATGCTTTCTATAGGTGTAAAACATGGAAATTCGCTTGATCGCCCATACTATCTTGCGAGTAAAACACTTAAAAAGGTTTGTCAATAATTTAAACATACATAACGTACTCTTTGCATAATTTAAACATCCACGACATGCATATGAGCGATAAAAATAAAATAAAACGTTCATTCGTGGCGCACCTAATCCATAGATTTACAAAGTACGATATTTAAACTTGACGCAGGCCTCGCCAGCGGGCACGGACGGATTCAACAATTGGGCCCTCGCGTTGCGCAGGCAGGGCGAATTTACGGAAAAGCGGGTGCAGGCGGTGGACCCATAAGAGTCTTTGGGCCGCTGGGCTGCCGATTCGCGCCCGACCTCGCCAACGCCGCCTGCCAGCGACCGCTGACCCGTCATTGCAGCGACCGCGAGCGGCGCTGCAGCCCGCCCAGCGCCCGAGCGTGCGCCTCGAGACGCCGTCGACATCGCCGCCGGCCAAACCTCGCCGCTGCGTGTACGCTCGCGGCGCCGGGTTTCTTCGCGAACGCGACGCGTCCGTCGCCCGCTTGGCTCGCTGACGCCGCGCAGCTCGGGTAATCCTCGCGACCAGCGAGTTCCATTTCGCTAAGCGCCGAGGATCCCAGCGAGCGCGCGCCCGTCGCCCGCAGCCCTCGCGATCGCCTTTAGCGATCAGCGAGACTCGCCATGAAACCGCGGCTAAACAGGAAGAACTGTTCTTCCCGCTCGTTTCGTTCTTCGTTCGTTAAATCGCTCGTTTTTCTTTACGGATAAGATTTACATAAAAATCTAATCTAACCACGGATTTTCTCGTGGTGTAAAACAAAACCAACAAAACAAGCGAGCGCGATGAGCGACAAATCCACAATTATAATAGCGCACGTAATAATCAAGCGTGAATTAATCCAGCGAGCGAGATTACGAACACAGCTCGATACCAAGTGTAGGAAAGCGTATGTTAACCTGCCCGAGGATCCGTCTTGGGTGTTTAATTCACCATACATTGATTATAAACCTAGCATGCGTCTATATAATTAAATCGCAACACGTTGGGGTTTTCGTGTTTACCTTTGGATGCAATCGAGGTGGATCGAGCAGGATGAGCAGTTGAGCGGATCGAGACTGGTGCTTTGACCTTCCGGACTGTATCCCGTTGCCCAATCTCCAGCGCCAGTGAGGGCGATCTATGGAGAATGCTACGGAAAATCGCAATGCTCTCTCACAATTAAAACTCTCAAATTTTCCTCTCTCACAACTATAGATGACCGAAAATTGTGTTCTCAATATGTGAGTGTGTCTTAGACATTATCTCATACCTTATATTTATAATGCACTACCTTAATCCTATACGGAATATTACCATAATCCTATATTGAATATTACCATAATCCTATGGAATATTACCATACACTTAGGATTATTTCCATACTCTTAGGATTATTTCCATACTCATAGGATTATTTCCATACTCAAGATTATTACCATAATCTTATATGGAAAGGATCTATGCATATTCCATAAATATAATTATATCCTTGTGGGATAAAGAGAATAAAATCTTTCCTTTGAGAGGACACTGTGGCGCCGATTTTCTTACGACTACGGGCTGGACGGGCCGGCCAGGATCAAATGCAAGGAATAAAGATGGGCCTCAAATAAATTAATTATCTTATGTTCACCCAACATAAATTAATTTATAAACATTCGATCATGCCACTAGAGAAAGAATGTTGACTTACCCTTTATTACCGAAGTTGAGTCGGGCTTGCACTTAGACATTCTGAATCCCGTATTTAAGATATCGAACGCCCATTAATCATTTCTAGCAATCTGATCGCTTAAACGATTAATATCCTTATTTCTTAAGTAGTACCACTCAACCTTATTATTGTACTTGAGCTAACTCAACCTGCGGGGTTTAGTACAATAAACCTTTTGAGCTCCTTATGGGCGCCATCATCCTAAACGGATACGGTTACTCGATGAGATAACTAGCGTGACATATAAGATCGCCACCACCCAAGATGCGGAGAATTGGGGAACATATAACCTCACTCATAACAAGTCAGTGATGGTCGGCAACTCATACTCACCTAATACCTTATCGAGGTTTAGATTATCGAAGTCACCGAGATCTCGGTTCTTCACGACGGTCGAAAGAAGAACTCATCTCACCGTGATCCTTCAATACGCCGAGACGCATCAAGATAGACAAGCAACCAAGTCAAGTCACTTCTTATCTATCTGCAGCCTAAACCGACAACTCGTCCTTAAGTCGCCCTCACCTGAAACTTTTATATCTCATTAAGCTTGACCAATCATACGCACTTACGTGATCTTCTACACTTTGTATGATCTAACTTATATATGAGATAAGGGACACAGATATATGCAATCAAGTATTCATTTCGATAGGAGATTGTAATAGTGGTAACAGGAAACATTGTATACAAGCTCAACCAAACTGCTTTCAGTATACAAATCCAACATGAATGTCGTGTGATAGAGCAACTGCCTTCCACTCAATTGCAATCGTCTGATTCGGTGGAGTTTTGTATGCAAAACTCGATTTTCTCACCTTCGGACCTCGATGAGGCGTGTGATGAGATTTTAGAGTATCTTGAAGCCATCGAAGTAGTCGAGGCCCTCCCCGAGGAGTCGGTGCCTTATTTAGACGTGAGGAAGCCGATTGGAGGAGAGGATGCCGTGGTGAAGAAGGAAGAGAACACACCCAAGATGGAGTTGAAAGAGTTGCCTGACCACCTTCATTATGCCTTTCTAGGTGAAGGCAGGCGTATCCGGTGATGTATCCTCGGCTTGATGGATGAAGAGTCGAAGAAGTTGAAGATTGTGCTGAAACAGTATAAGTCTGCGATTGTGTGGACTATTTCTGATATCAAGGGGGTCAGCCCTTCGATTTGCATGCGTCGAATCCTGTTAGAGAATGAGTACAAGCCAAAGGTGCAACCTCAACGCCGCTTGAATCCGGCAATGCCAGAGGTCGTGAGGAAAAAAAATCTTGAAGTTATTAGACGCGGGCATGATCTATGCTATATCAGACAGCGAGTGGGTTAGCCCAACTCAAGTGATATCTAAGAAATGGGGTATCACAGTGATCAGAGACGAGAAAAACGAGCTTGTGGAAACAAGACTCATGACGGGATGGCGAGTATGCATTGATTATCGTGCTCTGAACACAGCCACAAGGAATGACCATTTTCCCTTGCCCTTCATTGATCAGATGTTGGACAGACTGGTGGGTTATGAGTTCTATTGTTTTCTAGATGGATATTCGGGGTACAATTAGATTGCCATCGCCCCAGAAGATCAGCACAAGACGGAGTTCACATGCCCTTATGGAGTTTTTGCTTATAGGAGAATGCTATTTGGATTGTGCAATGCTCCAGCCACGTTCCAAAGATGCATGATGTCCATCTTCTATGGGTTGATTGAAAATATTATAGAAGTATTCATGGATGACTTTTCCGTGTTTGGTTCTTCTGTTGACCATTGTCTCCACAATCTGTCCCAAGTGCTACACAGATGTGAGGAGACGAATCTAGTGCTCAATTGGGAGAAGTGCCATTTTATGGTAAAGGAAGGTGTGGTGCTTGGCCATAAAGTCTCGGCAAAAGGTTTGGAAGTAGATCGAGCAAAGATTGTGGCAATCGAGAAACTGCCTCCTCCCACAAATGTCAAATCCGTGAGGAGTTTTCTCGGTCATGCGGGCTTCTACAGAAGATTCATCAAGGACTTCTCTGCGATCACAAAGCCACTGTGTGGACTGCTCGAGAAAGATACGGAGTTCGCGTTCACTAGTGATTGCTTGGGGGCGTTTGAGAAATTGAAGCAAGCCCTGATATCGATCCCAGTTTTGGTATTACCTGATTGGAATCAACCATTCGAGCTGATGTTCGATGCTAGTGATTGGGTAGTGGGAGCTATGTTGGAGCACAAACGAGACAAGCTATTCAGAGTCATATATTATGCGAGTAAGACGCTAGACTCGGCTCAAATGAATTACACCACCATCGAGAAAGAATTACTTGTTGTGGTCTATGCTTTCGATAAGTTTAGACCTTATTTGGTGGGCACCCACACTATTGTCCACACCGACCATGCCGCCATTCGTCATCTATTCAACAAGAAAGACTGAAAGCCGAAATTGGTAAGATGGATCCTCCTTCTTCAAGAGTTCGATATGCATATCAAAGATAGAAAAGGTTGCGAGAATGTGGTTGTAGACCACTTATCAAGATTAGAGAAGCCTGTCGAATGAGAAGACAAGAGGATTGGGATCAAGGAGAACTTCCCAGACGAGCACATATTGAGCATCATTGATCATACACCATGGTACGCAGATTTTGTGAACTACTTGGTAATTGGAGTTATGCCCCCGTCGTGCAGTCCTCATCAGAAAAAGAAGTTCCTCCACCATGTCAAGTTCTATTATTGGGATGATCCCCATCTCTACCGCCTATGTACCGATGGTTTGATACGTCGCTGTGTTCCCCAAGGAGAATGGGAGAACATAATCCACGAGTGCCACAGTTCTTTGAATGGAGGACATTTTGCAATGCCAAGATGGCGACAAGTTTGCCAAAGTGGTTTTATTGGCCTTGATCTTCAAGGATGTAAAGCATTTATCAAGAGTTGTGACATTTGTCAAAGAATGGGAAGCGTCACCAAGAAAGGCGAGATGCTGCATGAGAAGACCATCATGGAAGTGGAACTATTTGACGTGTGGGGGATCGACTTTATGGGTCCATTTCCCATGTCTTGTGGTTATACGTACATTTTGCTTGCTGTGGAGTATGTTTCACGATGGATAGAGGCGATTCCCACAGCCACTAGCGACTCCAAGGTAGTGATCAAGTTTTTACACAAAATATTCTAACTCGATTTGGAGTACCGAGGGCGTTGATCAGCGATGGAGGGTCGCATTTTAACAACAAGTGGCTAGGTAATGTCCTAGCTAAGTATGTCGTGAAGCATAGAGTTACCTCCCCATATCATCCACAAGCGAATGGGCAAGCTGAGCTCGCCAACCGAGAAATAAAGAGGATTTTGGAGAAATCGGTTGTCAATAGGAAGGATTAGTCCAAGAAATTGGATGATGCTCTTTGGGCCTACCGGACTGCTTACAAAGCTCCTATAGGGCTATCTCCATATCAAATGGTATTTGTGAAATCTTGCCATTTGCCGGTTGAATTGGAACACAAAGTTTATTGGGCCACAAGGAGAATCAACATGGATTTCAAGGAGGCCGGTTTGATGAGAGGTGAACAATTGTTGGAGCTCGATGAATGGAGGAACGAAGCTTTTGAAAACTCCCGGATCTACAAGGAACGAGCCCGAAATTCCACGACCTTCTCATTCATCCCAAAGGATTCTCTCCGGGTGATGAAGTTTTGCTTTACAATGCCCGACTCCGTCTCTTCCCTGGAAAGCTGAAATCGAGATGGTCGGGGCCATATACCGTCTACCGTGCACATGCCAATGGGAGCTATGAATTGCTAGACTCGAGTGGCAACATTTTCAAGGTGAACGAGCAATACCTCAAATCCTACTTCAAGTCACACTTCAACCGGGAAGTCAAGGTGACCAAGCTTGATGAACCATGATGAGAGGTAACGTCGAGCTAGCGACGAAAAATCTAGCACTGGTTGGGAGGTAACCCAACATATTTACATGCTTTATGTTTTTCGTTTTGTTCTTTTCTTGTTTTTCTTTGTTTTATCGTGTCGTGTCTTGTTTTTCGTTTTTAAATTGCAAGGTATATTTGCTTTTATATAAAAAATAAAAAAAGGGAAAAACACGTCTTGCGACCACCCTCACGATCGCGAGGAGTGGCCGCGAGAAATCGGGCAGTAGTGATTTGCCCAGCACAAACACGTCTAGCGACCACCCTCGCGATCGCGAGGAGTGGCCGCGAGAAATCGGGCAGTAGCTATTTGCGCTGAACGACCACGCTTAGCGACCGAGCTCGCGACCGCGAGGCGTGACTCGACCTACGCCCGGACACCAACCCAGCGTGTTTCACCAGATTTTAAACCTTATTTTCCCCAAATTTTACACACACACACACACACACACACTTGCAGCAAGAGCACACACCCTCAAGCACTCTACACCATTGTTCTTAAATTTTCTTGTGTTTTCTACGAAAATTACACTCAAGGTATGCTTCCTTTGCTTAATTCTTCTTAGATTTACGCTTTTTAGCATGAATTAGAAGGGTTTTGCCTATTATATCTTCTTGTTGTGGTTTATTGAGGATTTGAGAATATAGAGCCTACATTGTTAAAATTTACATGGTGTTTGAGCATGATTCTTCCAATGTTAGGTCTATTGATGTTCATAGATGTATATTGTTGGTTTAATTTTCCTACATTGTTGATTTGGGTTGGAAATTTTCGAAAAATCTTGCGAAACCCTAGCTGTCACGTGCTATCTTGTGACAGGGCTTCTGACGCTAGGTGACAGCCGCGAGTTCCCTAGGAAATCTGATTTAACCCTCTCCCGAGGATCTATCTTGGATGTTTAATTCACCATACATTGATTATATTCCTAGCATGCGTCTATATAATTAATTGCAACACGTAGGGGTTTTCTCGTGTTTACCTTTGAATCTGTCGGGGATGAACGGGATGAACGGATCGAGACTCGTGCTTTGATCTTCTGGACTGTATCCCGGTTGCCCAATCTTCAACGTCGAGTGAGGACGATCTATGGAGAATGCTACAGAAAATCACCTCCTTTTTCTCTCACTTAATTTTCGAAAAATACTCACAATGGACTCTTGTGATTCTCGAAAATTGCCAAGGATAAAGATTGAGGAGTAGCTTTGATCTTATCTCTTACCTTATATTCATAATGCATTACCATAATCCCATTAGGAAAGGATCCATGCATATCCCATAAATATAATAATATCCTTATGGATAAAGAGGATCAAATCCTTGCCACGTAGAGAGAGGAGGCGCCGATTTTCACTAAGCAACGGGCCTGGATGGGCCAGCCCAGAGATAAAATGCAAGGAATAAAGATGGGCCTCAAATAAATTAATTATCTTATGTTCAGCCCGAACATAAATTAATTTATAAACATTCATTCATGCCACTAGAGAATAAATCTTGACTTACCCTTTATTACGAAGGTGAGTCGGGCTTGCACTTATACATTACGAATCCCGTATTTAAGATATCGCACGTCCATTAATTATTTATAGCAATCGACTACTTAAAATAATTAATATCTTTAATTCCTTAAGTAGTACCACTCAACCTTATTATTGTACTTGAGCTAAGCTCAACTTGGGGTTTAGTACAATAAACCTTTTGAGCTCCTTAAGGGGCGTCATCATCCTAGCGGATACGGTGACTCGTCTGAGATAACTAGCATGACATACAAGCATCGCCACCACCCAAGATCACGGAGAATATTGGGTTAGAACATAGAACCTTCACCCATAACAAGTCAAAGTGATGGTCGAGAACTCATACTAACCTAATACCTTATCGAGGTTTAGATCATCGTAAGTCACCGAGATCTTGGTTCTTCACGACGGTCGAGATAGAAGAACTCATCTCACTGTGATCCTTCATATATACGCCGGCATAGACAAGCAACCAAGTCAAGTCACTTATCTACATCTGCAGCCTATACCAGACAACTCGTCCTCAAGTTGTCTCGGTTGTGATCCTTTTATATCTCATTAAGTTTGACCAATCATACGGACTTACGTGATCTTCTACACTGTATGATCTAACTTATATATGAGATAAGGGAACACAGATATATGCAATCAAGTAATCAATTCAGATAGGAGATTGTAATAGTGGTAACAGAAACATTGTATACAAGCTCAACCATCCGCTTTCAAGATACAATCCAACAATCTTCCACTTATACTAAAGCAAACTTTTAGTATACAATGTCTCTCTACTAGCTATTACAATAAAAACCATCACATTGCTTCTCCCACTTATACAAAAGTTTCCTTTCTAAGTGGGTGCCATCATGCGCAATCCAAGTCATCTAACGTGCCCGACGTAGACTTTTTGCGGCAGGCTTTTCGTGAATGGATCCGCTAGGTTATCCATCGTATCAATCTTTACAATCAGCACGTCCCATCGTCTAACGATTTCTCGTATGACATTGTACTTTCTCTCTATGTGTTTGGTTGCCTTGTGGATCCGTGGTTCCTTCGAGTTTGCCATTGCACCTGAGTTATCACAGTAAACCATGATACTCTTGGGAAAACTAGGTACCACATCTAGATCCATGAGGTAGTTCTTGAACCATACAGCCTCCTTAGCGACCTCGAGGCGGCTACATATTCGCTTCCATGGTAGAGTCCGCAATGCATGCTTTTCTGCCGCTTGCCCACCTCCAAGGTAAACACATAGCCCGAGGCCCACATTTTCTCATCACGGTCGCCTTAAACACCAGTCAGATAACCCAAAGGCATTAGACTATCGCATGGTAAACTAGCGTATAATCTCGAGTCCTTTTAGGTACTTGAATATATGCTTTACCAATGATCCAATGAGCTTGTCGAGGTTAGGCGATATCTAGCTACTATACCTACCGTGATAGCGAGATATCGGGCCTCGTGCATAACATTGCATGCATGAGACTTCCTTCGGCGGAAACGTGGGGAACTTGTCTCATTTCCTCTATCTCTTTGCGGTCATAGGTGATCGCGCCCTTTAGATAAAGGAACGCCATGTATGCGAAGGTAGCAATCCTTTCTTGGCGGTCTGCATACTAAAACGAGTAATCACGAGATCAATGTAAGACACCGAGATAAGCTCAACATTTTCCTCTTGCGATCTCGGTAAACCTTGATCCCAAGAATGTCTGTTGCATCTCCTAAGTCTTTCATTTGAAAGCGATCGGATAACCAACTCTTTACGTCGATAACAACTTCACATTGTTGCCAAATAGAAGAATGTCATCTACGTAAAGTGCAAGAAATACCACATCACCGTTGACATCTAAACGATACACACAACTCTCATTAGGCAACTGGATAAATCCATAGGACTTTACCACCTCGTCCAAACGTAAGTTCCATGATCTTGCATCATTGTCTTGTAGTCGCCTCATTTGTCGACCATGGGTCGATTATTGCCTGTTCGTTTTCTGGGACTAAATCCGAAGATTCCTCCACGAACATAAATCGCTCGGGTTGACGAACAACCTCCCACTACGATGAGGTGCTACAGCACTATGGCAACAAGATGGGTGCGATAACTTGTGGTTCTCTATCTTGCACAACTTGCTTGGTAGGTACCACATGCGGTCGGTATCTCGGTGGAACTTGACCCACTTCAATTTCTTGAAGTATCGGTGTCGATCCTCCCACTAGACTCGACATCTCGAACCTTGGGCCTAATCGGTGGTGGAGAACGATCATCTTCTAATTCTTGAAGAATGATTTCAACTTTGGACTTATGATTTTCATATAATCCTCTTCTAAAAATCGGGTATTAGTCTAATAATGACCTTGAACCTTAGGACTATAGAATAAACCACCTTCGTTCCTCTAGGATAGCCAATAAACGACTTGCATCGATCTAGCCTCCAACTTGTCGCCTTCTTGTTCGGCACATGTCTCGGATCGCCCCATATCCTTATGTGGCTTAAACTAGGAAACTTGCGCCCAAAACACTGACTCGAAGGGGTCTTTTTCGACCGACTTGGATGGTACTAGATTTAGCAAGTATGCCGTTCTATGGCATACCCCCGTAAGCGAAATAGGCAATGTTGCATAACTCATCATTGATCTAACCATTTCCAAAAGAGTCCTATTTCTTCGCTCGACACACCATTTTGTTGTGGTGTGCCGGTGTAGTGGCGAGGAGGTTATCCCACACCGCACCAAGTAGTCCATAAACTCGTTCTTGAGGTATTCGCCACCGCGATCGGATCGCGATGACTTGTTACTTTACCAAGCTTCGTCTCCACTTCCGCCTTAAACTCTTTGAATTTCTCAAAGCATTCGGACTTGCGGTGAAGCGGTATATGTATCCGCACCTTGAGTAATCGTCAATGAAAGTGACAAAATACCGTACCCTCCACGAGCTTGTGTGGACATCGGTCCACACAGTCGAAATGGACTAGCTCCAACACTTCTTTGGCTCTATAACCTTCGCCTTGAAGGGTCAGGTCGACATCTTTCCTTCTATCACGGGATTCGCAGATGGGAGCGAGTGGCGTGAGATTACCCAATGCTCCATTCTTAGCCGTCTTTGGATCCTATTTAGATTGATGTGACCTAATCTAAGATGCCATAGAAGTGTGGTGTCATCTTGCGAAGAAAACTTTCTCTTTTTAAGGTTTGATGTAGATGCAACATAGTTATAGGTATTATGTTTTGCAGAAATAGTATAAAGAGAATTATATAAAGTGCCAACACAGATAACTTCGTCATTTCTTATGATAGAAACACCACTATCAAAAATAACAGAATATCCATGAATAAACAATTTCGAAACAGAAACAAGGTTCCGCCGAAAATCCGGCACATATAAAACGTCTTTTAAAACTAAAACTGTTATCTCAAAACATAAAGTAACATCTCCGACTGCAACGGCCTCGACTTTCACCGCGTTGCCCATGGAGATCGTTATCTCGCTATCACTCGCCTCCTTGTCGCGGGAACCCACGCAGGTGTAACAAACATGATCAGTCGCACCCGTGTCTACTACCCTAGAATGGGTAGAACAAGTTGCTAAACATGTTTCCGTTACTAAAGCAAATGGCGTACCTTGAGCCTTGAGCATAGGGCACTTGGCCTTCTAATGCCCGATCTTGCACTTGAAGCACTTGCCCTTCTCCTTTGGCTTCTTTAAGCCTCCGGTGGCATGCATGTTCTTGTTCCCATTACTCCCACTATTTCCCTTGCCTCTACCACCTTTGGTGCCCCTTTTTCTTTTTCCATTTTTCAACGGAAAATTTGGGCCCCTAGATGTGCTAGCAAGAGCATGTGCTCCTTTACCCATGACTCCTTCCGCGGCCACGAGATCATTAAGCAACTGACTAAGTGTATACTCGGTCTTGCTCATGATCGCATTCACGCGAAAGTTCTCAAAAGACTTGGGCAGTGTGTTGAGGATGATATCGACCTCGGCCGCCGTCAATACCTCCTCCTAACCGATCAAGACTATCTATGAGATGAGTCATGGGAGACATGTTCATGGACCAAACTTCCTTTTTCCATCTTACACGCCAAGATTTTTCTCATTGTGTGGAAGCGATCGTCCGATCCGATCGCCCAAACTTACTCTCGAGACTTGACCATATTTGATCGCATCTCACCATCGATCGATGTCGGTGCAAGTCTTTGGACATAGTAGTCATCATATAGCATTTGGCCATATTGTTCGACTTATGCCAAAGTCTGCTTGACTCTCGCTACTCATTAGTCGATGCGTCTGTAAGGGCATCGGGTTTAGGAGTAGTGAGAACAAACATGTGTTCTTCAGCGATAAGAACATATTCCATGTTTCGTTTCCACTCGATAAAATTCGGACCGGATAAGGGATTTTGTGCGAGCATATTGATAATCGGTGTAAGAGACATATCACGAAAAGACAATGTAAACACATAAGCATACGATCGCACATAATTCAGTAACAACAATATTGTAACCTTTTGATAAAACAATATTGATTGAAACCTCCAATCGCCCAAGGAATCCCACATGCAAGCCACGCGTGTCGATGTTTACACATGAACCCCTCGACCAGACTAAAATATACCTTTTAGTCGTTTAATTTCAATCCATGTCAACTTATCCTTATGACAAATGAAATTAATGATTGGACCTTACTAGACCACATCACTATCGCAAGAAGGGACTTCATGAAAGTTGTACTCGAGGTGATGTCTAAGCAATGACCACATTTTTAACAAGTGAGAAATGAATTTTTAGAATTGGCATACTCACTCGGACCATACCGCTTTCAATTCAAATTCTTTTGTTATCTCCTTTAAAACTATCTCTAGATAACTTATGAAAATCGCACATGCAAGCCCATGCGTGTGGGCGTTTACATGAAACTCCCACTTCTCAATAGATTTAAAAGGTTTTATTTAGAAATCTCATCTAACAAACTTATGATAAGCAAGTGCAAGCAAGCCCAGCGTGTGGGCGTTTACTCACGGTCATCTCACTTTGTATAGAGATCAAAAAGTGGAGGTCTTGACATTTTAATTTGAAAAATTAATATGTCGGGTTACTTGCTTAGTCTTTTGTTTCAAAAGGTTTGTCCATGCAGATCACGTAATCCTAGCATGCTTTTCTATAGAACTCAACATGTAAAACATGCTCGAGTAATTCTAAAATATGCTTGAAAACGCGATAAACCTAGCATGCTTACTATGCGCATCCAATCACGAAAATATATAATATGTTTGTCTACGTAATATAAACATACATAGCATGCTATTGCATAATTTAAACATCCACGACATGCAATGAACGATAAAAATAAAATAAAACGTTCATCGTGGCCCACTCGTGGAACCTGCACTTTCTTGCCTAATCTATTACATAGAATTGCAAAGCATGATCTTCAACTTGAAAAACGGGCCTCGCATGCACGAGCACGGACGGATTAAATCAAAGCGGATTGGCCGGAAAATCAGTCTGTTTGGAAAATGGGTCAGGTAGATGCGGGCGAAATAAATGGGTGGGCAGCTAGCACACAGCCGCCAAGCCTCGCATCGCTCGCCGCCTCGCGTGCTCCTCGCAGGCTGCCTCGCGGTCGCAAAGCGACCGCGACGCACGCGTGTGCTAGCACGTCTTGCCCAACCGAGCGCCACCACGCCCGCCATGAGGCGCCGTCGCCCAGCCGCAGACCCTGCCGAAGTCGCCTGCGCGCGGCCTGCCGAGGTCGCCGAGCGCTGCCGAGCTCGACTCGCCAAGGCGTGTCGAGCCGCGTCGCCCGTCGTCTCCGAGGCTGCCGAGGTCACCTGCGTGTGCGGCCTGCCGAGGTCGCCGCGCGAGCTCGACTCGCCGAGGCGTGTCGAGCCGTCACCCGTTGCTGCCGAGGCTGCCGAGGACGACCTGCCGAGGTCGCCGAGCGCTGCCGAGGACGACCTACCGAGATCGCCGGTTTGCCGAGGAATCCGCCGAGTGCCACCGGGGCATCCGTGCGAAAGAATCGCGCACCCCGCATCGCCCGCGTCGGCCGAGACCTCGTTGAGGTTTCCGTGCGCTATCTACCGAGCGCTGCCGAGGCTCCCGTGCGATAAACTCACGCGCGCGCGCGCCGCTTGATGGCTCGCCGATGTCCGCCGCACGGCGCTCGGCGCCGAAGCGTGCGGAGGCGGCGGTCAAGCGCGCGCCCGCATCGCCGCCGAGCTTCGCGCCCGCACCGCCTTGTCGCCGGCCGCCGAGCCATGCGCGCCTGGCGCAACCTACCTTATCGCGCCGATGCGCGGTTTCTCCGGCATGTCTTCATATCTCGTTCTTCGTGCTTTCGTCTTCGTTCTTCTTTACGAGATAAGATTTACTGAGAAAAACAAATCTAATCTAACCACGGATTTTCTCGTGGTGAAAAACAAATCCGACAAAATAAAGCGAGCCACGATGAGCGACACGGTCAACAATTAATTGATTGCGCGCGTTATAAACAAGCGTGAATTAATCCAATGAGCCGAGATACCGATCCGTGCTCGATACCAGTGCGTGGAAATCGATTTAACCCTCCCGAGGATCTATCTTGGATGTTTAATTCACCATACATTGATTATATTCCTAGCATGCGCCTATATAATTAATTGCAACACGTAGGGGTTTTCTCGTGTTTAACTTTGAACTCGGGGATGAAAGTGATGAGCGGATCGAGACTCGTTCTTTGATCTTACGGATGTATCTCGGTTGCCCAATCTCCAACGTCGAGTGAGGATGATCTATGGAGAATGCTCTGAAAATCACCTCCTTTTCTCTCACTTAATTTTCAAAAATACTCACAATGGACTCTTGTGATTCTCGAAAATTACCAAGGATAAAGATTGAGGGTAGCTTTGATCTTATCTCTTACCTTATATTCATAATGCATTACCATAATCCCATTAGGAAAGGATCCATGCATATCCCATAAATATAATAATATCCTTATGGATAAAGAGGATCAAATCCTTGCCACGCAGTAGAGAGAGGCGCCGATTTTCACTAAACAACGGGCTGGATGGGCCAGCCCGAGGATCAAATGCAAGGAATAAAGATGGGCCTCAAATAAATTAATTATCTTATGTTCAACCCGAACATAAATTAATTTATAAACATTCATTCATGCCACTAGAGAATAAATCTTGACTTACCCTTTATTACCGAAGGTGAGTCGAGCTTGCACTTAGACATTCTGAATCCCGTATTTAAGATATCAGACGTCCATTAATTATTTATAGCATTACATTGCTTAAAATAATTAATATCTTTAATTCCTTAAGTAGTACCACTCAACCTTATTATTGTACTTGAGCTAACTCAACTGCGGGGTTTAGTACAATAAACCTTTTGAGTTCCTTAAGGGACTTCATCATCCTAAGCGGATACGGTGACTCGTCTGAGATAACTAGCATGACATACAAACCGCCACCACCCAAGATCACGGAGAATATTGGGTTAGAACATATAACCTCACCCATAACAAGTCAAAGTGATGGTCGACAACTCATACTCACCTAATACCTTATCGAGGTTTAGATCATCGTAAGTCACGAGATCTTGGTTCTTCACGGTGGTCGGATAGAAGAACTGTGATCCTTCTCCTTGTGATCCAAGTCAAGTCACTTCTTATATGTTAGTAAGTTGGAGTGATCCTTTTATACTAAGTTCATAGTTTGATCTTCACACTTTGGGAGCTCTTATATATGAGATGGGATGGCATCAAGTAATCAATTGATAGGAGATTGTTTTAATAATTGTATACAAGCTCAACCATACGCTTTCAAGATACAAATCCAGGTTGCCCTCGCGAGCTAACTTTGAAATATTTATCGATCATGAGGCACCCCAAAACATTATGTGTGCGTGCTCCCTTGTTTTACCTTATAAGATCATATGTTAGTATGGGGGGAGGAATTTTACTAAGTTCAAGTTTGGGGGAGCTCTTAATATGGGTTGGCATTTGCTTTTATTTTTTTAATAAGTACGCGAGCTAACTTTGAAATATTTATTAGGTACATTATGTCGCGTGCATCCAGCCACAAGCGCAAGGGCAAGGAGGTCGTTTCCACTTCACGTGATGAGCCACATGATGAGTTCCACCCCGAGACTGTTGGGGTACGACTGCTGAATCCCTCGTCAAGGGACCGTTGGGGAAGATTGGTGCAGCTAAAGCACAGACACTCGAGATTCATATGCATCGATACGTGCCAAGCAATGGGCATAGCCAACGACATAACGTGGTTAGCCGAGAGGGTCGGTTTGTATCCTATTATCACAGCCAACTATCTGACATACCGGACCCTCACTCTGGAGTTTCTTTCGACCGTCCATGTCCACAAGACACAAGGTTCTCTAGACTACATCACATTCCAGATGGATAACGAGCCCCGTCAGCTCTCAGTGGATGAATTAAACGCCATCATCGATGGGGCCCCGAGGGTAATTACATCGGGGACTTAGAGAACTCGGCTCAGAATATGTGGCCGTTGTTTGTGGACACTACAGCGGAGCAGACACCGCACTATGACGTCTCCAAGGCCAAAGCAAGTTCGATACGGAATCCTGCGGTCCGCTACTTTCACTGCCTCATTACCTTCACCATACATGGCCGCAATAACATCGGCACAGTCCTCTCCCAGGACATGAGTCTTTTGATTGGTGCTGCGACACGAAAAAAGATGCATGCCGACATGTTCGTTGCACAGCACTTCCAGATGCAAGCAGAGGTTTCGGGGAACGCAAAGATATGCATAGGGGGATTCGTTACCCCTATTGCTGATTTTTTTCAGGTGACGATTCGCGAGAATCCTATCTCTCAGGATATTTTCCTAGACAAACGTTGTTTATATGTCCAGACGTTCCTGAAGAGGCACCCCACCCGTTACCTCTGGCTGCTATACGATAAGCACGGCCAGTCCATATTTCGCCTACCACACACCGAGCTCACCAGTTTAAGCAGCTTTCGGCCACCGGAGTCCAATTGGAACTTGAGCTCACGTGTTCACAACGAATGGCCTCAGCGCTTAAATGCGCAAGGCGAGATAGAGGAAGGTCGGCAACACAAGGCAGCCGAGCACGAGGTGGCACCCGAGACAGGCGGAACATTGCATCCGCAACCCGTTCAAGGTGATCCCGGGATTTATGAGCGATTGGATCGCATAGACGATCGTCTCGACCGCATCGACGGGAGTATGACCTCCATGATGGCCCAACAGCAGGCCCTCCTCGCCCAACACCAAGCCTATCAAGAACACCAACGTCAAATGATGGAGATGATGCAACGGTGGGATCAGTGGTGAGGATTCTACCCACCGCCGGAGTAACACGGCATTTGAGGTAAGGTCTCTACCAACCACTTTTTTCTGCAAACCTTATTGCCTCCATTTCACACTGTTTACAATAAGTTTGGGGGGAGTGGAAGAGTTTGTTTGGTTGAGAGTCCTTTTTATGTTTTGCTTTGTCTTGTTAAGTCTTTATAATTTGGGGCTTTTGTCATGTCTTTTTGTTTTCATTGTGTGTAGGTCGATCAACGAGTTTAAGTGAAATGTGTTAATCTATGTGGCCTATGATGATAAAAATTTTCTGAAAAATATGTTGATAGTGCACATGATGAGTTAGAAAATGACGCATGGATAACTTGAGATTGCTTAGCTTGTTGTTTTTCACCATTTGCTTAAACCGTGAGACTTGAGCTTCACTGTATAAACACTTGATACAGTTTCTTTTAATTGTGTGATATCGTGCATGTAATTATCTTCTAGAACTTGCCGTATTTTCTCTGTCGAGGCTGCAATATGTGTTTCGAATATGGAAAGGATAAAAGGCCATCTTTGTTAACCACATTTTACCCATACACTAACCCAATGATATATATCGTTTGTCGCCTTCTTTGAGCCTTTATTAGACTTTATTCTTCTGTTAACCGGATGATAGGAGGCGAGCATGGATATGGGAATCAAGGGGGGTAAATTTTTTTGATGTTTTAAGTTGGGGTAAAAGATGGAGAGTAAAAGAATGGTACCCGAGTGAAAAAGAATGGACCCTATAAGCTCTATTACAAAGCCAAGAAAAATTTTGTGAAAAATGTGAGCATAAAGGGGTTTAGTTATCAAAGTGTAAGGTACCTTATGTGCATAAACGTTGATTTAGCATGTTGGAAAGGAAAGGGGAAAGGGACAAAGTCCATAGGATTGGAATGTATGAATGGAGATACTTGAAGTTATTTTTGAGTCTTAGCCATATATTATCCTACCTTAACCAATGTGCTTACATTACAACCTATGAAAAGACTTTTTCGATCCTAATTTGAACGCATTTGATGTGGTGGAGATATTAGAGAAACGACAAGCCTATGGTAAGATTTTGCATTGCATTGATCTTTGAGTGTATACACGTCCTTAATTTCCTTATGAGTTTGAGTGTATCCTATATTTTACACACATGTCGTTGTGAGGGTTGAATTAAATGAGATTTTTGCTTTCAATGGTTGTGCATTGTCGAGTTGACTAATGTCATCATGTGCGCTAATGATTTTGAGCTTTGAAAGATTTCTGAGGCTTGATTAAGGTAATCACCTTTGCTGACGCTCGTTGATCTTTCGTTATGTCTTTCTTTCTTTATGTTTTGTTTTTGTTTGAGGACAAACAATGCTTCAAGTTTGGGGGTTTGATAAACACGCTTTTTACACGTTTATTATTGATATTTAAAGATGAATTTGGATCTATTAAGTGCGTTTATGTATTGGATCTTAATGCTTTTATCTATTTTGGAAGATACTGCTCTTGGGTTCTCCTTTGGTGTTGTGTAGGCTTATAGGTTGATAATCGAAGCATGAAACGAAGCACGAGCCAAAGGAGGAAGAAAACATGGGATAGCGGCCTTCCTAGCGACCGCTAGCCCAGTCGCGAGCCAAATACCACGTTTCGCCCAGAACCTAGCGACCGACCTCGCGACCGCGAGGCCGGCCGCTAGGAAAGACGCCGCGACCGCAAGCCCCGCCCACGAGCACCAAGGAAAGTCTCTGCCCGATTTCTAGCGAGCATGGCTAGCGACCGCGAGCCAGGTCGCGAAGCACACTTAGCGGGCTCGAGTCCAGCCGCAAGACGTCCGAAGGAGCGCGCGCCCAGATACCTCAGGATCGAGCTAGCGACCGCGAGCTCGGCCGCGAAGCGAGGCGGTTGGACTGAAAATTAGGGTTTCACCCTTTGCCTATAAATAAGGCATTCGCCCCCTTGCGCCCCCAGACCCCTTTAGCAAGTTTTACTCAGTTTTTCTCTAGTTTTTCATATTTTTGAGCTTTAGCTTTGAGTTGGATCCATCTAGCATTAGTTTTTACATTGTTCTACATTAGTTCTACGTATTGTCAATGCTTTGGAACGTTTTCTTCGAACAATTTCCGTATTTTCCCGTTTTTCGCAGAGGTTGGGATACGAACCCAACGATTGTTCTTCAGACGCCACATTATGTGTTTTATCTATATAAATTCTATTTCTATGTTTATTTCGGATTTTATTTTGTTTATTATGTCTAGCTAATTTCCATTCTAATCCTAGGGTTTGCATGATTCTATCCTAAATGTTGTGATTCCTGCTATTATTATTTACCTTCCAGGCATTAATTTATGATTCTTGGTGCTTAATTATATGTGTTAATTTATGATCAATCTTGATGCATATCTAGTTGCCAGTTAATTACTTAACCGTTTTAATTATCAATCGATCTTGAATGCATAATACGAATAAGCCTTAAGTCGTAGCTGAGATAGGAACATTCGTAGGAAGCATATTCTTTGTGATCCTTTTGGAGTTACTTATTTTCACCTAGAGACGTAACAGTAATAGGAAAAATTAGTAATCAACTGCCACAATTGTCGTAACTAAAATTGTTGGTTACATATGTGATCTTCCATCTTGTCTGGATTAAAATTGGTTAATAGGAAGCAGGATAAACATACGTTGTGGGTATGATTAATGCATCCCTAGGGTTAGTCTTTCTATCTTGTTATGCTCTTTGAGTGTTTATTGCTTTCATTTATTTTTAAGTTGTTACCTTTTGTTTTGGATTTAATATTCGAAGCCTTAAACCCCTTTATAAACCAAATCTGTTCTTGGATAATGATGAATTGTTGTTGAGTTAGCTTCTGTGTTTTCGTGGTACAATCCCTATGGATACGATACTCGACTTACCTTTATACTTGCACGTTTTCATGTTAGAAAAGTGAGCGATCAGCAGGCCCAATGCGTGACTCACACGCGGTTATCTCGGCGCCTAGGCAGCGATTCTCGGCCAGAATCCACGGCATGCCTCGACAGTGCGATTCTCGGTAGCTTCCGGCAACCGGCGGCCCCGGTGGGATGGGCGGCGGGCATGCGGCGACTCCTCGGCGTCTTTGGCGGCGATGCGAAGATAAGGCGACGGCGAGATGGTGTTGGGCGTGCGTTGTGGGCTGTGCCGTAGTGCGCACGGCCCAGCCCATTTTGGGCCGACCCGGCCCATTTTCTGCCCAAACCCAGATTTCGGCCCAGACCCGATTTTTTGACCCAGTTCAAGATATTTTGACCCGATTTGGCCCGATCCAATGATCCGGCCCGTTTTTTATTTTTCGGCCCAAATCCAATTTTGACGAATCCGGTCTATGGCCTGCACGCCGCGAGGCCGTTTGAGATTTTTTAAGATCCATACTTTATAAATTTATGTAATAAATGAAGCAAGGAAGTACAAGATCCACGAGTGGGCCGTGATGAATGAATTTATTTTATTTTATCGTTCAAAGCATGTCGTGGATGTTTAAATTATGCAGAAGCATGCTATGTATGTTTAATTACGTAGAATAAACATATTATATGTTTTCGTGATTGGATCGCATAGTAAGCATGCTAAGTTTATCATGTTTTCAAAGCATATTTTAGAATTACGCCAAGATGTTTTACATGTTGAGTTCTATAGAAAAGCATGCTAGGAATACGTGATCGTATGAAAAACCTTTTGAAACAAAAGACTAAGCAAGTAACCCGACATATTAATTTTAAATTAAAATGTCAAGAACTCCACTTTTAATCTCTAAACAAAGTGATACGACCGTGAGTAAATGTCCACACGCGTGGCTTGCTTGCCTTGTTTATCATAAGTTTGTTAGATGAGATTTCTAAATAAAACATTTTAATCTATTGAGAAGTGGGAGTTTCATGTAAGCGTCCACACGCGTGGCTTGCATATCGATTTTCATAAGTTCTCTAGAGATAGATTTAAAATGAGATAACAAAGGAATTTGGATTGGAGCGGTATGGTCTAGTGAGTATGCCAATTCTAAGAATTCATTTCTCTTTGTTAAAATTGTGGTCATTGCTTAGACATCACCTCAAGTACAACTTCCATGAAGTCCCTTCTTGTGGTAGTGATGCGGTCTAGTAAGGTCGATCATTAATTTCATTTGTCATAAGGATAAGTTGACATGGATTGAAATTAAATGACTAAAAGGTATATTTTAGCACGGTCGGGGGTTCATGATCGAGCTAAAAATACGCTCAAATTCACTGCAATCGCACGAGGTAATTGTGGCGTGATAAGTTAACCCAAGTCATCTCTCAAGGAAAACTTAACAGGCTATTGTTCGTGTCGCATACGTAAAGCAATTAAATCTAAACATTCTAATACCAACAAAGGTTTTAAAACATACGGAATTGAAATCACGAAAATAAGCAGCGATCTAAGCTGGGGTTGTCAATCCCGAGCTAAACTATTAAAACAATAAATCTAAACTAGAGGTTGTCAATCCCTAGTTGAACTATGAAAGCGATAAATCAAAGCAAAAAAACAGCGAGCGTGAGCAATCATATTCTTAGGTTTTGTCAAGCCCTAATCTGAATCTAATTGCAAATAAACCACATTTATCAATCATCCAACAAGAACATGAATTAATCGAAAGCATGAAATCATTAAGCAAAGTAAACTAAAATAACATGAAAATCCAATAACAATAATCGATAAAACGAACAGATTAATCCAACAGCGTAAAACAATAAACTACATGATTCGATCTAAGAAATAAAAGACATGAATTAAAACTAAGATTGTATACGTATTTGTTGCTGAAGAAAATCCGGAAGAAGGCGAAGAAGCGGTATGGCTGCGTGAATCAAAACTGAGCCTCCACTTATTTTGACCTAGTACGTATATTTATATTAAAAAGAGAGTGAGCACCGGTTGAATGTGTGAACGTTCTCCTTGATAGTGAACATTTGGTTTGGAAAAAGTCATCTCAAGCGGCGTCGGTTGGAGCTAAACAGCGAGGAAATAGGTGAGAGGCGCTCGAGCAAAACGCGGACGACGCGGAGGGACGCCAGGCGAGGCATGGCGCCGGGCGAGGAGGGCAGGCGGTGACTACTCGGCGGAAGGAGGCGCAACGCGCACGCACGGGAGAGGGCGTGGCGATGCGTGCGGCGCTTTGGGCCGAGGCGTGGCGCGACGGCGAGCGCCGGGCTCCAGACCGGACGGAGGCATCTTGGAGCGGGCGTTGAGGCCCAGCGGGCGCAGGTTGTGGAGTTGTCGAGCGTTGGGATCCAGCGCCGGATGAAGAGGCGAAACGAGCGCGCGCTCAAGCCCGAGCGGGCGCTGGTTTGCGGAAGCGGGTGCGGTGAGTGTCGCGCGCGAGATGGCGAGGTGAGGCAACGGGCGTTGTTGCACGGAAGGGAGCGGCGCCACTCGAATCTGTGAGGCAAGTGCGAACGCGCTCGGAGTGAGCACCCGCTGGGTGGATGAGGCGTCGAGGAAGGCGTTGGCGGCACGGGCACGGGGAGTTGGCGCACGGTTTGTGGCATGCGACGGGGGATCATGGCGCTGGCTGGGTGCGCGCGTTTGTGCGCGGACGGGTGCTGGGCTTTGGCGTGTGGGCGCTCGGGCGTGACTTTGACTTTTCGCTCCGTTCGCTCGCGTCCGATCTCCGAATTGAGATCCGCTTGCGCCTATGAACTCCTATCGCGATGCTCTTCAATTATACCCGATCATTGGAAGATCCATTTCATCATATTTTATGCCATTTTTCTACAGATCATTGAAACGAACGAAGTAAGTTTGAATCGATAAATATTAATCAAACCAACGGCATAAATAGGACAAACCATAGAAAATGACATGTAAAACAATACGAAGAATCAACACAAATTCATACCAAACAACTCCCCCACACTTATCCATTTACTTATCCTCAAGCAAATTCTATACCAATAAGAATAGAGAAGATAATACATGTAACTTCACTCTTATTCTAATCAATCAAACCTTATTGCTTTTCCCCCACACTTGGTGTTTACGTATTCAAAGATAATGTGAAATAAATCTAGGACGACAATTGATTTCCAATAAATAAAAGGGTAAACTCTGCTCAGACCCAACTCTCCGTTAGGGGTGAACTAACTAATGTGGTCACCTTTAGCAACAAGTTTCTTTGATAACATAGAAAGCATTAACAGATTTTGGAACAATGTTCGAAAGGTGAATTCTCGATAAACTCGAGTCACCTATCGTGGTTTCCCATGCCCATTTCTCAATTTATGAGAAAGAGGGACATAATCCCATCCTCCATTCATATAATCTCAACAAAAAACTGGAGTTTCATTCTCCTTTTCTTCTTTTTCACCTTTTTTTTTAAAGAAACAAGTATATAGATGGCCATAATGTTAACACTACCCTAACATTAGTCGGACAAATCACATCAATTCCCCTATTCATTTTCTATCAATCACAATCTAAATCAATCACATTACACTCAAATCATATATCATCAAAAGTCTCGGAAATTCAAAATCAATTTGACCAATACCACGAGTTCGGTTGCAAAATCCAAATCCTAACTTACTCGCATAGACAAAGCTTAAGTCGAACAATCAAAATAAGCACAAGGCACATCATTAAGCATACAAAAAAATATATATATATCACGCCCACAAAACCAAATACTCTCCCACACAAAATTCGAGCACCTTTGTCCCGGTGCTCAAAACATAATAACACAAAATAGCCAATAGAGGAGAGACTTCACGATAATAGATGGCGGTGGCGGGGGTTGGAATGTGAGTGCATAGCAGAGAGTTGGAGTGTCGCGGATTCACCACGCTGCTTACAGCGTTCCAATTTCAAGCAAAACAAACTCAACGACAACAGACAGATCAACGAGAACAACGAAACAAAACAAAAAAGAAAGAAAGAAAAAGAAAATAAAATATGTGGGTAAACTCCCATGTAGTACTTAGTTTAACGTATTCCGGTCAACAACGGACTATCCATAGTCCTTTACCTGCAGGAATACCATCTCACCAGAGCATCAGTAGTAACCATATAAGAACAGAGGACAGTAAAGAAAGCAAATAATGCATCATTTAAGCTCAAATCAAACATCATATTCTCCAAAGAAAAATAGATAATTTTAATTCCCAAAGCACAATACTTTGGTGAATTAAGATGTTGACAAATTATTGATGTTACCTCAACATTTGTCCTCACTTTGTCCTCCTCTGGGAACACGTACTTCAATTGTAGAGGCAGTTCCTTCACTTCCAGAGTGGGCTTTGGCATGCTAGAAACTTCACGTGCCCACTCTTGCTTCATCATCTCTTCATCCTCCTCCAAGTGTTTGGGAAGTTCTTTCACCTCCAGAGTGGGTTTTGGCGTGTTATCAATTTCATGTGCCCACTCTTCCTCGTCAGTCGTCCTTGTAACAAATTCTCGTGGTTCGATCCCGCTTCTCATCCTCACGTGCCCATTCTTTCTCATTTTCCACCTTCTCCGCCGCAGCGACTCATCGGTGTCTCTCTTTGATTCTCAATAATTGGGTCACTTTCTAGAATAGGGACCTTTGGACCGATTGGATTGGTTTGGAAGTTCACTCCATTGATGCACCACTCATCAAGCGGGCTATTAACATGTCCCACTTGCGTCTCCAAGCGTTGAAGTGAGCGTCATAAGCATCAAACTTTTGACAAACTTATCATCCCAAGTGGCATTTGAGTGTGAGGTGGTTCTTTGCGGGTATGAATCTTGAGGTGGAGGTGGTTGTTGTGAGTACGGATATCGCTGCTGTAAGTGGTTGATCAGTATGGATTGTAGGATTGATCCTCATAGCGCGTGAAGGTGGTTGATCGGTATGGATTGTAGGCTTGATCCTCGCATCTGCGGTGGAGGTGGTTGATCGGTATGGATTGTGAAGCGATCCTCGCATCGCTGCGGTGGAGGTGGTTGGTCAGAGGGATCATAGGCTTGTTGCTCGGGGTAGGGATCGTGAGGCTTGATACTCATGGTTTGTGGGTATCCCTCGGAATAGTCGAAGCTGGGCCCGTCTTCGTAAGAATAATTTGCCCAATCGACGAACTTCCTCCCCCACTGTTTGACCACATTTGTATCTGCCGATACCCTGCATTATGAGACACCAACAACAAAAACAAGATCACACGCACGGGAGAAAATAACCAAACATAGCGAAAAGAAACACGAAAACAAACAACACAAACAACACAAACAATACGCCTAAAGTTTTCCCGACAACGGCGCCAAAATTGATCGAGCTAAAACACACTCAAATTCACTCGCAATAAATGCGAGGTAATTGTAGCGTGATAAGTTAACCCAAGTCGTCTCTCAAGGAAAACTTAACGGGGCTATTGTTAGGTGTCGCATACGTAAAGACGATTAAATCTAAACATTCTAATACCAACAAGGGTTTTGAAACATACGGGAATTGAAATACTGAAAATAAATAGCGATCCTAAGCTAGGGGTTGTCAATCCCGAGCTAAACTATTAAAACAATAAATCTAAACCAGGGGTTGTCAATCCCTAGTTGAATTATGAAAGCGATAAATCAAAGCAAAAAAACAGAAGCAGTAGCAATCATATTCTTAGGGTTTGTCAAGCCCTAATCTGAATCTAATTGCAAATAAACCACATTTATCAATCATCCAACAAGAACATGAATTAATCGAAAGCTGGAAATCATTAAGCAAAGTAAACCAAAAGAACATGAAAATCCAATAACAATAATCGATAAAACGAACATATTAATCCAACAGCGTAAAATAATAAACTACATGATTCAATCTAAGAAATAAAAGACATGAATTAAAACTAATATTGTATATGTGTTGTTGCCTGAAGAAAATCGCGGAAGAAGACTGAAGAGCAGCGCCGCGGCTGCGTGAATCAAAACTGAGCCCCCACTTATTTTGACCTAGCACGTATATTTATATTAAAAAGAGAGTGAGCGTCGGCTCATAAAACGTTCTGCCTTGATAGAGAACGCCGGCTCAGGGTGAACGTTGGTTTGGAAAAGAGTCTGTCTCACAAGTGAGCGCCGGTTAGAGCTGAACACGCGAGGGAAATAGGTGAGAGGGTGCTCGAGCACAACGCCGCAGACGACTTGGAGGGATCTTGGGCGAGGAGGCGGTGGTGGCGCCGACTACTCGGTGGAAGGAAGGCGCAGCGCGTGGGAGGGGGGCATGGCGATGCGTGCGAGGCCCGGGGGCAGCGTGAAAGCGCGCAGTGGCCGGGCTCCAGTGTCGGACGGAGGCGTCTTTGGAAGCGGGCGAGGCCCGAGCCGGGCCAGGTTGCGGAGTTGTAGAGCGGCTTTGGGATCAGCGTCGGATGAAGAAGCGAACGCAGCGGCGCTCAAGCCCGAGCGGGCGCTGGGTTGCGGAGCGGGTGCGGTGAGTGTCGCGTGCGCGGAGATGGCGAGGTGAGGTAGCGGGCATTGTTCCGCGAATGGTGAGCGAAGCTCACTCTGAGCAGCGAGAGAAAATTGCTGACGCGCTCGGAGTGGCGCCGGCCGGGTGGATGAGGCGTACGAGGAAGGGCGCTGAGCGACGGGGCATGCGGGAGTTGGCGCGCGGTGTACGGCCTACGACGAGGCTCCACGGGTGCTGGCTGGGCGCGCGCGCTTGTGCGTGGACGGGTGCTGGGCGTTGGCGTGCGGGCGCTCGGGCACGACTTTGATGTTTCGCTCCGTTCTCTCGCGTCTGATCTCCGAATTACGATCCGCTTGCGCCTATGAAATCCTATCGCGATGCTCTTCAATTATACTTGATCCTTGGCTGATCCATTTCATCATATTTTATGCCGTTTTTCTATAGAACATCGAAACGAACAAAGTAAGTCTGAATCGATAAATATTAATCAAACCAACGGCATAAATAGGACAAACCATAGAAAATAACATGTAAAATAATACCAAGAATCAGCACAAATTCATACCAAATAGTTCATGTGTAAACGTCCACACGCGTGGCTTGCATGTGGAATTCCTTGGGCGATTAGAGGTTTCAATTAATATTGTTTTATCAAAAGGTTACAATATTATTGTTACGAATTATGTGCGATCGTGTGCTTATGTGTTTACATTATTTTTTCAGATATGTCTCTTACACCGATTATCAATATGCTTGCACAAAATCCTCTATCCGGTCCAAATTTTATCGAGTGGAAACGAAACATGGAATATGTTCTTATCGCTGAAGAACACATGTTTGTTCTCACTACTCCCAAACCGATGCCCTTCATCGACGATCGACTAATGAGCGGTGAGTGAAGCGGACTTTGGCATAAGTCAAACAATATGGCCAAATGCTATATGATGACTACAATGTCCAAAGGCTTGCACTGCAACATCAATCGATGGTAAACGCAAACTGAAATATGGTCAAGTCTCGAGAGTAAGTTTGGGCAATCGGATCGGACAGTCCGCTTCCACACAATGAGAGAAATCTTGGCGAGTAGGATGGAAGAATGAAGTTCGGTCCATGAACATGTCTCCCACATGACTCATCTCATGGATAGTCTTGATCAGTTGGGAGGAGGTATTGACGGCGAAGCCAAGGTCGATATCATCCTCAACACATTGCCCAAGTCTTTTGAGAACTTTCTTGTAAACGCGATCATGAGCAAGACCGAGTATACACTTAGTCAGTTGCTTAATGATCTTTGGCCGTGGAAGGAGTCATGGGCAAAGGAGCACATGCCCTTGCTAGCACATCTAAGGGCCCTAATTTTTCGTTGAAAAATGGAAAAAGAAAAAGGGGCACCAAAGGTGGTAGAGGCAAAGGAACCAGTGGGAGCAATGGGAGCAAGAACATGACTGCCACCGGAGGCTTGAATAAGCGAAGGAGAGGCAAGTGCTTCAGTGTGGCAAGGCGGGCATTGGAAGGCCAAGTGCCCTATGCTCAGGCTCAAGGTACATCATTTGCTTTAATGTGAAAACATGTTTAGCGACTTGTTCTACTCATTCATGGGTAGTAGATACGGGTGCGACTGATCATGTTTGTTACACCTTGCAGGGCGGACAAGGGAGCTGTATGATGGTGAGATAACGATCTCCATGGGCAACGCGGTGAAAGTCGAGGCCGTTGCAGTCGGAGATGTTTATTTATGTTTTGATAGAAAAATTTTAGTATTGAAAGACGTTTTATATGTGCCGGAGTTTCGACGGAACCTTATTTCCGTTTCCAAACTATTTATTCATGGATATTCAATTGTTTTTGATAGTGGTGTTTCTATCATAAGAAATGACGAAGTTATCTGTTGTGGCACTTTATATAATTTGCTTTATACTATTTCTACCAAACATAATACCTTTAATTATGTTGCATCTACTTCAAACCTTAAGAAGAGAAAGTTTTCTCCGTAGGATGACACCACATTTCTCTGGTATCTTAGATTGGGTCACATCAATCTAAATAGGATCCAAAGGCGGCTAAGAATGGAGCATTGGGTGATCTCACAGATTACTCCGCTCGATCTGCGAATCCTATATAGAAGGAAAGATGTCGACCGGACCCTTCAAAGCGAAGGTTATAGAGCCAAATAAGTGTTGGAGCTAGTCATTCGACTGTGTGGACTATGTCCACACAAGATCGTGGAGAATGCAGTATTTTGTCACTTTCATTAACGATTACTCAAGGTGCGGATACATATACCGCTTCACCGCAAGTCCGAATGCTTTGAGAAATTCAAAGAATTTAAAGGCAAAAGTGGAGCGAAGCTTGGTAAAAGTATCAAGTCACTACGATGCGATCGCGGTGGTGAATACCTCGATGTGAGTTTATGGACTATTTGGTGCGGTGTGGGATTACCTCCCGACTTACATTACACCGGCACACCACGGCAAAATGGTGTGTCGAGCGAAGAAATAGGACTCTCTTAGAAATGGTTAGATCAATGATGAGTTATGCAACCTTGCCTATTTAGATTGCGGGGTATGCCTTAGAAGCAGTGACATACTTGCTCAATCTAGTACCATCAAGTCGATCGAAAAGACCCGTTCGAGTTGTGGTTTGGGCGCAAGGCTAGTTTAAACCACATAAGGATATGGGCGATCCAACACATGTGCTAAACAAGAAGGTCGACAAGTTGGAGGCTAGATCGATGTGAGTCATTTATTGGTTATCTAGAGGAGCGAAGATGGTTATTTCGTAGTACTAAGGATCAAAAGGTCATTATTAGCACTAATGCCCGATTCTTAGAAGAGGATTATATGAAAAACCATAAATTAAAAGTTGAAACCATTCTTCAAAATTAGAAGATGATCGTATTTCGCCACCGATTAAACCAAAGGTACGAGATGTCGTTTCTAGTGGGAGGGATCGACACCAGATACTTCAAGAAATTTAAGTGGGTCGAGTTCCACTGGAGATACCGACCGTACAAGTGGCACCTATCCAGCAAGTTATGCAAGATAGAGAACCACAAGTTACTACACCCACCGTTGCCATTGTGTTAGTAGCGCCTCGTCGTAGTGGGAGGGTTGTTCGTTAACCCGAGCGATTTATGTTCGTGGGTGAATCTTCGGATTTAGTCCCAGGAAACAAGCAGACAATAATCGACCCATGGACATACGGTTAGGCGATACAAGACAACGATCAAGATCATGGCACACCGCTATGGACTTAGAAATTGAGTCCATATGACTATGGATGTATACAAAAGACACCTCTACCGGATGGCAAGGAAGCCGTAGGTAGTAAGTGGGTATCTGAGGAAGAGATTCAGATGGAGAGGTTTCGCTTTTAAAGCCGGGCTTGTAAGTAAAGGGTACACTTAGATTGAGGGCATCGATTTCGATGAGACCTTTTCGCTGTAGCAATGCTCAAGTCCATCGAATTCTTACGGCCATAGCAGCCCACTTAAACCTTGAGGTTTGGCAAATGGATGTAAAACCTCTTTTCTAAATGGTTACCTTGAAGAAGGTAGAGACATCTATGTCGACAACCCGAAAGTTATGTGGTAAAGGGTAAAGAACATCTAGTATGGAAGCTTAAAGTCCATTTATGGACTTAAGCAAGCTTCGATCATGGAACTTACGCTTGACGACGGTGGTAAAGTCTATGGATTTACCCGGTTGCCTAGCTTAAAGTTTTGTGCATAGTTTGGATGTCAGCGGTGATGTGGTATTTCTTGCGCTACGTAGATGACATCCTTCTACTTGGCAACAATGTGAAGTTGTTATGAGGCGTAAAGAGTTGGTTATCCGATCGGTTTCAAATGAAAGACTTAGGAGATCAGCGTACATTCTTGGGATACCGAGATCATGAGAGGAAAAGTTGAGCTTATCTCGTCTTAAAATTTGATCATTTCCTTTTCACACGTAAAGGTGTATATAGAAGGAGCGATATCGTATCCACGAGGGATTGTAATGCGAAACACGAAGCTAGCTCAATGATAATTCATCATTATTCAAGCACGAAATTGGGTGAAAGGTTTAAGGGCTTGTAATTTAATCCAAGCATATGTAACCATGCGAGAAAATAAAATAAAGCGATAAACACTCGGATGGTTAAAGCAGATAGAGACTAACCACAGGGATGCATTAATCCTATCCACAGCGTATGTTTATCCTATTTCCTATTAGCCAATTTTAATCCGACAAGATGGAAGATCATATATAACCAACAACTTGATTCGACAATTGCGGCGATGAATTACGAGTTTTCCTACCATTCTAGGTGAAAAAAGTAACTCAAAAGGATCACTAAGAATATGCTTCCTCTGAATATCCTATCTCGCCTACGACTCATGGCTTATTAGTATCATGCATTCAAGATCGATTGACAATTAATGATTACGTAATTTAGGCAACTAGATATGCATCAAGATTGATCGAAATTAACACATATAAATAAGCACCAAGAATCATGAATCAATGCACGGAAGGTTAATAGCGATAACAAGAATCACAAAATATAGGATCAAATCATGCAAACCCTAGGATTAGAACGAAAAATTACCTAGACATAATAAACGGAACAAAATACGAATAAATCATAAAAACGGAAATTAAATGCATAAAACCCGGATAATGGCGTTGGATGAACAATTGTTGGTCTTGAATCCAATTCAGCGATAAGCAGAAAATAACGGAAAGCGATCGGACAAAGCGTTCGAGCGATAATAAGCGATGAACTAAGCGAGAACAATGCAAGAATTAAATCTAGAACTAAGCGGAAGCTAAAGAAAAGCAAAAGCTGAAGAAAAACTCGAAAAATAGGTGCAGGGCGTGTGTGCGGTTGGGGCGCGAGAGGGTGTTGCCATATATAGGCACACCCCAAACCCTAATTTTCATACGCGGCTGCGTCTCGCGACCACTCCTCATGATCGCTAGGTCGACCGCGAGGTATGTCTCGTAGCGCAATCTTCGCTCGCCGTCGCCTTTGCGCTTCGCATTGTTGGCTCGCGGCACAGCTAGCGATCGCTAGCCATGGCCGCGAAATCGTCTGATGAGTTCTCGTGGGGCTCTCGTGTGCACAGGTCGCGTCATGACCTCGCTTCAGCTCATTTGGTTTGCTAGCGGCCAGCCTAGCGACCGCTAGGTTGGTCGCTAGAAAGCAGGCATTGTGCGTTTGGCTCGTGCTTGTTCCTTGCTTCGATTTTCAACATATGGACCTACACAACACCAAAAGAACACCCAAGCGCATCTTCTAGAAATAGATAAACATTAAGAATCGATCGTGGCGCATTAAATGATCTAAACTCATCTTTAATATCGACAATAAGCGTGTAAAATCGCGTTTATCAATCCTGTGATTACTCGTTTTAGTATGCAGACCGCCAAGAAAGGATTGCTACCTTTCAGGCATGGTGTTCCTTTATCTAAGGAGTAGTCACCTATGACTGCAAAGGAGATAGAGGAAATGAGACAAGTTCCTTACGCTTCCGCCGTAGGAAGTCTCATGTATGCAATGCTATGTATGAGACCCGATATCTGCTATGCGGTAGGCATAGTGGTAATATATCAATCTAACCCTGGACAAGCTCATTGGACTGCGGTAAAGCATATAGTCAAGTACCTGAAAAGGACTCGAGATTATAGGCTAGTTTACCATGCAGATAGTCTAATGCCTTTGGGTTATTCAGACTCGAATTTCCAAGCTGACCGTGATAAGAAAAAGTCTACCTCAGGCTATGTGTTTACCTTGGGATGAGGAGCCGTATCCTGGCGGAGTGCAAAGCAGCGATGCATTGCGGACTCCACCATGGAAGCCGAATATGTAGCCGTTTCGGAGGCTGCTAAAGAGGTTGTATGGTTTAATAACTACCTCATGGATTTAGATGTGGTACCTGATTGGCCTAAGAGTATCATAGTTTACTGTGATAACTCAGTTGCAGTGGCAAACTCGAAGGAACCACGGACCCACAAGGCAACCAAACACATGGAGAGAAAGTACCATGTCATACGAGAAATCGTTAGACGAGGAGACATGTTGATTGAAAAGATTGGTACCGCGGATAACCTAGCTGACCCATTCACGAAGAGCCTGCCGCAAAAAGTCTACGAAGAGCTTATTCGAGGACTTGGATTGCGCAAGATGGCACCCACTTGGAAAGGAAACTTTTGTATAAGTGGGAGAAGCAAAGTAGAGAGACACATGTATACTAAAAGTTTTGCTTTAGTATAAGTGGGAGATTATTGGATTTGTATACTGGAAGTAGTTTTGGTTGAGCTTGTATGCAATGTTTCTTGTTACCACTATTACAATCTCCTATCTGAATTGTTTACTTGATTGCTCATGTATGTCCCTTTATCTCATATATAAGTTAGATCATACGATTGTGTTGTAGATCCTGAGTGCGTATGATTGGTCAAGCTTAATGAGATATAAAAGAATCACCAGTTGAGACAACTTGAGGACGAGTTGTAGGTATAGGCTGCGGTATAGATAAGAAGTAACTTGACTTGGTTGCTTGTCTATGCTGGTACGTCCCTGACGTATTGATGGATCACAGTGAGATGTGTTTTTCTATCTAACCGTCGTGAAGAACCTAGATCTCGGTGACTTTACATTGATCTAAACCTCGATAAGGTATTAGGTGAGTATGGGTTGCTGACCATCACTTTGACTTGCTATGGGTGAGGGTTACATGAGTTAACCTAAGATTCTCTGCATCTTGGGTAGTGGCAGTGCTTGTATGTCATGCTAGTTACATGTGTCGAGTCACCGTATCCGTTTAGGATGATGACGTCCCCTTGAGGAGCTCAAAAGGTTTATTGTACTAAACCCTGCAGGTTGAGTTATCTCAAGTACAATAATAAGGTTGAGTGGTACTACTTAAGGAATTAAAGATATTAATTATTTTAAGCAGTCAGAACGCTGTAAATAATTAATGGACGTACGATATCTTAAATACGGGGATTCGTGAAGTCTAAGTGCAAGCCCGACTCAACTTCGGAAATAAAGGGGTAAGTCAGCATTTATTCTCTAGTGGCATGAATAAATTTCTATGAATTAATTTATGTTCTAGGCTGAACATAAGATAATTAATTTATTTGAGGCCCATCTTTATTCCTTGCATTTGATCCCTGGGCTGGTCCATCCAGGCCTGGAGCTATGAGATTTTCGTCCCCCTCCCTTTAGAGTCCCTCTGGGACTCTATCTTGATCCTCTCTATCTTAAGTGATATTATTATATTTATTAGATATGCATAAATTCTATCTTGATATGATTTATGATTGCATTATAAATATAAGGTGAGAGAAAATCAAACCCTAATGCACAAGTGAAATTTTCAAGAATTACTATTCCAAATAGAGAGATTTTCAAAAACTTCAAAGGGAGGAAGAAGGCGAATTTCTATAGCACTCTCCATAAATAAATTGTCCACACTCGGCATTGGAGTTTAGGCAATCGGGACACAGTCCAGAAGATCAAAGCACGAGTCTTGATCCAATCCTTGCCTGGCAAATTCGCAGGTAAACACAAAAAAACACCAACTTGTTGCAATTAATTATATAGGTGTATGCTAGGTATATAATCAATGTATGGTGAATTAAACATCCAAGATAGATCCTCGGGAGAGGGTTAAAATCATATTTCCCTACACAAATGCTTCGAGTGCAGTGAGACTAGGCATTGGAAGGGTAAGTGCCCAATGCTCAAGGCTAAAGGTACGCCATTTGCATTAGTAACGGAAAATGTTTAGCGACTTGTTCTACTCATTCATGGGTAGTAGATACAGGTGCGACTGATCATGTTTGTTACACATTGCAGGGGTTCCTGCGGACAAGGGAGCTGTTTGATGGCGAGATAACGATCTCCATGGGCAACGCGGTGAAAGTCGAGGCTGTTGCAGTCGGAGATGTTTCTTTATGCTTTGATAGGATAGTTTTAGTATTAAAAGACATTTTATATGTGGGAGTTTAGTGGAACCTTATTCGGTTTCCAAACTATTTATACATGGATATTACATGTGTTTTTGATAGTGGTGTTTCTATCATAAGAAATAACGAAGTTATCTTGAGGTGGCACTTTATATAATTAAGCTTTATATTATTTACATCGAGCATATATTTTTAATTATGTTGCATCTACATCAAACCGTAAGAAGAGGAAGTTTTCTTCGCTAAATGACACCACATTTCTTTGGCATCTTAGATTAGGTCACATCAATCTAAATATGATCCAAAGACTGGCTAAGAATGGGGCGTTGGGAGAAATTACAGTTACTCCGTTCCCAGTCTGCGAATCCTGTATAGAAGGAAAAATATCGACCAGACCCTTCAAAGCAAAGGGTTATAAAGCCAAAGAAGTGTTGGAGCTAGTCCATTCTGACCTGTGTGGACCGATGTCCACACAAGCTCGTGGAGAATGCAGTATTTTGTCTCTTTCATTGACAATTACTCAAGTGCGGATACATAGACCTTCACCACAAGTGTGAATGCTGCGAAATTCAAAGAATTTAAAGGCAGACGTGGAGACGAAGCTAGGTAAGAGTATCAAGTCACTGCGGTCTGATCGCGGTGGTGAATACCTCAGTAACGACTTCATGGACTATTTGGTGCAGTGTGGGATTACCCCAAACAAGCTTACACTGGGTCACACCACAACAAAATGGTGTGTTAGAACGAAGAAATAGGACTCTCTTAGAATAGTTAGTAGAGAGACACATTGTATACTAAAAGTTTTGCTTTAGTATAAGTGGGAGATTGTTGGATTTGTATACTGGAAGCAGTTTTGGTTGAGCTTGTTTGCAATGTTTCTTGTTACCACTATTACAATCTCCTATCTGAATTGTTTACTTGATTGCACATGTATGTCCCTTTATCTCATATATAAGTTAGATCATACAGTGTGTTGTAGATCACATAAGTTTGTATGATTGGTCAAGCTTAATGAGATATAAAAAGAATCACAGTTGAGACAACTTGAGGACGAGTTGTCGGTATAGGTTCGGTATAGATAAGAAGTAACTTGACTTGGTTGCTTGTCTATGCTGGTACGTCCCTGACGTATTGATGGATCACAGTGAGATGTGTTTTTCTATCTAACCGTCGTGAAGAACCTAGATCTCGGTGACTTTACATTGATCTAAACCTCGATAAGGTATTAGGTGAGTATGAGTTGCTGACCATCACTTTGACTTGCTATGGGTGAGGGTTACATGAGTTAACCCAAGATTCTCTGCATCTTGGGTAGTGGCAGTGCTTCTATGTCATGCTAGTTACCTGTGTCGAGTCACCGTATCCGTTTAGGAAGATGACGTCCCCTTGAGGAGCTCAAAAGGTTTATTGTACTAAACTCTGCAGGTTGAGTTATCTCAAGTACAATAATAAGGTTGAGTGGTACTACTTAAGGAATTAAAGATATTAATTATTTTAAGCGATCGAGCAGCGTAAATAATTAATGGACGTCGATATCATAAATACGAGGATTCGTGAAGTCTAAGTGCAAGCCGACTCTACTTGGAAATAAAGGGTAAGTCGGCATTTATTCTCTAGTGGCATGAATAAATTTCTATGAATTAATTTATGTTACGGGCTGAACATAAGATAATTAATTTATTTGAGGCCCATCTTTATTCCTTGCATTTGATCCACCATTTGGCCCATCAGGGCTGGAGCTATGAGATTTTCGTCCCTAAGCTTTAGAGTCCCTGGGACTCTATCTTGATCCTCTCTATCTTAAGTGATATTATTATATTTATTAGATATGCATAAATTCTATCTTGATAGGATTTAGGATTGCATATAAATATAAGGTGAGAGAAAATCAAACCCTAATGCACAAGTGAAATTTTCAAGAATTACTATTCCAAATAGAGAGATTTTCAAAAACTTCATGGGAGGAAGAATGCGAATTTCTATAGCACTCTCCATAAATAAATTGTCCACACTCGGCATTGGAGTTTAGGCAATCGGGACACAGTCCAGAAGATCAAAGCACGATCTTGATCCAATCCTTGCCTGGCAAATTCGCAGGTAAACACGAAAAAACACCAACGTGTTGCAATTAATTATATAGGTGTATGCTAGGTATATAATCAATGTATGGTGAATTAAACATCCAAGATAGATCCTCGGGAGAGGGTTAAAATCATATTTCCCTACACAAATGCTTCGAGAGCAGTGAGACTAGGCATTGGAAGGGTAAGTGCCCCATGCTCAAGGCTAAATGTATGCCATTTGCTTTAGTAACGGAAAATGTTTAGCGACTTGTTCTACTCATTCATGGGTAGTAGATCAAAGTCTTGATGATCATGTTTGTTACACATTGCGGGGGTTCCTGCGGACAAGGAGCTGTTTGATGGCGAGATAACGATCTCCATGGGAGCGCGTGAAAGTCGAGGTCATTGCGATCGGAGATGTTTCTTTATGCTTTGATAGGATAGTTTTAGTATTAAAAGACATTTTATCTGTGTCGGAGTTTCGGCGGAACCTTATTTCGGTTTTCAAACTATTTATACATGGATATTCTGTTGTTTTTGATAGTGGTGTTTCTATCATAAGAAATAACGAAGTTATCTTGAGGTGGCACTTTATATAATTCGCTTTATATTATTTCTGTCAAGCATATACTTTTAATTATATTGCATCTACATCAAACCTTAAGAAGAGGAAGTTTTCTTCGCTAAATGACACCACATTTCTTTGGCATCTTAGATTAGGTCACATCAATCTAAATATGATCCAAAGACTGGCTAAGAATAGAGCGTTGGGAGAAATTACAGTTACACCGTTCCAGTCTGCGAATCCTGTATAGAAGGAAAAATATCGACCAGACCCTTCAAAGCAAAGGGTTATAAAGCCAAAGAAGTGTTGGAGCTAGTCCATTCTGACCTGTGTGGACCGATGTCCACACAAGCTCGTGGAGGGTACGAGTATTTTGTCACTTTCATTGACAATTACTCAAGGTACGGATACATATACCTGCTTCTCCACAAGTGTGAATGCTTTGAGAAATTAAAAGAATTTAAGGCAGATGTGGAGACGAAGCTAGGTAAGAGTATCAAGTCACTGCGGTCTGATCGCGGTGGTGAATACCTCAGTAACGACTTCATGGACTATTTGGTGCAGTGTGGGATTACCTCCCAGCGCACTACATCGGTCACACCACAGCAAAATGGTGTGTTAGAACGAAGAAATAGGACTCTCTTAGAATAGTTAGTAGAGAGACACATTGTATACAAAAAGTTTTGTTTTAGTATGAGTGGGAGATTGTTGGATTTGTATACTGGAAGCAGTTTTGGTTGAGCTTGTATGCAATGTTTCTTGTTACCACTATTACAATCTCCTATCTGAATTGTTTACTTGATTGCACATGTATGTCCCTTTATCTCATATATAAGTTAGATCATACCAGTGTGTTGTAGATCACAGAAGTCTGGTATGATTGGTCAAGCTTAATGAGATATAAAAGAATCACGGTTGAGACAACTTGAGGGCGAGTTGTCGGTATAGGCTGCGTATAGATAAGAAGTAACTTGACTTGGTTGCTTGTCATCTTTGATGCGTCCCCGACGTATTGATGGATCACGATGAGATGTGTTTTCTATCTAACCGTCGTGAAGAACCTAGATCTCGATGACTTTACATTGATCTAAACCTCGATAAGGTATTAGGTGAGTATGAGTTCTTGACCATCACTTTGACTTGCTATGGGTGAGGTTACATGAGTTAACCCAAGAATCTGCGCATCTTGGGTAGTGGCGGTCTTGTATGTCGTGCGAGTTACGTAGTCGAGTCACCGTATCCGTTTAGGAAGATGGCGTCCCTTGAGGAGCTCAAAAGGTTTATTGTACTAAACCCTGCAGGTTGAGTTATCTCAAGTACAATAATAAGGTTGAGTGATACTACTTAAGGAATTAAAGATATTAATTATTTTAAGCAGTCAGAACGCTGTAAATAATTAATGGACGTACGATATCTTAAATACGGGGATTCGTGAAGTCTAAGTGCAAGCCCGACTCAACTTCGGAAATAAAGGGGTAAGTCAGCATTTATTCTCTAGTGGCATGAATAAATTTCTATGAATTAATTTATGTTCTGGGCTGAACATAAGATAATTAATTTATTTGAGGCCCATCTTTATTCCTTGCATTTGATCCCTGGGCTAGCCCATCCAGGCCTGGAGCTATGAGATTTTCGTCCCCCTCCCTTTAGAGTTCCTCTGGTACTCTATCTTGATCCTCTCTATCTTAAGTGATATTATTATATTTATTAGATATGCATAAATTCTATCTTGATAGGATTTAGGATTGCATTATAAATATAAGGTGAGAGAAAATCAAACCCTAATGCACAAGTGAAATTTTCAAGAATTACTATTCCAAATAGAGAGATTTTCAAAAACTTCAAGGGAGGAAGAATGCGAATTTCTATAGCACTCTCCATAAATTGTTCTCACTCGGCATTGGAGTTTAGGCAATCGGGACACAGTCCAGAAGATCAAAGCACAAGTCTTGATCCAATCCTTGCCTGGCAAATTCACAGGTAAACACGAAAAAACACCAACGTGTTGCAATTAATTATATAGGTGTATGCTAGGTATATAATCAATGTATGGTGAATTAAACATCCAAGATAGATCCTCGGGAGAGGTTAAAATCTTATTTCCTACACAAATGCTTGAGTGCGGTGAGGACTAGGCATTGGAAGGGTAAGTGCCCCATGCTCAAGGCTAAAGGTACGCCATTTGCTTTAGTAACGGAAAATGTTTAGCGACTTGTTCTACTCATTCATGGGTAGTAGATACAGGTGCGACTGATCATGTTTGTTACACATTGCAGGGGTTCCTGCGGACAAGGGAGCTGTTTGATGGCGAGATAACGATCTCCATGGGCAACGCGGTGAAAGTCGAGGCTGTTGCAGTCGGAGATGTTTCTTTATGCTTTGATAGGATAGTTTTAGTATTAAAAGACATTTTATATGTGCACGAGTTTCTGGAACCTTATTTTGGTTTCCAAACTATTTATGCATGGATATTACATTGTTTTGATAGTGGTGTATCTATCATAAGAAATAACGAAGTTATCTGTGGTGGCACTCTATATAATTCGCTTTATACTATTTCTGTCAAGCATATACTTTTAATTATGTTGCATCTAAATCAAACCTTAAGAAGAGGAAGTTTTCTTCGCTAGATGACACCACATTTCTTTGGCATCTTAGATTAGGTCACATCAATCTAAATATGATCCAAAGACTGGCTAAGAATGGAGCATTGGGAGAAATTACAGTTACTCCGTTCCCAGTCTGCGAATCCTGTATAGAAGGAAAAATATCGACCAGACCCTTCAAAGCAAAGGGTTATAAAGCCAAAGAGGTGTTGGAGCTAGTCCATTCTGACCTGTGTGGACCGATGTCCACACAAGCTCGTGGAGGGTACGAGTATTTTATCACTTTCATTGACAATTACACAAGGTACGGATACATATACCTGCTTCACCACAAGTGTGAATGCTTTGAGAAATTCAAAGAATTTAAGGCAGATGTGGAGACGAAGCTAGGTAAGAGTATCAAGTCACTGCGGTCTGATTGCGGCGGTGAATACCTCAGTAACGACTTCATGGACTATTTGGTGCAGTGTGGGATTACCTCCCAGCGCACTACACCGGTCACACCACAGCAAAATGGTGTGTTAGAACGAAGAAATAGGACTCTCTTAGAATATTTAGTAGAGAGACACATTGTATATTAAAAGTTTTGCTTTAGTATAAGTGGGAGATTGTTGGATTTGTATACTGGAAGCAGTTTTGGTTGAGCTTGTATGCAATGTTTCTTGTTACCACTATTACAATCACCTATCTGAATTGTTTACTTGATTGCACATGTATGTCCCTTTATCTTATATATAAGTTAGATCATACGGTGTGTTGTAGATCCTGAAGTACGTATGATTGGTCAAGCTTAATGAGATATAAAGAATCACAGTTGAGACAACTTGAGGACGGAGTCGGTATAAGATAGCGGTATAGATAAGTAACTTGACTTGGTTGCTTGTCTATCTTACGCGTCCCGACGTATTGATGGATCCACAGTGAGGCGTGTTTTCTATCTAACCGTCGTGAAGAACCTAGATCTCGGTGACTTTACATTGATCTAAACTTCGATAAGGTATTAGGTGAGTATGAGTTCTTGACCATCACTTTGACTTGCTATGGGTGAGGTTACATGAGTTAACCAGATTCTCTGCATCTTGGGTAGTGGCAGTGCTTGTATGTCATGCTAGTTACCTGTGTCGAGTCACCGTATCCGTTTAGGATGATGACGTCTCCTTGAGGAGCTCAAAAGGTTTATTGTACTAAACCCTGCAGGTTGAGTTATCTCAAGTACAATAACAAGGTTGAGTGGTACTACTTAAGGAATTAAAGATATTAATTATTTTAAGCGATCGAGCAGCGTAAATAATTAATGGACGTACGATATCATAAATACAGGGATTCGTGAAGTCTAAGTGCAAGCCCGACTCAACTTCGGAAATAAAGGGGTAAGTCAGCATTTATTCTCTAGTGGCATGAATAAATTTCTATGAATTAATTTATGTTCTGGGCTGAACATAAGATAATTAATTTATTTGAGGCCCATCTTTATTCCTTGCATTTGATCCTAACTTGGCCCATCCAGGCCTGGAGCTATGAGATTTTCGTCCCCCTTCCTTTAGAGTCCCTCTGGGACTCTATCTTGATCCTCTCTATCTTAAGTGATATTATTATATTTATTAGATATGCATAAATTTTATCTTGATAGGATTTAGGATTGCATTATAAATATAAGGTGAGAGAAAATCAAACCCTAATGCACAAGTGAAATTTTCAAGAATTACTATTCCAAATAGAGATATTTTCAAAAACTTCAAAGGGAGGAAGAATGCGAATTTCTATAGCACTCTCCATATTGTCCTCACTCGGCATTAGAGTTTAGGCAATCGGGACACTGTCCAGAAGATCAAAGCACGAGTCTTGATCCAATCCTTGCCTGGCAAATTCGCAGGTAAACACGAAAACACACCAACGTGTTGCAATTAATTATATAGGTGTATGCTAGGTAAATAATCAATGTATGGTGAATTAAACATCCAAGATAGATCCTCGGGAGAGGGTTAAAATCATATCTCCCTAGACAAATGCTTCGAGTGCAGTGAGACTAGGTATTGGAAGGGTAAGTGCCCCATGCTTAAGGCTAAAGGTACGCCATTTGCTTTAGTAACGGAAAATGTTTAGCGACTTGTTCTACTCATTCATGGGTAGTAGATCACAGTCTGTGCGACTGATCATGTTTGTTACACATTGCAGGGGTTCCTGCGGACAAGGGAGCTGTTTGATGGCGAGATAACGATCTCCATGGGCAACGGTGAAAGTCGAAATTGTTGCGATCGGAGATGTTTCTTTATGCTTTGATAGGATAGTTTTAGTATTAAAAGACAACTTTTGTACCGGAGTTTCGGCGGAACCTTATTTCGGTTTCCAAACCATTTATGCATGGATATTCTGTTGTTTTTGATAGTGGTGTTTCTATCATAAGAAATAACGAAGTTATCTGTGGTGGCACTTTATATAATTCGCTTTATACTATTTCTTTCAAGCATATACTTTTAATTATGTTGCATCTACATCAAACCTTAAGAAGAGGAAGTTTTCTTCGCTAAATGACACCACATTTCTTTGGCATCTTAGATCAGGTCACATCAATCTAAATATGATCCAAAGACTGGCTAAGAATGGAGCGTTGGGAGAAATTACAGTTACTCCGTTCCCAGTCTGCGAATCCTATATAGAAGGAAAAATATCGACCAGACCCTTCAAAGCAAAGGGTTATAAAGCCAAAGATGTGTTGGAGCTAGTCCATTCTGACCTGTGTGAACCGATTTCCACACAAGCTTGTGGAGGGTACGAGTATTTTGTCACTTTCATTGACAATTACTCAAGGTACGGATACATATACCTGCTTCACCACAAGTGTGAATGCTTTGAGAAATTCAAAGAATTTAAGGCAGATGTGGAGACGAAGCTAGGTAAGAGTATCAAGTCACTTATGGTCGATCGCGGTGGTGAATACCTCGATAACGACTTCATGGACTATTTGGTGCGGTGTGGGATTACCTCCCAACAAGACTACACGATCACCACTGACAAAATGGTGTGTTAGAGCGAAGAAATAGGACTCTCTTAGAATAGTTAGTAGAGACACATTGTATACTAAAAGTTTTGCTTTAGTATAAGTGGGAGATTGTTGGATTTGCATACTGGAAGCAGTTTAGGTTGAGCTTGTATGCAATGTTTCTTGTTACCACTATTACAATCTCCTATCTGAATTGTTTACTTGATTGCACATGTATGTCCCTTTATCTCATATATAAGTTAGATCATACGATTGTGTTGTAGATCACGTGATGCATATGATTGGTCGAGCTTAATGAGATATAAAAAGAATCACAATTGAGACAACTTGAGGACGAGTTGTCGGTATAAGGCTCTTGATATAGATAAGAAGTAAGTTGACTTGGTTGCTTGTCTATGCTGGTGCGTCCTGACGTATTGATGGATCACGATGAGATGTGTTTTCTATCTAACCGTCGTGAAGAACCTAGATCTCGGTGACTTTACATTGATCTAAACCTCGATAAGGTATTAGGTGAGTATGAGTTCTTGACCATCACTTTGACTTGCTATGGGTGAGGGTTACATGAGTTAACCAAGATTCTCGCATCTTGGGTAGTGGCGATCTTGTATGTCATGCTAGTTACACGTGTCGAGTCATGTATCCGTTAGGATGATGGCGCCCCTTGAGGAGCTCAAAGGTTTATTGTACTAAACCCGCAGGTTGAGTTATCTCAAGTACAATAATAAGGTTGAGTGGTACTATTTAAGGTATTAAAGATATTAATTATTTTAAGCAGTCAGAACGCTGTAAATAATTAATGGACGTACGATATCTTAAATACGGGGATTCGTGAAGTCTAAGTGCAAGTCTCTAGTGGCATGAATAAATTTCTATGAATTAATTTATGTTCTGGGCTGAACATAAGATAATTAATTTATTTGAGGCCCATCTTTATTCCTTTCATTTGATCCCTGGGCTGGCCCATCCAGGCCTGGAGCTATGAGATTTTCGTCCCCCTCCCTTTAGAGTCCCTCTGGGACTCTATCTTGATCCTCTCTATCTTAAGTGATATTATTATATTTATTAGATATGCATAAATTCTATCTTGATAGGATTTTGGATTGCATTATAAATATAAGGTGAGAGAAAATCAAACCCTAATGCACAAGTGAAATTTTCAAAATTACTATTCCAAATGGAGAGATTTTCAAAAACTTCAAAGGGAGGAAGAATGCGAATTTCTATAGCACTCTCCATAAATTGTCCTCACTCGGCATTGGAGTTTAGGCAATGGGACACGATCCGGAAGATGAAAGCACCAGTCTTGATCGATCCTTGCTCAGCAAATTCGCAGGTAAACACGAAAAAACACCAACGTGTTGCAATTAATTATATAGGTGTATGCTAGGTATATAATCAATGTATGGTGAATTAAACATCCAAGATAGATCATCGGGAGAGGGTTAAAATCATATTTCCCTACACAAATGCTTCGAGTGCAGTGAGACTAGGCATTGGAAGGGTAAGTGCCCCATGCACAAGGCTAAAGGTACGCCTTTTGCTTTAGTAACGGAAAATGTTTAGCGACTTGTTCTACTCATTCATGGGTAGTAGATACAGGTGCGACTGATCATGTTTGTTACACATTGCAGGGGTTCCTGCGGACAAGGGAGCTGTTTGATGGCGAGATAACGATCTCCATGGGCAACGCGGTGAAAGTCGAGGCTGTTGCAGTCGGAGATGTTTCTTTATGCTTTGATAGGATAGTTTTAGTATTAAAAGACATTTTATATGTGCCGGAGTTTCGGCGGAACCTTATTTCGGTTTCCAAACTATTTATACATGGATATTCTGTTGTTTTTGATAGTGGTGTTTCTATCATAAGAAATAACGAAGTTATCTGTGGTGGCACTTTATATAATTCGTTGTATACTATTTCTGTCAAGCATATACTTTTAATTATGTTGTATCTACATCAAACCTTAAGAAGAGGAAGTTTTCTTCGCTAAATGACACCACATTTCTTTGGCATCTTAGATTAGGTCACATCAATCTAAATATGATCCAAAGGCGGCTAAGAAATGGGCGTTGGGAGAAATTACAGTTACTCGGTTCCCGATCTGCGAATCCCGTATAGAAGGAAAATGTCGACGGACCCTTCAAAGCAAAGGGTTATAGAGCCAAAGAAGTGTTGGAGCTAGTCCGTTCGACTGTGTGGACCGATGTCCACACAGCTCGTGGAGAATACAGTATTTTGTCCTTTCATTGACAATTACTCAGAGTACGGATACATATACCGCTTCACCACAAGTGCAGAATGCTTTGAGAAATTCAAAGAATTTAAGGCGTAAGTGGAGCGAAGCTAGGTAAGAGTATCAAGTCCTTTGCGGTGCGATCGCGGTGGTGAATACCTCGATAACAACTTCATGGACTATTTGGTGCGGTGTGGGATTACCTCCCAACAAGACTACATCGGGCACACCACTGCAAAATGGTGTGTTAGAACGATGAAATAGGACTCTCTTAGAAATGGTTACATCAATGATGAGTCATGCAACATTGCCCATTTCGTTCTGGGGGTATGCCTTAGAAACAACGGCATACTTGCTCAATCTAGTACCATCCAAGTCAGTCGATAAGACTCCTTTCGAGTTATGGTTTGGGGGAAAGCCTAGTTTAAACCACATAAGGATATGGGGCAGTCCAGCACATGTGCTGAACAAGAAAACTGACAAGTTGGAGGCTAGATCTGAAGCAAGGCTGTTTATTGGTTATCCTAGAGGAATGAAAGGTGGTTATTTCTATAGTCCTAAGGATCAGAAGGTCGTTATTAGCACTAATGCCCGATTCTTAATCAAACTTCAATAATTAGAAGATGATCGTATTTCGCCACCAATTAGGCCAAAGGTACGAGATGTCGTGTCTTGTGGGATGGATCAACACCAAATACTTCAAGAAATTGAAGTCGATTGGAGTTCCACCTGAGATACCGATCAGACTGAGTGGCACCTACCCAACAAGTTGTGCAGATGAGAACCACAAGTTATCGCACCCACCGTTGCCATTGTGCGATGGCGCCTCATCGTAGTGGGAGGTTGTTCGTCAAACCGAAGCGATTTATGTTCGTGGGTGAATCTTGGATTTAGTCCCAGAAAGCGAGCAAGTCATGGCGACCCATGGACATCTGATGAGGCGATACTGAAGACACGGATGCAAGATCATGGCATACCGCTATGGACTTAGAAATTGAGTCCATAACAACTATGGATGTGTCGAAAGACACCTCTACCGGATGGCGAGGAAGCCATAGGTAGTAAGTGGGTGTCTGAGAAGAGAGATTCATATGGAGAGGTTTCGACTTTTAAAGCCGTGCTTGTGGCGAAATGGTACACTCAGTATTGAGGGCATCGATTTCGATGTGACCTTTTCACCGTGGCAATGCTCAAGTCCATCGTAATTCTTCCGCCATAGCACTCACCTAAACGCGAGGTTTGGCAAATGGATGTGTTGTTTTTCTAAGCGGTTACCTTGAAGAAGGTAGAGACATCTATAAGCAAGAAGAAGGTTATGTGGTGAAGGGTGAAGAGCATCTAGTATGGAAGCTTAAGAAGTCCATTTATGGACTTAAGCAAGCTTCGATCATGGAACTTACGTTTTGACGAGGTGGTAAAGTGCTATGGATTTACCCGGTTGCCTAGCGAAGTTGTGTGTATCGTTTGGATGTCAGCGGTGATGTGGTATTTCTTGCACTTACGTAGATGACATCCTTCTACTTGGGAACAACGTGAAGTCGTTATCGAGATGTAAAGAGTTGGTTATCCGATCAGTTTCAAATGAAAGACTTAGGAGATCAGAGTACATTCTTGGGACCAAGGTTTACCGAGATCGCAAGAGGAAAATGTTGAGCTTATCTCGGGCGTCTTACATTGATCCGTGATTACTCGTTTTAGCATGCGCACCGCCAAGAAGGATTGCTACCTTCGTGCTTGGTGTTCGGCTTTAGTTCAAGGAGCGATCACCCATGACCGCAAAGAAGATAGAAAATGAGACAAGTTCCTTACGCTCCGCGAAGTCTTATGTGTGCGATGCTATGTACGAGGCCGGATATACGCTATCACGGTAGGCATAGTAGCTAGATATCTGTCTAACCGAGTGATAAGCTCATTGAGCTGCGGTAAAGCATATACTCAAGTACACGAAAAGGACTCGAGATTATAGGCTGGTTACAGCGAGATAGTCTAATGCCTTTGGGTTATTCAGACTCGGTTCTAAGTCGACCGTGATGAGAAAAGTCTACCTCGGACTATGTGTTTACCTTGGGAGGAGGGCCGTATCTGGCGGAGTGCAAAGCAGCGATGCATTGCGGACTCTACCATGGAAGCCGAATATGTAGCCGCTTCTGAGGCTGCTAGGGAGGCGGTATGGTTCAAGAACTACCTCATGGATTTAGATGTGATACCTTGTTTGCCCAAGAGTATCAAAGTATACTGTAATAACTCTGGTGCAGTGGCAAACTCGAAGGAACCACGGACCCACAAGGCGATAAAACATATAGAGAGAAAGTATCATGTCATACGAGAAATCGTTAGACGAGGAGACGTGCTGATTTAAAAGATTGGTACTTCGGATAACCTAGCTGACCCATTCACGATAAGCCTGCCGCAAAAAGTCTACGAAGAGCATGTTCGAGGACTTGTATTGCGCAAGATGGCCCCACTTAGAAAGGAAACTTTTGTAGAAGTGGGAGAAGCAAAGTGATGGTTGCTTGTAATAGCTAGTAGTGAGACACATTGTATACTAAAAGTTTGCTTTAGTATAATTAGGAGATTGTTGGATTTGTATACTGAAAGCAGTTTGGTTGAGCTTGTATACAATGTTTCCTTTTACCACTAATACAATCTCATATCTGAATTGTTTACTTGATTGCATATGTTTGTCCCTTTATCTCATATATAAGTTAGATCATACAGTTTGTAGTAGATCACAGAAGTCTGTATGATTGGTCAAGCTTAATGAGATATAAAATGAATCACAGTTGAGACAACTTGAGGACGAGTTGTCGGTATAGGTTGTGGTATAGATAAGAAGTGACTTGACTTGGTTGCTTGTCTATACTGGTACGTCTCTGACGTATTGATGGATCATAGTGAGATGAGTTCTTCTATCTGACCGTCGTGAAGAACCTAGATCTCGGTGACTTTACGTTGATCTAAACCTCGATAAGGTATTAGGTGAGTATGAGTTGCTGACCATCACTTTGACTTGTTATGGGTGAGGTTACATCGATAACCAATATTCTCCGCGTCTTGGGTGGTGGCGGTGCTTGTATGTCATGCTAGTTGCTGTGTCAGTCCTTTGTATCCGTTTAGGATGATGGCGTCCCTTAAGGAGCTCAAAGGTTTATTGTACTAAACCCCGAGGTTGAGTTATCTCAAGTACAATAATAAGGTTGAGTGGTACTACTTAAGGAATTAAAGAGATTAATTATTTTAAGCGGTCGAAGCGTAAATAATTAATGGACGTGCGATATCTTAAATACGGGGATTCGTGAAGTCTAAGTGCAAGCCCGACTCAACTTCAGAAATAAAGGGGTAAGTTAGCATTTATTCGCTAGTGGCATGAATAATTTTTTATGAATTAATTTATGTTCTGGGCTGAACATAATATAATTAATTTATTTGAGATCCCCGTCTTTATTCCTTGCATTTGATCCCTGGGTTGGCCCATCAAGGCCTGTAGCTGCATATTTTCGTCCACCTCATAAGGATCCCAAAGGGATTTTGTTCTGATCCTCTCTATCTGAAAAGATATTATTATATTTATTAGATATGTAGAGATCCTATCCAAATGGTATCTAGGGTTGCATTATAAATATAAGGTGAGAGAAAATCAAAGTGTAAGTCTATTCATATTTTCGAAATTCTCGAAAATTATGAAGGATGAAGAAAGACGAATTTTACAGTATTCTCCATAGATTGCTCTCACTCAGCATTGGAGTTTTGGCAATCGGGATACAGTCCAGAAGATCAAAGCACGAGTCTTGATCCTATTCCTTGCCCGATAAATTCGCTGGTAAATACGAGAAAACACCAACGTGTTGCAATTAATTATATAGATGCATGCTAGATATAATCAATGTATGGTGAATTAAACATCCAAGATAGATCTTCGGGAAAGGGTTAAAATCAGATTTCCCTACAGTACACAACATTGCATACATGAGACTTCCTATGGCGAAAGCGTAGGAAACATGTCTCATTTCCTCTATCTCCTTTGCAGTCATCGGTGACTACTCCTTAGATAAAGGAACATCATGTCTGAAGGGTAGCAATCCCTTCTTGGTGGTTTGCATACTAAAACGAGTAATCACAATATCAGTGTAAGAAGCCTGAGATAAGCTCAATATTTTTCTCTTGCGATCTCGGTAAACCTTGATCCCAAGAATGTACGCTGCATCTCCTAAGTCTTTCATCTGAAACTGATCGGATAACCAACTCTTTACGTCTGATAACAGCTTCACATTATTGCCAAGTAGAAGGATGTCATCTATGTAAAGTGTAAGAAATACCACGTCACCGTTGACATCTAAACGATCCATGCAACTCTCGCTAGGCAACTGGGTAAGACCATAGGTTTTGACCACCTAGTCAAAGCGTAAGTTCCATGATCGGGAAGCTTGTTTGAGTCCATAAATGGACTTCTTAAGTTTCCACACTAGATGCTCCTCACCTTTCTTCACATAACCTTTGGGTTGCTGCATATAGATGTCCGACATAACCTTTGGGTTGCTGCATATAGATGTCCGACATTCCTCAAGGTAACTATTTAAGAAAATGGATGTCACATCCATTTGCCAAACCTCTAGGTTTAAGTGAGCTGCTATGGATAGAAGAATTCTGATGGACTTGAGCATTGCTACAGGCAAAAAAGGTATCATCGTAATTGTTTAGTATGATTTTATGCTTATTCTTAGTATATTTATGCATGTCATTTCCCGTGGTTTGTTCTATTTATGCCATTGTTTTGATTAGTATTTATCGATTCAGCCTTATTTGGTTTGTTTCGAAGTTTTGTAAAAATAACGTTAAATAGGACGGAATAGATCTGACAAGGATGGATGTGAAAATTTTACAATGTTAAAAGGCATCTCCATGAGAGTCCATAGTCGCAAAACGGATCGCAATTCGAAGTTTGGATGAGAGAGAACGGAGCAAAACAACAAAGTTGCACATAGGCATGAGTGAGCGCCCAGCGCCGGCTTGCACCTAGCGAGTGTTGGGAGCCACTAACCCAACTCGGCGGACCCGATGACGGCCTCACCTCCATTTCTCGCTTGCGTCCCATGCACCCCAAAGATCATTGCGTGCCCAGCGTCGGCCTCATCTGAAGCTCATTGCCTTGCTCCCCGCGTATCCCAGCATCGACCTCGTATCAAGCTCCTCGCCCTGCCTCCCCATGCACCCCAGTGACGGTCGCGTGCCCAGCACCGACCTCGTCTGAAACTCCTTGCACGCCCCTACACCCAGCATCAGCCTCACCCTCGTTCGGCTCTGGGGCACTCTCTCGGCACCTCTCCAGAAGCCGTCCCAGTAGCAGCCCGCTCAACGGGGGCTCTCGGTACCAATCCGTGAAGCTACCCCGGTGCCGACTTCATCTCAAATCCATGTTGGGCCTTTTAAAGCCTAATTTGGCTTATTTTATGGGCTTTTTCGAGGGTTTTAAAAGAGATGAGAGCCATATTTTCTCGAGGGATTCCTCACACTCATTCACACACGATTTTCTCTTCTTTTTCCTTTTCTTTTCCTTTTCCTTTCCTTTTAAATTCTTGTGCTTGGATAACATTTGGATTGAGCGATTTCGGATTTTTGGATGATGAATTCTTCAATGATTGGTTTGTAAGTTTTTCTCGTTTCATTATGTCTATGTAATTGCTATGAGAATAATTTATACCATGAGAACGAATTATCGATTTATAATGAAATAAATATTGGATTTGTTCTTGTCTTAAATCGTGATTGTTGTGTTGATGATATGTGATTATTCTTATCCTTATAAATTGATTATTTCATGATCTTAATACACGGGCTTGAATGAATAGTATAATTTGATTATGTGCTTATGTTTGATTATGAATTAATGCGAGAGCATATTTATGTTAAATATAAGTTTGATGACGAGTGGGATCGAGAGAATAGTTTGTTTTTGAGTTAATAGTATATGTGGATAGGTGTTTGCTATCGTGTGAATTTGTGTTTGATTATCCTTCGTAGTTGATAACGGTGGGGTCGAGAGACTAGTTTGTCATTGATTATGAATCTAGCATAGCCGGGGTCGAGAGGCTAGTTTATGTTGAACGCTAAGTGCGAGAGCTAGATAGTTTACTGCACTGTGCATCGGTCATTGGCTCATTGATAGTAAGGATAGAGTTTGAACCCTAGAACACCGTCTTCAATTCCCTGAATTTACCAATTCCTCTTGTTGTCCAAGTACACCATTTTCTTGTTTTCTCTTCTTCCTGCTTTCATCCGTTCTGTGACAAGCCCCCCTTATGTTAGGACGTTAGTTTTTATTTTTTGTTTTTATGCGTGACATTAAATTGTAGACCTGTTAAGCCTTCTTTGAAAGTACGACTATGTAGACCTTACTGCTCTATAGAGACCTCGTACAATTGCGAGCGACTTAGAGAACAACTAGGCCGGAACAGTAATCGATCCCCTCAATCTGAGTGTACCATTTAGTCATAAGCATGGCTTTAAAAACCGAAACCTCTCCATCATAATCTCTCTTCCTCTTGTATACCTACTTACTATCTATGACTTCCTTGCCAATTTGGTAGAGGTGTTTTCTCGTATACATCCATAGCTGTTATGGACTCAATTTCTATGTCCATAGCTGTGTGACATGCTCATGTATCTATGTCTTGTATCTCCTCGATGTATGTCCATGGGTCGATTATAGCTTGTTCGCCTACTGGGACTAAATCTGAAGATTCATCCACGAACACAAATCGATCAGGTTGTCGCACAACATCCCCCCCATTACGACGAGGCGCTACTGGCACAATGGCAATGATGGGTACAGTAACTTGTGGTTCTATATCTTGCACAACTTGCTAGGTAGGTGTCACTTGTACAGTCGGCATCCCTAGTTAAACTTGACCTACTTCAATCTCTTGAAGTATCTGGTGTCGATCCCTCCCACTAGACTCGACATCTTGCACCTTTGGCAGAATCGGTGGTGTAAAACGATCATCTTCTAATTCTTAACGAATGATTTCAACTTTGGATTTGTGGTTTTTCATGTAGTCCTCCTCCAAAAATCAGGCGTTGGTGCTAATAACGACCTTCTGATCCTTAGAACTATAGAAATAACCACATTTCTTTCTCTAGGATATCATATAAACAGGCTTGCATCAGATCTAGCCTCCAACTTATCAGCCTCTTGTTCTTTTCAAAATGTCTGTTGGATGTAAACACATAGCCCGAGGGAAATCTGATTTAACCCTCTCATGAGACTTCCTACGGGAAGCGTAAGAACGAGGATCTATCTTCGATGTTTAATTCACCATACATTGATTATTTACCTAGCATGCGCGAAGTCCGCTGCAAGCGCTGGGTTTCAACCGCGCGCCTGCCGCCGCTAGCTCGCCGCCGCTGCTCGCGGCCTTATTCGCGACAGATCGCTTCGCGTGGCGCCAGGATCTTCGTCTTGACACGCACGCCTGCCGCTCGCCGCCTCGCGATCGCCCGCGATCAGCGAGGCTCGCCAGAATACCGCCCACCGCCGAGATACCGTTTTTCCCGCGTTTCGTTTCTTCGTTCTTTTTCGCTTCGTTTCTTTAGATAAGATTTACATAATAAAATCTAATCTAACCACGGAGAAAACAACAACATCCGACAAAATAATAAACGAGCCACGATCATGTATCCATAATTAAATTAAACGCACGTAATAATCAAACGTGAATTAATCCAACAGCCAAGATTCTCGATCCCGTGCTCGATACCTGTGAGGAAAACGATGTTAACCTCGCCCGAGGATCCATCTGGGTGTTTAATTCACCATACATTGATTATATGCGCCTATATAAATAAATCGCAACACGCTGGGGTTTTCACGTGTTTACCTTGGATCGAAGAGGTCGATGGAACGAGATGAACGGATCGGATCGGACTGGTGCTTTGACCTTCGGGATCAGATCGATTGCCCAATCTCCAACGTCGAGTGAGGACGATCTATGGAGAATGCTTCGAAAATCACCCAATGCTCTACCAAGCTTCTCGAAAATTCTCTCAAATATTATGAGATTATTAAAATTTATGTGTTAATTAATGAGCATTAACCTAGACTTTATCTCATACCTTATATTTATAATGCACTACCTTAATCCCATATGGAAATTACCATAATCGATTATTTCCATACTCGAATTATTTCCATACTCGTGATTATTACCATAATCTTATAAAGGATCGATCATCTTCTAATTCTTAACGAATGATTTCAACATGCCACTTGGATTTGTGGCACTTTTTCATGTAGTCCTCCTCCAAAAATCTTAAGTAGTACCACTCAACCTTATTATTGCGTTGGTGCTAATAACGACCTGATAACCGATCCTTAGAACTATAGAAATAACCACATTTCTTTCTCTACGTGATATCATAAAGCATCTTGCATCGATCTAGCCTCCAACTTATCGACCCTCTTGTTCACACCGTATGATCTAACATGTAAGGGACACGATATATGGATGTAGGAAATCTGATCGATTTTAACCCGAATGATTTACATTAATTATTATTTACCTTGCATCTACATAATTAATTGCAACATAATTAATGCAACATATAGGTGTTTTCTCGTGTTCACCGCGAATTTATCGGACAAGGAATTGGATCAAGACTCGTGATTTGATCTTCTGGACTGTATCTCGTTTGCCAAAACTCCAATGCCGAGTGAGAGCAATCTATGGAGAGTACTGCAGAAATTCGCCTTCTTTCTCTATGTAATTTTCGAGAATCACAATGATAGGAATAGTGTACACTGATTTTCTCTCACCTTATATTTATAATGCAACCCTAGATCCTATATGGATAGGATCTCTGCATATCTAATAAATATAATAATATCTTTTCAGATAGAGAGGATCAGAACAGAATTCCAGTGGGATTCACTATGAGATGGGTGAATTTAAGGCAACTCCAGGCCTTGATGGGCCAGCCCAGAGATCAAATGCAAGGAATAAAGATGTGCCTCAAATAAATTAATTATCTTATGTTCAGCACATAACATAAATTAATTCATAAACATTTATTCATACAACTAGAGAATAAAGGCTGACTTACCACTTTATTTTCGAAGTTAATTCGGGCTTGCAATTAGACTTCACAAACCCCCGTATTTAAGATATCGTACGTCCATTAATTATTTATAAAGTTCTGACTGTTTAAAATAATTAATCTCTTTAATTCCTTAAGTAGTACCACTCAACCCTATTATTGTACTTGAGATAACTCAACCTGCAGGGTTTAGTACAATAAACATTTTGAGCACTGACATCATCATCCTAAACGGATACGATGACTCGATACAGGCAACTAGCATGACATACAAGCACTGCCACCACCCAAGATGCGGAGAATATTGGGTTATCTCATGTAAACCTCACCCATGACAAGTCAAAGTGATGGTCAGTAACTCATACTCACCTACTACCTTATCGAGATTTAGAACAACGTAAAGTCACCGAGATCTTGGTTCTTCACGACGGTCAGATAGAAGACTCATCTCACTGTGATCCATCAATACTTGAGACGCGTGCGGTATAGACCCGAACCAAGTCAAGTCACTTATCTATACCGCAGCCTATACCAACAACTCGTCCTAAAGTTGTCTGAGTTGTGATCATTTTTATATCTCATTAAGCTTGACCAATCATACAGACTTCTGTGATCTTCTACACACTGTATGATCTAACTTATATATGAGATAAAGAGACACACATATGCAATCAAGTAAAAAATTCAGATAGGAGATTGTAATAGTGGTAACAGATATCGTTGTATACAAGCTCAACCAAAACTGCTTCCAGTATACAAATCCAACACTGGACTGCCCCATAGCCTTATATGGCTTAAACTAGGCTTACGCCTAAACCATAACTCGAAAGGGGTCTTGTCGACTGACTTTGACGATCTAGATTGAGCAAATATGCTGTTGTTTCTAAGGCATAGCCACAGAACGAAATAAGTAACATTGCATAACTCATCATTGATCTAACCATCTCTATGAGAGTCCTATTTCTTAGCTATGACACACAATTTTGTTGTGGTGTGCTCGGTGTAGTGAATTGGATGTAATCCCACACTGCACCAGATAGTCCATATACTCGTTACTGAGGTATTTGCCACCGTGATCAGACCGCAGTGACTTGATCTTACCTAGCTTCGTCTCACTTCCGCCTTAAATTCTTTGAATTTCTCAAAGCATTCAGACTTGCAGTGAAACAGGTATATGTATCCGTACCTTAAGTAATCGTCAATAAAAATGGCAAAATACTCGTACCCTCCACGAGCTTGTGTAGACATTGGTCCACACAGTCAAAATGGACTAACTCCAACACCTCTTTGGATCTATACCCCTTCGCTTTAAAGGGTCTGGTCGACATCTTTCCCTCTATACAGGAGTCGCAGACTGGGAATATAGTAATCATAAATTCTCCCAATGCTCCATTCTTAGCCAATCTTTGGATCCTATTTAGATTGATGTGACCTAATGTAAGATGTCAAAGATATGTTGTAATAACCGAAAAATTTAAAACTTTTATTAGCGATGCTTAAACAAATTACTTAGAGTTCTAAGACCTTAATTATGTTTAAGGTGACCAACATAACGAATTAGAATCGATTCGGAGATCGAAAACTAGAGAAATAAAAAACTAGTGACTAATCCTACCGGATTAGGGTTTTCTATGTAGCCTAAACATAGAATGAAAGATCGAGAATGAATCTCAACAAAAGGAATTTATTTCTAGAATCTTCTCGTGAAAATATGTGAGAAGCCAAAGAATTGGAATTTTCGGGCATACTCGCCCGATCAGTCTCAAAATTACTATTCACGAGCCGGATCAACTTCCAGTCCGTTCTATTCATGGAAATTTATGATAAAAATCAAAATCATGAAGAAATATATTATTATGAATTTAAAATTCATAAGAATCAATTTCTGAACGAAATTTCTGAAGAACTTAACCGAACGCCAGAAATATATAACGGAAAAACCCTACACTGATCCAAACGAATCGAAACTTGAACCAAGGGTCTAAATCAATAAGAAATGATTTATAAGACTCAAATTAAATATGAAAGCTCAAGAATTTAATAGAATTTCGAATGAGCATAATTTAATCGCCGGACGTTGGTTTTTCGCGATAACTCGGAATTAACTTACCGGATGTCATCCGAACTTCATGAAATTATTATAAACTATGAAATAAGTATTTTTAAGGATATTTAAGAAAATAAAACCTTAAGGTTCTGAGAAATCAATCAAAAGCACGATAAAACTTAAAGAGTCGGTATTAACATGCCAAATCTGGTAATTTGACCTTTCATTCTCCCAACTACCACCAAGAGACCCCAAATGAGCTTATAACAGCTCTTTTGCTTCACCAATGCATACTATTTCATCCATATGCTCTCTCTCACTTTGCAACACATTTTCTCTCTTTAAATTCAAATCATCTCTTTTGTTCTTCCATGTTCTAAGCTATAATCCCCCATTTCAAACCATTAAAACTCTTAAAATAAGTTTATAAGACCATACAAAGGTAGTATTCATCATCCTCTTCCATCCTAATGGAGTGGAATTTTATTTAGAATTTTTTTCCATTTTGAAAACCTAGTTCGACCTCCCCAAATTTTGTGGATTTTGTACCATTAAATGCTCTCAGGACATGAATGAAATATGCTTAGAAATATGTTCTAAGGCTGTATTTAAAATTTGGAAATTTTTGGAGCATGTTTGTTATTTCTCAATTTTGTTATAATTTCTTTTTATAGGAGATAAAGCATGCTTTTATGAATATTATTTGATATTGTTGCTTGTTGATGTATTAGGAGCATGTAGAATAAATTTGAAAATTTTTAGAAATTTTTGGATTTTTCTTCCTTAAGGCCGAGAGCTATGTGATATATTTAGGCCATGGTTTTAATTTTTTTTATTGAAAATAGTTGAGATATAATGTTTAATATATGATATGAACATCATATATTAATCTTGAAATTTTTGAAACACATCTCCTATTTTTTTTAAAAGGACCGAATATATATATATATATATATATATATATATATATATATATATATATATATTTAGACCATTGTTTCATTTCATTTGTTGAAAATAGTTGAGATATAGTGTTTAATATATGATGTGAACATCATATATTAATCTTAAAATTATTGGAACACTTCTCATATTTTCATGTAAATATTGAAAGTTGTATATGATTTTTGAAAATTATTTTGATTTTATTTGTTGAAAAACAGTTGAGGTATAGTGTTTAATATATGATATGAACATCATATATTAATCTTGAAATTATTGAGACACTACTCCTATTTTTCTATATGGACCGAAACTTTGTATATATATTTTAGGATTTATTTTATTTTTATTTGTTGAAAATAATATGATATGTGATATTATAAATATTAGTTGATGTTTAATATTAATATTACATGTTTATTGCATAATATAAACATATTGTGAAGTGAATGAGATTTATTGAATATATATATATATATATATATTAAGATTACCGAAAATAATCATGTAGTAAAAAGCATGTATTTTAATTTTAATGTATGGTATAAGATGATATTTCATGTTTAGTATATGATATAAGCATGATATGATTTTTGTGGAATTTATTGAACACCAATGTTCAATAAATCATAAATACCAAAAAATATATGCTTAATTACTCATGTTTTTAAATTTTATTTGATGATATTGAGTTGGTAATTAAATTCTATAGTATGATAGTAGCATAACATGATTTTACCGAAATTTATTGGATACTTATGCTAATTATTGCTAATTATCAAAAACGTAGAAAAATGGTTAAGTATGAGTTTAATTTTAATGGTAAATGATGCTATGATAGTTAAACTATAAGCTTGGAATGAATGGTTGTGATTGTGATGAATGAATGGAACACTTATGCACACATACACAATGGTTTTGCATTATGTTAGAAATTAGGGTTTTCTAATGCTTTAGTATAGTTTATGTTGTGTATGGTATTGTATGGTTATGATTATGTTGTGCCGACAAACAAAACCCCAAACGTAAACAACATAATACTTTATGTACGAGAATCCAAAAGAAATCGACCAATTCCGATAACTTAAGAAAGAATTAATGAGAATCGAAGTTAGACACGAATTTAAGGTTTTCTATTAATAATAGGATACTCAAACGTGAGTTCCTAAGTTAAAGAAACCAAAAGCCGAGTTACAACGTTAATACTCAATAACGACAACCTAATACGATGTTAGATTGAGCGTTAAGACAACCCGACAACGAATAGAGATTATACAACTTATATATTCTCCGACGAGTTAAGAGAAACAAACAATGTCGTAATGTGTAAACAAATATTCGAACATAAGATGTCGATCCTTATGTCTCAAAGGTCGAGTTAATATTCCCGAAGAAATTCATCTATTCCTAAGTACTTACTTACATGAGAGAGCATGTGATCACTTGAATCATAAGTCAAGACTCTCCTTTTATTCGTCGTGCTAATACGGCAAGTCGTCAAGCATAACCTACTAGGACGTAACTACAATTGTTAAGTCTAGTTAGTGGCTTGAGAATATCCTAATATACCAATCATAACTTGAGTACCAACAATCTATATCGAAATAACGTTTAGAAAAACACTAAGGTTAGAGTCGAGGATAGACTCGGAGTATACGACTCATAAGTTGAGGTTCATCTATGAATGATGAAGTAAATTAGTTTGGGAATTTGGGAATGTAAGATAATAGAAATTATCTTAAAACCATCACATGAAATCATAAAGAAACCCTAATTGAGAACTTTAAGTCGTAATTTATAAATGGATGGTCCGGGGTATTTATAGTTGACGATCGAAACCCTAACTCTCATCAGATCGTGATGCCTAACGGACGGATTAGCAATCGCGAAGTCAGTCGCTAGTTACAAGGCAGAAACTTTTTGAAAGATTCTCGCGGCCAGGCTAGCGATCGCCAAGGAGATCGCTAGTTTTAGTGCAGAATCTTCTGAAATGAATTCGCGAGCTGGCTAGCGATCGCGAGGGTGATCGCCGGTCTCTTATTCCTTCTTTATCTTTAATTACTTCTTTGCTTGTGTATCGATCATCACCGTGCTCATATACCTTCCTCCACAAACGATGGAATTGAGCGAGAAATTCGTTCTAGGTAAGTTGTTCACCTGATCTTTACTGATAAAAGCAAACGAGATAATGATAAATGACATGACGACAAATGAGTCATTTTCTTCCAAATCCAAGCTTTCCATATGGTCCTTGCCATCCTAGATAAAAGAATGCTCGAACGCTTCATGTTACTCTGTCGTCTCTTCTCATGATTTCTTTTCAATTTCAGCTCATAAAGAATTAGCTCATTTCAAGCATACGTTTTCATATAGCAATTCATCAATGAAGCATATATTCAACATCAACTCAATTCATACAAATAAAGTACATACTCAATCTTCAACTATGATAATCATAATCATCATGACCATAAGCATAAGCTCATACCTGGTGAGCTAGAGATGATGGAATCGGAATGCTGAGCTTCTCTTAAGAACAACTGATTCTTTAACTCATATTCTCAAATCAGAATCAAACAATTGATTCTATAAACTCAGATTCTCAAGATAGAGTAAAACAACTGACTCCATAACTCAAATTCTCAAATAGAGTCAGCTCAAAAGAATTCATATGCTCATAGTGCACAAACTTCACAAGACTCATAAGGATTCATGAATGTAGAATTCAAGACAGCGCACAAGCTGCCAAGGATTCTCAAGGGTTTAGAAGTTCAGAATTCAAAACTGTGCTCAGCTGTGCAAAAGTTCACAAGGATTTACAAGCTCAGAATTTAAAATTGTACACAAACCGCACAAGTTAACAAAGACTCACAGGTTCAGAATTCAAAACCGCTATGATACCATTCTGTCATAGCCCAATTTCCTTAACCATAATTAATCAAGTAATTGAGCCGTGACTTGGGTTAAAAAGGAAATTCTATAACTTCTGATAATCGATAACAACAATGTGACCAATAATTTAGATCAATTCATATCAATAGCAATGTGTTATATCAAATTTCATCATAAAAAAATCAAACGTTTATGATTCAAAGAGGTAAAATGGAGTTTGGCAAAAGTTGATTCTAGGTTCTCAAATCCCAATAAGGATCGAATGAAGAAGAATAACAGTTGAGGACAATAGATCACAACAGAATAACCAATGTCAAGAATGTACATTTTCAAGTATGCTTTTACAACATTGAGAATTTATCGACGTTTTAAAAATGGATTGACAATGATTTCAAGACTTGATATAAATCTTATTGGATTTAACAAAACAATTCTGAACTTTCAAGTAAATTCTTGTTCACAGAGGCATAATAACAAAACAATGACCGTCATCAAGATTAGGTCGGTCGATTCGGCATAACAAAACATAATATTAGGTGAAGACCAAAAATCGGCAACGAGAAGTGTGGTTGAGAATTATGTATGATGACATAACTCTCTGAGCAACGAAATATGTTAACATCAAATGAACAACGTTAACAATTGAACAACATCATAACAATTGAACAACATCATCGAACTCAACTGCACGTTTAGAATTCAACATATCTAGAGAAACATATGTAATATTCGTGCGATTACGGTATTCTAAACCCGTAATTAGGGTTTCTGTATATAATTTTTACGACATCGAATATTGTGATTTGCGATACAAACATTCGATTCTAGCATCGACTCGAGCTCGACTTTTATGGAAACCTGAATTAATTTCCATCTTAATTCCTTTACGAATATATTTATAAAGTAAGCACGAGCTTAGAAGATGACGATTTTGAGCGTTTTGAGGCGTTTTGAGCGTGCGCTTTGTAAAATGAGTTTAATGCTCAGGAAATTATAATAATTAATTTCCTATTATTATTTTATATAATTTTAGTTTTATTAATTATTAAAATCGAATTTGCAGAATTTTCGAAAACCTAAGTTTATAAACTTTGGTTTTCACATGAAATAACACCATTAAATTATCATATGGTATCTAAACTATATGTTATGATATATATGAGTATTATTAAGCTATGAAAACAGTTTTGGATCATTAAAACTCGATAGCATATATATATAATTTTCGAAACCTAATTCTTGAAATTAGGGTTTCATATGCATGAATTAATGCTATAATTTTATCCTATGATATTATTTAACATCTAAATCATATATTATGTTATATAAGAATGTATTTGGAACAAAAATACCTTGTGCAATATATAATGGGAGTAATTTATATTTTAATCCTATTTTTTTTTCCATTTATTTTCGGTAATTTCGAAAATATGCATAAGTGATGTTCTAATTATTTTTAATGGCTTGTATTATATATCTATGATCATGTATTATTTATATAATGTATTAAGGGTGAAATAAATTAAATCCTACCTATTTGGAGCTAAAGCGCCGGCCATCATGGATTAAACAAGGCGTGATGTGCACCTTTCCACCCAATGCATGAACACCTTTTAACACTAGCCTAATCATCACTAAGCACTCCTAAAATGCTGCAATCATTTCTATTGGTGAAGTGTCCTCCACTTCCCATTATACACTCTACCTCGCCCATTTCAAACACTCACATCACTCTCCATCCTCTCCAAAACACCAATGACCGAGCTTCCCCAATTTTGAAAGCTTCATCTTCTTCTTTCTTTCTATTTCTCTCCCAACTAGCTACTATATTGTTTCTTGTGAATCCTATATCATTCCAAGGTAAACATGGACCTTAAGTACCGATTATACCTTCATTTATTCGGAAAAATCGAGCATGCTCTTGTGTATATATATGTATGTTCGAATGTTCTATATATGTATACATATGTGTTTTAATGTTCTTGAGTATGAGATAAATTGTTCTTGATGATTTTTATTTCCAAATATGTGATTATATGTTAGAATAAACTTATGGGGTTGTTTATTAAATTTTTGAATGGATCTAACTTGTTTATGAAATTTTCGAACCATAGGATTTGTTTAACAAAATTTTCGAAAACTTTATAAAATAAAATGATGATGACCGATTACTTCTTGAGCATTTTAGTGATGGATTATTGTTTATTATCATGTTTATAACTCATATGTATGATTTGAATTTTTTTTGAAAAACCCTAGGTATTTTTGTTAAGATTACCGTGAGCTTCATAAATGTGTACCATGGGGTATAATTTTTATTTTAAGCTTGTGATGACATATTAATGCTTGAATGTATTGTTTATATGTTATATGATTTATTTAAAATTTTTGGGAAACATATGCAAAATTATTTGAAAATGCCGAGAGCTTCAAGGGTTGTATGTGTTGATGTATAATTTTATTTTGATCATACAATAGTATATTAATACTTTAATATATTATTTATGTAATATATGATTTTATTAGAATTTTTGGAAATCAAAAACCATATTTAAATCAAAGAAGCCGTGAGCTTGATGCTCTTAAGGTGATGATTTAATTGGTTTTGATTAATGTTATGATGTATTATTGTTATACTATAGTGTATGAACATAGTACATAATTATTAGAATTTTTGGAAATCAAATACCATATTTAAATCAAAGAAGCCGTGAGCTATGTGCTCAATAAGGTGATGATTTAATTGGTTTTGATGATTGTTATGATGTTATATTACTATACTATAATGTATAAACATAGTATATAATTGTTGGAAATTTTGAAAACCAAATACCAAAATTAAATCAAAAGCCGAGCATGTATGCTCCATATGGTGATGATTTCAATTGGTTTGGTTGATATTGTGATATTACAATGTTATAATATAATGTTTAATCATGTTGTGATTTAATTAAATTTTTAGAAATTGTTTGATAATTATTGGGTAATTAAATCAAAATTAGTGAATATTGTTATATATTGTGAAGTGAATGCTTATGATGAACTATAGGTTATATTAATGACATATATTGATGTTGGGATATTATACTATGTGTATATTAATTTTGGGAATTTTGGATAATTATTAGCATACGTTTTCAAATCGGGGTTTTAATGAAATAACCACATGCATGCATCGTAAATAAACACTTACTTGCACCTTGAAAATATTTCGTTTTGTTTTCATTTAGTTGGAACTATTATATCAATTGTTGTGGTAGCACTTGACCTTTTTAATGTCGGGTCCTTGGGATGATAAATGCACAGCTAGGATTGGCATGAAGGTTGGAACTATCTGTTGTGTATTGTGACTATGAGATCACGGACCATGACTATGAGATACGGACCGAAAATGCTCGGCGGCGATGTTCTACGAAAAATGATTTGGTAAGCCTGAGGCATTTTAACTAAAACCCTCGTGACTTACCCGATATTGGCGGCATAATTCAAATTCTATCAAATGTTTCGGCATGAGTCCACCGAGTGCAATTTCTTGTACTTAGCCCGCATGTTTGTTTTAAATGTGCGGTTGAGCTCGATGGTGATGATGGAGGTGTGTTGAGGAGTCAGTGTCCTCGATCGTTCATTTAGATTTGGTTTTGCCTTGAATACATATCGTCACATATGTATTCACACACTCATTGCTAAACTCTAAACTCTAAAACATTATGTCTCTCGTCGTACTATTGAGGTTCATCGATCACGGTTTAATCTTTGGGTCGATGGCTTAAACCTTTTTAATTATTGGGATAATATCTTATGCCATATTATGCATGCTTGTTTATAACCAATGTGACCACTTATTTTGGTCAATTTATCCTATAATACTATTCCTAGTATTAGTCACCCTCTAGACCGGGTTGTCCGGAGTGGGGGCGTGACAACATAAAACATTGCCCTTAGGGCTATAGGATTAACTTGCCATAATATTAGCAACGCATAGGGGTTTTTAATGAAATAACCCTGTGCATGCATCGTAAATAAACACTTACTTGCTTTCATTTCATAGCATCATCATAAAGTATGCATATGCATGTTCTCATGTCGGCCGATAACTTTTCCTTCCCATATCCGCGGATTCTTTGTGCATGTTGAGAAGTAGGCCTCCTTCTCGAACACCTTAACATTACATACCCGTGTTGGACCCGAAGGATACCCACTACGGTCATACCCGACGTCGGTAATTTCTTTCTTTCTTTCTTTCTTTCTTTCTTTTTCTTTCTTTCTTGTGGATAGGTAAATGTATTGTGCTCATGCTCATGCTCAAAACAGGCAAGTCATTTAACTTTGAAACTTTGCAAGTAAATGCATATCATATCATTTTGAAACTATATATCAAAGCATAGCATATCATTATAGAAAATAATTATACCCACCTGGCGATAGTCACTCGGGGACTGTACTTTTATTTTTTATTTCTTTGTTCTTCTTCTTCTTGGTCCTTCAATCAACATAGATCGACGTAAAAGCCTACCAAGAATCAAACAAGAACACAACTTTTATTTTAGTCGTCGATACGACTATATCTTCTCGATATCAAGACACTATGATCTATAAATAGTTGGGTCATTGCATCATTTAACATCTTAAACGTATAACAAGACATCACGAAGCCTCATATGTCTAAACGAGCATAGAAAACTCAACAACAAGCTTAAAACATTCAACCTTAGCCAAAACCTAACGACCCTTTAAGACGTAGCTTATGTCCGACGTCAACAATTGCGCAAGACGTCGTCTATCTTAGACGAACCTCTATACATGATCAACTATCATCAAATATCACTAATCAACCAGCAAAATCAAAAGATCAAAGCTTTGGCATTGAAAACTCAAACTTGACATCAAACTAAAAATTTTCAATTTTCGAATACGTAGGCCGAAAAATCCGAATAAATCATTTTAAGCTTTATTCATCTCATAGAATCCAAATATGAAGTCAAAATGATCAAATAAAATCAAAAATCCAACATTATCAAGGTTAAGGTTTTCGGCCATTTTAGGGTTTCAACATAGGTTCGATTTCAAACGTTTTTCTTGCTCAAAACATATTTATATCTATACAATAACACATATATGAAGGAAATACAAGCTTATCAACATCATATATTTAAGATCAAGACCTCTCAAATTTTCGAAAATCACATAATTTCAAAGGATGAACATATACTTAAAATTTCAACGTTAAACGACTCGTTGGCGATGGATCGAACATAACATCAAGAAATAATCAAACAACAACATGTCCTTCATAATTTCTCCAATATGACCGAAAATTAAACATGCTCATAAGTTCATGTTTTTTCAAAATTTAAAACCATAGATGTGTTCTAAAGATTGAATTATACCTTAATTCGAAGACGGATTGAAATTTCAACGGTTGGATCTTTAAATAATTGAGCTAAATTTTTTGAAAACTTAGTGTGTGTAAGTGTGTGTGATGCACGAAAATGAGGAAGAAAATGGAGATGAATAGTGATCTCCAAGCATTTATGTGTTTTTAATAACAAATTCTATTTTATTTTTTATTTTCTTAAATATGGTGATTATTCACCAAATTCTTGAGAATTCTCCATTTTTCCTTTTCTTTGTTCCATTTTTCATTTTCTTTAATACATGATGACTAATCATGTTCTAGCAAATTAAAAAAATATACTGTTTTCTATAACTAATACCAATGTTATAAATGCATACTATAAATGCATACTATTAATACATATTGTTCCGATTTCAAAACTCAATTTCTGATAAAATGTTCTCTGCTTGAAATTCTCTTTTAAAACTTAAATAACATATTATAAACATCAAACTTTGATTGTAAAAATATTTATGGCTTCAAAAACCATTTTGGACATTCAGTCGACGATTAGGGTTTTTACGACAACATTCGTAACAAAGAGCAAAACTTTGAAATCAAGACTTTGGGTTCAAGGCGTCTATAAACACATACTTATCATCTCAAAACTCTTGAAATCGAAGTCTTCTTATTCTTGACTAGACCTAAGAATCTTATCTTAGGTTACATCTCAAATTCTATCACGAATCTATCGCAAATTCTATCTTCTCGGCTCGAAGCTTAATTTAAAAGCTTCTAGCTTAAACAAATCTTCCTTAAGGATGCAATGCCTTTCTTATAAGCTCTTAATCAAGAGCTAATATCTGCTATAGGAATGCGGGGTATTACATTCCCACCCCCTTAAAAAAAATTTTGTCCCGAAATTTAGTACCTTTTTGCAGAGGTATTTTTTTCTTGTTTGATCTTCTAGCTCCCATGTCGCTTCTTCTAAATCATGATACTTTCTTCGGACTTTAACTGAAGGAATTAATTTATTCCTTAGTTGTCGTTCTTTTCGATCTAAGATGCATTTCTGGTTTCTTTTCATAGCTTAGATATGATTCAAGAACAACGTTCTCTTAATGTATGATGTGTTTTGGTTCAAACACATATCTTCGTAACTGCGACATACGGAACATATTGTAAATATTGCCTAAACTTGGAGATAATACTAATCTGTAGGCAGCGTGGCCCAATCCTTTCTTGAATCTCGTACGGTCGATACATCTTGGTTGAGCTTTCCTTTGATTCGAAAGCGATGTATTCCTTTGGAAGAATATACTTTCACGAAAACTTTATCTCAATTCTGGAAGCTTAGCTCGTTCTTCTTTTATCTGTGTAGGACTTCTAACGATCATGAGCTTCTTGGATTCTTTTCTTGATTTGTTGTACGATTACGACCATTTCTTCAATCGCTTCGGTCCAAGCACTTTTCGTTCTCCAACCGCATTCTTAAAGAGCGGCGATCTACACTTTATGCCTTAGAGGACTTCATAGGGTGTCATATAAATCGTTGTTTGGTAGTTGTCGTTGTATGCAATTTCAATCTTTTACTCATCTCTTGTTAAAAGCTCGTCCATAACGAGATGTACGTATATTCGAGCTAACTTATCAGCTTCATACATGATAGAGATTTTAAGAGAAATGACTTTCTGAGGAAATTCCCATCAGAAATTTGCAGACCCTCATAACTGAAACGATATACATATGAAACGTTTTCGATCAAAACACTCCAAAAACTTGAGAACTCACTTTGTCGAGCAAACCCATCTACATTAGCTGGGTATCAACTTCATTGAAAGATGGGGGATTCTGACGCAAAAGGGCACAATTGGCTTAAAAGAGATAAGGTACAGATAAAGCTTAAGAAAAATTTACACTTTCTTGTTCCCCCTCTTTAAGATGAGGATTTCTTTTTCTGGGTGGCATACTGCATTGCAAACAAATGCCAAAATGCAGCATGTTTCGTTTACCAAAAACGGGAAAAATGTTCTCATTCAACAAACAGACTTATGTCTCAAGGATCTTCACAATTGTTTATCCCAAGGTTATGATATGAAATAACACAGCTGGATAGCAAAATGATCATATATGTCAAGGGGAGAAAAATTGCCTCTTTGAGGACTTTTTACAAAGTAGGGAAACATTGCAATTTGGGGTTTTCAGGCATATAGATAATTTGGCATCTCGGGAAAAACTTATCTGGTACGGCTTCTCAAGCACGCTATCACATCATAAAAATATCTATTGACATCACCTATATGTATATATCCATATGATCACGATAGGCTGTCATCGTTGTCATTCTTTCTTACGTCCTTGCATTTCTGTCCTTACTGCCATCAATGACTTCATAAGAGTATGGCATCTCTACAATCTTTCTCAATCTCAGGAGATAGTAAATCAATAGCACAATTTGGAAGTGAATACAAAAGAATGACTCCAGGGTAAAGGATGCCAGAATCAGTCACAAAATATTTGACTGATATCTAGGGACTGTAGCTATGTTGTGCCAACAACTGGCAAAACTCGGGTTTTGACATAAAAGATCTTGAGACATCTGGAGTCTCGATAAATTAGCTTGAGTCTCTTCTCAAATCTCAAATGAGAAGTTTCAAAAATATGAGAAAATTGAACAAACTGAATCGGTATAGAAATCTCAAGAGATATGAAAGATTGACCATACCAATCTAGGTCAATAGAAAACATCTCAGTATTGAGATAAAAATGATCAAACTATATAGAATATACATCATACTCAAGCATAGCTAGCTGAGTATCTGGAAATGAAAACTTTATTTCAGAGCATGGGTACTAGCATCATACTCAGAGGTGGTAGGATCATTATTAATGAGTTTAACATTTTCTTTGTCATTAGGTGTAACTGAAAAGTTACCAGCCAACTGGAGTTTATGAATGGCTGAGATAAAGTCGGCCATAGAGGAAAAAGAGCCAAAAGTATAATAACCCGAAAAATTTAAAACTTTTATTAGTGATGGTTAAACCAATTACTTGTGGTGCTAAGACCTTAATTATGTTAAAGGTGACCAACGAAACGAATGAGAATCAATTCAGAGATCGAAAATTAGAGAAATAAAAAACTAGTGACTAGTCCTTCGGATTAGGGTTTCTGAATAGCTTGAACATAGAATGAAAGATCTAGAATGAATCTCAACAAAAGGATTTCATTTCTAGAATCTTCTCACAAAAACATGTGAGAAGCCAAAGAATTGAAATTTTGGGCATGCTTGCCTGATCAGTCTCAAAAGTACTATTCACGAGCCGGATCTAATCTCAGTCCGTGCTAATTGTTGAAATTAATGATAACAATCAAAATCATGGGAGAATATATTTATTATGAATTTAGAATTCATAATAATCAATTTTTGAACAAAATTCCTGAAGAACTTAACCGAATGCCGGAAATATATACCGGAAAAACCCTAAACTGATCCGAACGAACCGAAACTCGAACCAACGGTCTAACTCAATAAGACATTATTTATAAGACTCAAATTAATTATGAAAGCTCAAGAATTCAATAGAATTTCGAATGAGCATAATTTAATCGCTGGACGCTGTTTTTCCGCGATAATTCGGAATTAACTTACCGGATGCCATCCGAACTTCATGAAATTATTATAACCTATGAAATAAGTCTTTTTAAGGCTATTTAAGAAAATAAAACCTCAAGGTTCAGAGAAATCAATCGAAAGCGCGATAAAACTTAAAGAACCGGTATTAACATGCCAAATCGGGTAATTTGACTAGTTTTTCTCCCAACTACCACCAAGGGCACCCCATATGAGCTTAAAACAGCTCATTTGCAGCAAATTACAGACCCATTTCATGCCTTTCTCTCTCTCTCTTTGGGAGACAAAATTCTCTCTTGTTTTTCAAATTCTTCACCTTCTCCAAGCCTCAAATCCTCCATTCCCACCCTCCAATAATTTTTATAAGACCATAAAGGTAGCATTCATCATTATTTCCATTTTTAATTGAGTAGAATCTTTTTAGATTTTTTTTGGAATTATTTCATGAAGAACCCTAATTTTTGTTCTTCATTTTCTTCATAACTTTTGAGCAACCAAATGCTCTCAAGACATGAATAAAATATGCTTAGAAATGTATTCTAAGGATTTGTTTAAATTTTGGGAATTTTTGGAGCATGTTTAGTATTTTTTTTATTTTTGTTAGAATTATTTTCATAGAAGATAAAGCATGTTTTTGTAAATGTTATTTCATATTGTTGTTTGTTGATGTGTTAGGAGTATATAGAATAAATGTAATAACCATGATTTTAAAAGCTAATTACGGTCTTTAAAACCCGTAAAATAAAATTTTGCCGTGAAATCAAATCGATATGAAATCGAGTATGATTTCAATTATTTACAAAGGAATAATTTCTGTTACACACTCACTCAAGTTAGTGAATGAAAGAATTGAAAGTTTTAACTTTTATCGGTACATTTTAACGTCGAATGCATATCATTGTTGAAATGTCGCGATATTTCTTAAGCAATCAAGCTTGGAATTATATTCCATTATTAATGGAATATTTTTATAATGGGATTACAGTATTTACGACCATTTTAAAGATGAGTCGACACGTAGCGTTTGAGGCGTTTTCAAGCGTCGGCGTTTAGAGATAAGATGAGCGATGGTTTTAATGATCAAGAAACTTTAGGAAATTATTTCTTATGATATTTTTATGATATTACAGTACTAATAAGCATTTAATTAATGCTTGAACATTAGAATTAGTAAAAGTATCAAAACTAGTTTGAAAACCTAATTCTTGAAATTAGGGTTTCGAAAACTCATGCCCTTTTAATTAACCTATGATATTAAATATCATCTAAATCATATATTATGATTTATATATCTATGATTAGCATGAAATAAAATTTTATCCTATAGTTTGGCCAAATGGCGAGAACTACCTATACATGTATACAAATTCTAATTGTCTTATTTATCTCACTCTTGCATGTATGTATCTATAATTCAGATTTTATACTTGAGTCTCCCACTAAATACATATACTTTACCTATTTCCAAGATATCTTGTGTAAGCACTAATGATTGGGAACCCATTAGTGAATAAAATAGCATTAAAAGTTAAAGGTCTCTTGTGTGTGCAAGTGAGAGAGGGCCGAGCATAGGGGGGTTATGGGGGGTAGATATTCAGATTTTTCTCATTACCTCACTCACTCAAACACTTAAACACCCCAACTACATCATCATCTCTCTCCAAAACCTCTCACCTCTCTCAAGAACACTTCTTCTTCCCTATTTTTTTTTCTGCACCACCGAGAGCTTCCCCTCCTCTCCAAGCTTCGACTTTTCTCTTCACACCTCCATACAACACCTTAAAACCTTGTACTTGGTTCCATCCTTATATATATCACAAGGTAGGAGTCGAATAGAAGCTTGGTTGTTCATGAAACTTTCGAAAAGGTGTCTAGATCATTGCATGTGTGTTAGATAATCTTTGTTGGTGATATCTTGTTAATGCATGTGTATTGATGATGAGAGGTATATAGATATGTGTTCTTGTTCTTAGAAATGAATTGCATGTGGGCTTTGACTTCAAGAATTTTCGAATCTATGGTAGTGTATTGTTCTAAGAATATGTAGCATGATAAATCAAGGTTGAAACATGTTTTAAAATTTTCGAAACATGTTTGAAATAAGTTGTTGATGATCGAGGCATGAAGAAATGATTTAGAGCATGATTTATAAATCTATGAGACTATATGTGTTCATAGTGTTTATTTTAAAATTTTAAAAAAAAATTCATGCTCACTTTCTTATTAGAACTGAGAACTATGTTTGGAGTAAAGAGTGTATGATTTTATTTTTATACATGCAATTGGATATTATTGATTATTGATGTATTGGAAATGTATATAAATTATTTGAGAATTTTGAGGCACTCTTGCTATTTTTTATATATATATTACCGAACTATATATATGTATAACCCTTTGATAAATGATTTTATATGAGACATGCAATGACATATAATTACTCTATGATATTATAAAAGTCCATAGCCTTTTATTTGAAATTTTAGAAAATTCCTACCCTTAATTCTCAAGATGACCGAGAGACATATATATGTATATATATGTGTATGATTTTATTTTATAACATGCAATGATGTTTTATTACTCTAGAGCATGAACTTTATACCCTATGATTTAATTGGGAATTTTAGAAATGTCTACCTATTCTTTTAGAAAGAACCGTGAGCTATATATATGTAAGTTGGATGTATGATTTTCATCTAGAACATGCAAGTGTATATTGATGATTCAAGATGATACATATATTTCATATAAATTATTTGGAAATTATAGAAAATTTTATCAATTATTTCAAAAAAAATACCGAAGCCTACATATGTATATAAGTTAATGTATGATTTTTATTTAGTACATGCAATGCTAAATTATTAGCTTAGAATATGTTTTATGCATTCTATGTGTTATTGGAAATTTTGAAAAATCAATTACCTACTTTATTCAAATAAACCAAGAGCTAAGCTCAATATGGTGATGAATAAATTGGTTTTGATAGTTGTTATGTTGAAATGTTGCTATAATATGATTTATGTGCATATTGTGATTTTTGGAAAATTTTATAAAATTATTTGTTAGATTTTATGAAGAAGCCGAGAGCTATGGGAGTAAATTGTATGATATAACATTGTTATATAATGAATTATGTGACATGAAATGTAAATGGATTAATATTTAGACCTTGTGTTAATTTATTGGAATTTTAGAAAATTTTGGGCATTTGTTTTAAAATGCGAAACCTTATGAAATAATAAGGTGATGATTGAACAATGTTTGGTTGATTTTATGACATATTAATGACCATAGTGTATATTAATACACTATATAATATTAGAAAAAATTTGGACATTGTTTGGTAATTTTCATAATTACCGAGAAATTTAAAGAATTTCTAAGGATTTTAAATCCTTTTAATCAATTTATTAATAAATTATATGTCTAATATTATTTTAGACATATTTAGAAATTTTGAGCAAATTTCGAAAATAATTGGTTGGTAAAACACAAAATAACAGTGAGCTATTTTTAAAATTGAAATAAGGATTTTAAATCCTTAAATTCATTATTATAATGAATTATATGTTTAAAATTATTTTTAAACATATTAAAACAGTTTATAAAAGAAATCAATTAGAAATTGATTTTTAAAAGAATTTAATATTAAAGTATGACTTAGTAATTAAATTACTAAGAAAAGTCAAAATTGTTGACTTTTGAAATCAACGTCTGAAATCGTTAGATAAATACGCTAATACGCATAAGGCGCATCATTTGCTAATAACATCACGTTGATATGAAAGGTTTCATATTTAAAGTCGTGAAATCGAAAACGCGAGAAAGCGTTGGACCATTTACCAAGAGGTAAATTGGTAATTTTCAACACATATCTCGTCTCTATCGAAGAGCGAGAAATGTTAAGTTGATCTGCGTTTGAGAAGCTAATTAAATTCATTAAGGAATTGATTGGCGTCGATATGAAATATCGAATTTTATTATAGACTTTGTAAGTCTCGAATTACGTAAACGACGTACTAAAGCATCCTTTTATATAAAGGTGTGAATGACGGACGCACCAGTGGGCGTTGACGAGTAAGGAAAGCGTTAAAGGCGATCAATAATTTCGGTGGGCTTTATTACTAAAAGCAGAACAACTTTCTCTTCTTTTCAACCGTCCTTGTTTACGTGACTTTTCAACTATAGTTAAAATTGTTTAAATGATTACCGCCAAAATGTTTACGTTTTGTGTATCGTATCCTATCCATGAATGATGTGATGTTGTTGGGTTATTCCCAACTTATGAACTAAAATCGATATCGGATCCTATGGGAAGGCTTATACAGCTAGGATTAACGTGTACACCGATGGTGTTGTGTCTTTGTAAGGACAATTCACGGCGGTCACGGGTCGTAGAAGGAGGCCTCCTTCACGACTTTCGACTATGATAACATGATGGAATGATAATAAGGGATATGGATGGCGACACCAAGAAAATGCACAAGACAACTTTTATAAACTCGTGAAAATATTTTAGTAAGCCTGAGGCATTTTCAAATAAAACCCTGTGTCTTACCATTATATTGGCAGAGTAATTCAATGAAAATAAAATGTTTTCGGCATAAGTCCACTGGGTACAAATTTTGTACTTAGCCCTGCATGTTTGTTTTTAAATGTGCAGGTTGAGCTCGGTTGCTGATGATGGAGGAGTGTTGAGAAAGCCATATGTCCTTGATGTTCATTAGGAATGGATAACCTTGAATACATATCGTCATATATGTATTCACACACTTTCCGCTGCAACTCTGAACTGTTTTATTTTCATGTTGGATAATAAAATAATGTGAACTATGAAGTCCTTCGGATCGTCATATCCTTTGGATCCGTTGACTTAAACCTTTTATCCGAAATGTTATAAGTGTATGTTTAATCCTAAGTTCAATATGCCTAGGTGATAAGCCTTATTGTGACAGTCTTCCGCATCCATGAATACTATTCCTAGTATTAGTCCGCTCACTCCGGGTTATCGGGAGTGTGGTCGTGACAATAAATATGGGAATTTTTGAATTATTTCTCCTATTTATTTTGTTAAAACCGAAATATATACATAATTTTTAAAAATTATTTTGATTTTATTTGTTAAAAAATAGTTGAGGTATAGTGATTGATATATGATATGAACATCATATATTAATCTTTAAATTATTGAGACACTACTCCTATTTTTCCAAGAGGACCGAAACTATATCTATATATTTTAAAATTTATTTGATTTTTTAGTTGTTGAAAATAACATGATATATGATGTTTAGAAATAATATGAACCTATTATGCATTGTTGGGAATTTATTGAACACATATGTAATATATGTGTGATGACAAAAATAATTCAAGCATTTGGTTCATATTATAAATATTAGTTGATGTTTAAGGTTAATATTATATGTTTGGTACATATTATAAATATGTTGTGAAGTTGGTAGAATTTATTGAATATATATACATATATGGATATTACCGAAAATGTGTAGGTAGTAATGAGCATGTGTTTTAATTTTAATGTATGATATGTGATGATATTTCATGTTTAGTATATGATATAAGCATGATATGATTTTTGTGGACTTTATTGAACACCGATGTTCAATAAATTGAAATGGCCGAAAAATTTAATGTTCTTAACTCATGGTTTGAAAGTTTATTTGATAGTATTGAGTTGATAATTAAATTCTATATTATGATAGGAGTATAGCATGATTTTATTGAAATTTATTGGATACTTATGCTATTTATTGCTAATTATAAAAAACATAGAAAAATGGTTAAGTATGAGTTTATTTTAATTGTGAATGATGTCATGGTAGCTAATCTATAAGTTTAGAATAAATGATTGTGATTATGATTAATGAATGAAGCACTCATGCACACATGCACAATGATTTTGTATAATATTAGAAATTAAGGTTTTCTAATGCTTTAGTATGGTTTATGTTATGTATGGTGTTGTATGGTTATATTTATGTTGTGCCGACAAACAAAATCCCAAACGTAAATAACATAGTACTTTATGTACGAGAATCCAAAAGAAATCAACAAATTTCGATAACTTAAGAAAGAATTAATGAGAATCGAAGTTAGACACAAATGTAGAGTTTTCTATTGATAATATGATACTCAAACGTGAGTTCCTAAGTAAAGAAACCAAAAGCCGACTTACAACGTTAATGCTCAACAACGATAACCTAATACGATATTAGATTGAGCGTTAAGAAAACTCGATACGAATATCGATTATATAACGTACACAATCTCCGACGAGTTAAGAGAAACGAATAATATCAAAAAGTGTAAGCTAAGATTCAAACATAAGATGTCAATCCTTATGTCTTAAAGGTCGAGTTAGTATTCACAAAGAACTCCATTAATTTCTAAGTATTTACTTACACGATGGAATGAGATATCTCGAATCATAAGCCAAGATTCCATTTCATCCGTCGTGTTAATACGACACGTCGTCAAGCATAACCTACTAGGGCTTAACTATAATTGTTAAGTCTAGTTAGTGGCTTGAGAATATCCTAATATACCAATCATAACTTGAATACTAACAATCAATAACGTAATAACTTTTAGAAGAACACTAAGGTTAGAGTCGAGGATAGACTCGGAGTATATGACCCATAAATTGAGGTTCATCTATGAATGATGAAGTAAAATAGTTTGGGAATTTGGGAATATAAGATAATAGAAATTATCTTAAAACCATCACATGAAATCATAAAGAAACCCTAATTGGGAACTTTAAGTCGTAATTTATAAACGACCTTCGATCGATAGAAAGAATCTAAGAACAATTATTTTCTTATAAAGGGTTTGATCGTACATAGTTGCCAAGGAATGACACTCACACCCTGCCCCGCTTAGAACTATTAACTTCGGACTAGCAGGTGGGCTCTCTTGAAACAAAAAAGATATGCATATCTATCTCAAAGCATGATTTACAAAGGCTTTATGAAATATTATTACATAAACTGTTATTGATTGCCAAATGTTTATGTTTTGTTATGATCTATCGAGGTTGGTATATCGATGTGGTATGTGAATGTGTTGGTCCACCAATGTTAAAAAAGGGTAACGATCGGATCCGACTTAGTTAAGGACTAACTCGGATTGTGTACACGTGTGACTGTGTGTTAAGGTTAGCTACCTCGATCGGTCACGACGACTATGTGTTGGTGGCCACCTCAGATATGGAACAACGTGGATGAAATAGTCCGGCCGGACACTTTTGGAAAATGATAAAATGTTTGATAGGCATGAGTCTTTTAACTAAAATCCTCATGCGCTATTGTGGGCAGTTCAATAACTTTACAAAGAAAATGTTTTCGGTAATGAGTCCACTGAGTACTTTTGTACTTAGCCCTGCATCTCGTTTTTGATGTCCAGGTTGAGTAGGGATTGACGATGGGTGCGAGTTGGTGCAGAGTGGCATATGTTTTGTTGCTATAGTAGAAAGGTTTCTAGAACTTTGGGCATGTATCGTCATATGCATGTCCACACGTTTATTGCTACATAACTCTGATATTATTCTAGTGTCTTGATTATAACTGCATTTCATTATCGTATTGAACTGGAGGTCGTACCTCGTTCCTTGAATTGCGCCCTGATTAGGTTATATTTTGATGTTGGACCTTTTAACAAGTCCTTCTGAGACTTGGGTCTGTATTGAAACAGCTTATTCCTTTAAGTCCATGCACTTATTCGTAGTTTAATGGCTAATTATATTAATTAGTTATGTATATATCCGCTGCATTATTATACCAGTGACGATCCTTATGATCCGTACTTGTTTGAGAAGTCGGGTCGTCACAAAGTGATATCAGAGCACTTGTTCGCTCTGAACCCTAGAAAACCTTTCCTTGAATCATAAGTTGAAAGTTGAGTCTATAGATTGTTGGTGTTTGACTGTCACTGCACCGCACTCCATCGTCGTCCTGCTCAACGAGGAAAAAGGTAACTATCTCAACTAAAACTTATTTTGGAATGATGGAAGTATATAAAATGTGAAATGGACTTACAATATTGCTTTGTTTGAAGGTTGAAATATATTTTGGAAAATGAATGTTTTGAAAATGAAAAATTCTTTCAAAATGATTGGTCATTAGTATGAAGAAAGTTGCAAACTTTAGGGGTTTGGTAAGGGAGTAATATGAGGATTCTTGATTATCGCAATATATGTCATGATATGTGTTTACTGCTATAAGCAAAGCATGTTAGAAGCAGGATGTAAATGAGCATGTTTCCATATGAGAACATAGACTCTTAAGACGCATGATCTATTTGTGCCGAACGTAGTATGAGAACATAAGGTATCCCCGATTGAACGAAATACTAAGGAAGAACGAGAACATAGAAATTTTAAGAATCACAATCCGAACGGATATGAGGATGAGAACGCGATGAGTCTACGATGACGAAGCAATTGCTTAACTGGAGGTTCGGACTGCTATGAGTCCCAACCTCTCTACGCGAAGGAATTCCGAACACTATGCGTGTTGCCTCTATCGTGGAGATAATGAAAAATCAAAGTATAACGTTAAGGAAGTATAAAAAGAAAGATCAAATTGTAAGTATATTATGGGAACGAACATGATCGAATGTTATGATGCGAATAGCAATAAGGAATCCAGAACCCAATAAGATAGGGTGACCACTTAGCCTTTACCCGAAGGCTAGACATCGAACGTTTATTCTGTCCTAAGAAACCATGCAGTCTCTTCCCAAAGACTAAACCATGAAAGTAGTTTCATAAGAACTTAGAAATATAAGATGGTTCGGATGGTCTTTACGACTAGGCGTCCTTTATCTTCTAGAGCCACACCCGATGAGGTGGTACGCTCCTACCGTTCCTACCAGATATGTTGAGGAGACGACATCGGTGAGTTCTTAGCTCATTTCGTACGTCATATTAAGATGGTGTGCTTCGACTGATCGCGAGACTACCATCCGACTGGCAGGGATATGCCCGTGAGATATCGGCAGATTACATCTATCGACATCGAGAGAGCTTCGATCTTGTGGTGGACTTGTCTCGTTTTGTCAGTCACCTGAGCTACGTATTCATGGTATGCGGAGCTACACCATGTGGACCATATCTCCCCGAACGGGATTACACATGGCGCGATGAGATTCCCGAGTGGTTTCACCCGGAGGTGCCTCGTTTGGCAGCTGATGGACCCGTATTCTTGTCTGACAGTGGTAGGAACATGTTCGAGGCTGGACCTTCCATCCCCGATAGCTTATCTTTCCGGTCCTACCACCAGTAGGATTCCACCCTCGTCATTGCCCTAGACCATCACCGTCGATCATGCCATGCTCGCACCCACCTCTACCTGCCGGCTCTCTCCCAATCCAGCCACCGCTACCCCGCATGGACCCTTGTACCATGATATTGTGGAGATTGATGATCCATGTGGCCTAGCTGCAGGCACCATGAGAGGAGCTTGTGCCCATCTTCCTGCTGCTCCGTTTCCAGCCACTACTTTCAAGGAGATCACGACTGAGATCCACCCAAACCTAGCTGCTATGGGAAAAGCTATGGTCATTAGAGTACGAGAGCCCGTGGCTCCCACATTTGATGTTGAGGTCATAGAGAAGGAGGAGGAGGATCCTGAGGAGGACCTACCTACTGACGATGAGATAAAAGGAGTAGACAGTACCCATACCCCGGTTCTAACTCCGACACGATGAGCCATGTCTACACCCCGGGTGATTATGGATCTAGTTATTAGGAAAAGATAGTGTTTGTCTATATACCCTTGTATATTTTTTGATGCATGCGGAAACGATGAGTCGCTCCGACATGAACCCTTATTTTGATGACCATGGTAGCGTTATAGATTTTTGTACGCATCGTGACTAGGTAGATGAATGATGCAGATATTTATTTCAGAACATCATACTCCGTACCTGGCCTCTTGTGGATCTTAAAAGCGATGATGAAAGTCCTTGTAGAGATATTTGAATTGATATGATGATAGCTCCCTAAGAGCTATGGTTTTTGAGGTTGAGATATGTGGTGTTCGATGGTGTGCTATATTTATGCTTATGATTATATATACATACCGTGCTAAGATATTTAGGATCCTGAAGGATGGTATAAGAAGATATTGGATTACGTATATTTATGAAAGATTGAATACCGTCTAGAAGAAGAAACCGTGAGGTAACACCCGAAAGAGAGGACATCTACCACCACCACCACCGACAAGAAGGATTGAGGAACTATTCCTCAGGTAGAATCCGCCAACTTTAAATGGGATTGGAAATCCCGTGGATGCTGAACTCTGGATTCATGCATTAGAGAATCTTCAACTTCTTCCACTGCACCTCGCAAGAATGCTTGTCATGCGTGGCCTTCCATATGACCGGTGCCGCCGACTTCTAGTGGGAGGCAAAGAGAAAGACTCTATCTGAAGAGGAACTGGAAGGATATACCTGGGATGAATTCAAGGAGGAAGTGTACGAGAAGTACATTACTAAGAGCTACAGGAAAATGAAGGAACATGAATTCTATAATCTACGCTAGGGAAAGACGACGATCACATATTACGACCGTGTATTGCGAGATATCGCGGTATGCGCCTCAACTGGTCGACACCGATGAGAAGAGGATAGAAGAGTTTCGAACGAGACTCCGTCATGAAATCAGGGTTTCGCTAGCTGGTCATGGAAATCCGACTTACCGTGAGGCCCTCAGTAGGGCATTGGACATCGAGGTTGCGTTGCCCGAGGATAGGAACGTTGCTGTGCATCCACCAAACCACCAGGGGGATCGTGGAAAGAGGAACTGGAAAGGACCCCACCAAGGTCAAGGATCCAACACTGGCCAGGACGACAGGAGGCCATGGCAAGGGAATAATGTGCCATCTGGGCACGAGCAAGGTAATAGACGTCCCATGGTACCCGCACCTGGCGGGGTAAACCAGAAGTTCGTGAGACTCCTCGTGTGCCCAAGGTGCCATAGGAGTCACAAAGGGGCATGCGCATTCACGAATGATAGATGCTTCAAGTGTGGCCAGAAGGATCACTACTCCAGGGACTGCCCAGGGATATGCGAAGGAGGAAATGGCTGTCCCAATGTGCCTAACCGAGTCCAATCGGTCCGTGCTATCCAAGCTCAACCGTTTCAGCAGCAGCCCTCGGTTCAATACTTCCAGCCGATCCAACGACACTACCAACAACAACAGCAACAACAACAACAACATCATCAACAACAGCAACCACCAATGCAAGCCAGGGCCTACACCCTCAACCAAGAAAGGGAATTCTCGCAGGAGCCGCCAAGGAACCAAGGAAACTTGGCAGGTATGGGAACACTCCTCCAATTGCCTGCTATCCTACTGTTTGATACTGGTGCCTCGCATTCTTTTATTGTTGAAGCATGCGTAGAGAACTTAGGATTAGATTCTAAACGCGCTGAACAAATCGTGAGAATTTCTTCTCCAATATGAGGCATAAGAACGGTAACCCACATATGCTCGAACCTAGAACTTGGACTAGGCTCACTTAAGGTCATGACAGATAACCTTCACGTCATACCTATAATAGATGTGGACATAATCTTAGGAATGATTTGGTTAACCGAACATAACGCGACCACCCTATGTAATGAAAGAAAAATTTCTTTCCAACATCCCGGAGAGAAACCTACAGACTTTCACGGGATCAGCATGGGGAGGAGAGTCCCAATCATATGCGCACTACAAGCAAGGACGTTGTTGAACAAGACAGAACCACGCCTACTTAGGATTAGATTCTAAAGCTTTTTTTCGATTAACCAGGATGAACAAATCGTGAAATTTCTTCTCGGTATGAGGCATAAAACGGTAACCCACATATGCTCGAACCTAGAACTTGGACTAGGCTCACTTAAGGTCATGACAGATAACCTTCACGTCATACCTATAATAGATGTGGACATAATCTTAGGAATGATTTGGTTAACCGAACATAAGCGACCACCCTATGTAATGAAAGAAAAATTTCTTTCCAACATCCGGAGAGAAACCTACGGACTTTCACGGGATCGGCATGGGAGGAGAGTCCCAATCATATGCGCACTACAAGCAAGGGCGTTGTAAATTGTCTATCTTGGAGGAAGACCGAATGAGAGAAGGATAGAAGACGTCCCGATCGGGAAGGAGTATCCCGATGTATTTCCAGATGAACTACCGGGATTACCACCAAACCGACAGATTGAGTTTACGATCGATCTTGAATCGGGTTCTGCCCCTGCGTCGAAGGCCCCATACCGAATGGCACCAAAAGGACTCAAGGAATTGAAAATCCAGCTGCAAGAACTCTTGGAGTTAGGTTTCATTAGACCTAGTGTGTCTCCATGGGGAGCACCTGTCCTTTTTGTGAAGAAGAAGGATGGTACACTGAGAATGTGCATAGACTATCGAGAGTTAAACAAGATAACTCTTAAGAATAAGTATTATTTGCCCCGAATTGACGATCTGTTTGATCAGCTTAAGGGAGCATGAATCTTTTCAAAGATAGATTTAAAGTCTGGATACCATCAGCTAAGGATTAGACCAAGGATGTACCAAAACGGCTTTACAGACAAGGTATGGTCATTTGAATTCATCATTATGCCCTTTGGACTTACAAATACCCAGCAGATTTATGGATATCATGAATAGGGTATTTCACCCATACTTAGACAAATTTATCTTAGTATTCATAGACGATATCCTAATATACTCCAAGCATAACCAGGAACATGAAGAGCACTTGAGAACTGTGCTGCAAACATTAAGGCAAGAGCAACTCTTTGCCAAGTTTAGCAAGTGTGAATTCTGGTTAGACGAGGTGACATTCTTAGGTCACATCGTGTCCGTCGAGGGAATCAAAGTAGACCCCTCGAAGATCGATACAGTTCAAGAATGGGAATCACCAAAGAACCCGAATAAAATTCAGAGTTTCTTAGGACTTGCCGGCTATTATCGAAGATTTATCGAAGGATTTTCAACGATAGCCCGACCAATGACCCAATTGTTAAGAAAAGGAATCAAGTACACTTGGCCGCTGAGTGTGAGGCTATTTTCCAGAGATTGAATAAGTTGCTAATGACAACACCTGTACTCGCAGTACCCGAAGTAGATAAGGAGTACACAATCTACACGGATGCCTCGAAGAATGGACTAGGATGTGTTCTAATGCAAGAAGGTAAGGTTATATCTTATGCTTCAAGGCAATTACGCCAACATGAGTTGAACTATCCTACACACGACTAGGAATTAGCAGTGGTCGTACATGCCTTAAAGATTTGGAGACACCATATCTATGGAATTAGATGTGAGATCTATATTGACCATAAAAGCCTGAAGTACTTCTTGGAGTAGAAAGATCTTAACATGAGACAACGCAGATGGTTAGAACTTGTGAAAGATTACGACTGTGGTAATAATTACCACCCAGGCAAGGCTAATGTTGTAGCCGATGCTTTGAGTCGCAAATCCCACCTTAGTTTGGGATGTCTCCTCAGTCATGAAAAGATACTTATTAAGGAATTTCAGAAGATGAACATTGAAGTCATGGACCCGTCTAAGACGATAGAAGGTTGTATTGCAACGTTGATTGAAATCCCAGACTTAAGAGCTCGAATCTTAGAAGCTCAGAGGAAGAGCAAGAAGCTGGAGGAGGTACGAGCCAAGATCAAGGACAACAACCACAAAAATTTCAGAGAAGCAACAGATGATGTTTCTTGTATGACGGGAGAGTGTGTATCCCAGAAGACGAAGGGCTTAAGAGCGAAATCTTGAAAGAAGCCCATGAGACTTCTTACACCGCACACCCCGGAAGCATCAAAATGTACTAAGATCTCAAGGAGAAATTTTGGTGGGATGGAATGAAGCGAGATATAGCTTCATTCGTAGAACGTTGTTTGACGTGCCAACAAGTGAAAGCACTCCACCAGTGACCGTATGGAACCTTACAACCGCTGGACATACCGGAATAGAAATGGGATGACATAGCAATAGATTTTGTTACTGGGCTACCCAAATCACAAAGGGGAAATACCGCTATTTGGGTCATCATCGATCGTTTGACCAAGAACGCGCATTTTCTACCAATTCAATAACACATGGATCAGATAGATTAGCACAGTTGTACGTTCGAGAAGTCATACGTTTACATAGAGTTTCGAAGACTATCACGTCTGATAGAGATTCAAAATTTACGTCCAGATTTTGGACGAGCTTACAAAAGGAATTGAGGACTCGACTACATTTCAGTACCGCGTTCCACCCACAAACGGACGGACAATCTGAGAGGACCATTCAAATGCTTGAAGACATGTTGAGAATTGTTGTCCTCGATAGAGGAGAAAGTTGGGAACAAGTATTACCACTTGTAGAATTCGCCTACAACAACAACTACCAAGCAACTATTGGAATGGCCCCGTATGAAGCGCTTTATGGAAAGAAATGTCGATCGCCACATTACTAGGATGAAGTGGGAGAAAGAAAAGTATTAGGACCTGACTCTGTGGGAGAGATGATCGAGATTGTGAGACAGATCCACCAACGGATCAAGGAGGCCCAAGACCGACAAAAGTCGTACGCCGACAAACGTCGCACAGAACTGCACTTTGAAGTGGGAAACAAAGTCTTCTTGAAGATCTCTCCGTCAAAAGGAATCGTGAGATTCTGAATCAAAGGGAAGCTGCAACCACGTTTCATAGGACCCTATGAAATTTTTGAAAGGATAGGGCCAGCGACTTACATACTGGCATTGCCGCCATATTTTGGAAACGTGCACAACGTGTTCCATGTTTCACACCTCAGAAGGTACATACATGACCCCATCCATGTAATACCGCCGACAAATATTGTCCTCGATGACAATATGAGTTATGTAGAATTGCCTACAGAAATCTTAGACCGACGTACCCAAAAGCTAAGGAACAAAGAGATACCGATAGTAAAAGTTCTATGACGACACCATGGACAAGAAGAACCAACCTGGGAATTGGAATCAGCTATGAAAGAGAAATAACCAGATCTTTTCCAAGGTTAGCAAATTACGGGACAAAATTTATTTTAAGGGGGATGGTATGTAATAACCCAAAAAATTTAAAACTTTTATTAGTGATGGTTAAACCAATTACTTGTGGCTCTAAGACCTTAATTATGTTTACCAACGAAACGAATGAGAATCAATTCGGAGATCGAAAACTAGAGAAATCAAAAACTAGTGATTAGTCCTACCGGATCAGGGTTTCTGAATAGCCTGAACATAGAATGAAAGATCTAGATTGAATCTCAACAAAAGGATTTCATTTCTAGAATCTTCTCACGAAAACATGTCAGAAGCCAAAGAATTTGAATTTTCGGGCATGTTTGCCTGATCAGTCTCAAAAGTACTATTCACGAGCCGGATCTAATCTCAGTCCGTGCTAATCATGGAAATTAATGATAACAATAAAAATCATGGGAGAATATATTATTATGAATTTAGAATTCATAATAATCAATTTTTGAATGAAATTCCTGAAGAACTTAACCGAACGCCGTGAAAATATACCGGAAAAACCCTAAACTGATTTGAATGAACCGAAACTCGAACCAATGGTCTAACTCAATAAGAAATGATTTATAAGACTCAAATTAATTATAAAAGCTCAAGAATTCAATAGAATTTCAAATGAGCATAATTAATCGTCGAATGTTGTTTCTCCGCGATAATTCAGAATTAACTTACCGGATGCCATCCGAACTTCATGAAATTATTATAACCTATGAAATAAGTCTTTTAAGGCTATTTAAGAAAATAAAACCTCAAGGTTCAGAAATCAATCGAAAGCGATAAAACTTAAAGAAGCTGGTATTAACATGCCAAATCGGGTAATTTGACTAGTTTTTCTCCCAACTACCACCAAGGGCACCCCATATGAGCTTAGAACAGCTCATTTGCAGCAAATTATAGACCCATTTCGTGCCTTTCTCTCTCTCTCTTTGGGAGACAAAATTCTCTCTTATTTTTCAAATTCTTCACCTTCTCCAAGCCTCTCCTCCATTCCAACCCTCTAATAATTTTTCTAAGACCATAAAGAGGCAGCATTCATCATTCTCTCCATTTCTAATGGAGTAGATTTTTTTTTAGATTTTTTTTTTGGAATTATTTCATGAAGAACCCTAATTTTTGTTCTTCATTTTCTTCATAACTTTTGAGCAATCAAATGCTCTCAAGCCATGAATAAAATATTCTTAGAAATGTGTTCTAAGGCTGTTTTTAAATTTTGAGAATTTTCGGAGCATATTTAGTATTTTTCGATTTTTGTTAGAATTATTGTCATAGAAGATAAAGCATGTTTTTGTAAATGTTATTTCATATTATTGTTTGTCGATGTATTAGGAGTATATAGAATAAAAATGTTAATTTTTGAATTATTTCTCCTATTTATTTTGTTAAAACCGAAATATATATATAATTTTTAAAAATTATTTTGATTTTATTTGTTTAAAAATAGTTGAGGTATAGGATTGATATATGATATGAACATCATATATTAATCTTGAAATTATTGAGACACTACTCCTATTTTTCCAAGAGGACCAAAACTATATCTATATATTTTATGATTTATTTGATTTTTAGTTGTTGAAAATAATATGATATATGATGTTTAGAAATAATATGAACCTATTATGCATTGTTGGGAATTTATTGAACACATATGTAATATATATGTGAGAGGACAAGAAGAATTCTAAGCATTTGGTTCATATTATAAATATTAGTTGATGTTTAAGGTTAATATTATATGTTTGGTACATATTATAAATATGTTGTGAAGTTCGTAGAATTTATTGAATATATATAGATATTACCGAAAATGTGTAGGTAGTAATGAGCATGTGTTTAATTTTAATGTATGATATGAGATGATATTTCATGTTTAGTATATGATATAAGCATGATATGATTTTTGTGGAATTTATTGAACACCAATGTTCAATAAATTGAAATGGCCGAAAACTTTAATGTTCTTAACTCATGGTTTAAAATTTTATTTGATAGTATTGAGTTGATAATTAAATTCTATAGTATGATAGGAGTATAGCATGATTTTATTGAAATTTGTTGGGTACTTATGCTAATTATTGTTAATTATCAAAAACATAGAAAAATGGTTAGTATGAGTTGATTTTAATTGTGAATGATGTCATGGTAGTTAATCTATAAGTTTAGAATAAATGGTTGTGATTATGATGAATGAATGAAACACTCAAGCACACATACACAATGATTGTGTATAATATTAGAAATTAGGGTTTTCTAATGCTTTAGTATGGTTTATGTTGTTTATGGTGTTGTATGGTTATATTCATGTTGTGCCGACAAACAAAATCCCAAAAGTAAACAACATAGTACTTTATGTACGAGAATCCAAAAGAAATCGACAAATTTCGATAACTTAAGAAAGAATTAATGAGAATCGAAGTTAGACACAAATGTAGAGTTTTCTATTGATAATATAGGATACTCAAACGTGAGTTCCTAAGTAAAGAAATCAAAAGCCGACTTATAACGTTAATGCTCAACAACGATAATCTAATACGATATTAAATTAAACGTTAAAACAACTCGATACGAATATCAATTATATAACGTACACAATCTCCGACGAATTAAGAGAAACAAATAATGTCGATAAGTTTAAGCTAAGATTCAAACATAAGATGTCAATCCTTATGTCTTAAAGGTCAAGTTAGTATTAACAAAGAACTCCATTAATTCCTAAGTATTTACTTACGCGATGGTTTGAGATATCTCGAATCATAAGCCAAGATTCCCTTTCATCCGTCGTGTTAATACGACACATCGTCAAGCATAACCTACTAGGGCGTGACTATAATTGTTAAGTCTAGTTAGTGGCTTGAGAATATCCTAATATACCAATCATAACTTGAATACTAACAATCAATAACGTAATAACGTTTAGAAGAACACTAAGGTTAGAGTCGAGGATAGACTCGGAGTATATGACTCCTAAATTGAGGTTCATCTATGAATGATGAAGTAAAATAGTTTGGGAATTTGGGAATATAAGTTAATAGAAATTATCTTAAAACCATCACATGAAATCATAAAGAAACCCTAATTAGGAACTTTAAGTCGTAATTTATAAACGACCTTCGATCGATAGAAAGAATCTAAAAAACAATTATTTTCTTATGAAGGGTTTGATCGTACGTAGTTGCCGAGGAATGACACTCACACCCTTGCCCGCTTAGAACTATTAACTTCGGACTAGCAGGTGGGCTCTCTTGAAACAAAAATGATATGCATATCTATCTCAAAGCATGATTTACAAAGGCTTTATGAAATATTATTACATAAACTGTTATTGACTGCCAAATGTTTATGTTTTGTTGTGATCCTATCTGAGGTTGGTATATCTAATGTGGTATGTGAATGTGTTGGCCCACCAACGTTAAAAAAGGGTAACGATCGGATCCGACTTAGTTAAGGACTAACTCGGATTGTGTACACGTGTGACTGTGTGTTAAGGTTAGCTACCTCGATCGGTCACGGCGACTATGTGTTGGTGGCCACCTCCATAGTGCACGAATGAAAGAATGAATGAATGATCAGATATGGAACAACGTGGATGAAATAGTCCGGTCGTTCACTTTTGGAAAATGATAAAATGTTTGATAGGCATGAGTCTTTTAACTAAAATCCTCATGCGCTATTGTGGGCAATTCAATAACTTCACAAAGAAAATGTTTTCGGCAATGAGTCCACTGAGTACTTTTGTACTTAGCCCTGCATCTCGTTTTTGATGTGCAGGTTGAGCAGGGATTGATGATGGATGCGAGTTGGTGTAGAATGGCATATGTTTTGTTGCTATAGTAGAAAGGTTTCTAGAACCTTGGGCATGTATCGTCATATGCATGTCCACACGTTTATTGCTGCCTAACTCTGATATTATTCTGGTGTCTTGATTATAACTGTGTTTCATTATTGTATTGAACTGGAGGTCGTACCTCGTTCCTTGAATTGCGCCCTAATTAGGTTATATTTTGATGTTGAACCTTTTGACAAGTCCTTCTGAGACTTGGGTCTGTATTGAAACAGCTTATTCCTTTCAGTCCATGCATTTATTCATAGTTTAATGGCTAATTATATTAATTAGTTATGTATATATCCGCTGCATTATTTTACCAGTGACGATCCTTATGATCCGTACTTCTTTTAGAAGTCGGGTCGTCACAAAAAGGGAATTCAAGTGTACATAATAATGAGAACTAATGATAGTTAGGAGTCTGGAAAAATTAGCGAAAAACGAGAGTTACGTGCCAATGGATGGTCCGAGGTATTTAAAGTTGATGATCGAAACCCTAATTCTCATCAGATCGTGATGCCTAACGGCCGGAATAGCAATCGTGAGGTCAGTCACTAGTTACAAGGCAGAAACTTTTTTAAAGATTCTCGTGGCCAGGCTAGCGATCGCTAAGGAGATCGCTAGTTTTAGTGTAGAAACTTTTGAAAAGAATTCGCGAGCTGGCTAGCGATCGCGAGGGTGATCGCCAGTCTCTTATTCCTTCTTTATCTTTGATTACTTCTTTGCTTGTGCATCGATCATCACCGTGCTCATATACCTTCCTCCACAAATGATGGAATTGAGCGAGAAATTCGTTCTAGGTAAGCTGTTCACCTGATCTTTACTGATAATAGCAAACGAGATAATGATAAACGACATGACGACAAATGAGTTGTTTTCTTGCAAGTTCAAGCTTTCTGGATGGTCCTTGCCATCCTAGATAAAAGAATGCTCGAACGCTTCATGTTGCTCTGTCGTCTCTTCTCATGATTTCTTTTCAATTTCAGCTCATAAAGCATTAGCTCATTTCAAGCATACATTTTCATATAGCAATTCATTCAATGAAGCATATATTCAACATCAACTCAATTCATATAAATAAAGCACATACTCAATCTTCAACTATGATAATCATAATCATCATAATCATAAGCATAAGCTCATACCTGGTGAGCTAGAGATGATGGAATCAGAATGCTGAGCTTCTCTTAAGAACAACTGATTCTTTAACTCATATTCTCAAATCAGAATCAAACAACTGATTCTATAAACTCAGATTCTCAAGATAGAGTCAAACAACTGACTCCATAACTCAAATTCTCAAATAGAGTCAGCTCAAAAGAATTCATATGCTCATAGTGCACAAACTTTACAAGACTCATAAGGATTCATGAATTTAGAATTGAGGCAGTGCATGTTGCACAAGGATTCTAAGGGTTTAGAAGTTCGAATTCAAAAGCGTGCTCGGTGTGCAAAAGTTCACAAGGATTTACAAGCTCGAATTCTAAAGCGTGCACAAACCGCACAAGTTAACAAAGACTCACAGGTTCGAATTCAAAAGACTCGATACCATTCTCATCATAGCCCGATTTCCTTAACCATAATTAGTCAAGTAATTGAGCCGTGAATTGGGTTAAAAAGGAAATTCTATAACTTTTGATAATCGATAACAACAATGAGACCAATAATTTAGATCAATTCATATCAATAGCAATGTGTTATATCAAATTTCATCATAAAAAAATCAAACGTTTATGATTCAAATAGGTAAAATGGAGTTTGGCAAAAGTTTATTCTAGGTTCTCAAATCCTAATAAGGATTGAATGAAGAAGAATAACAGTTGAGGACAATAGATCACAACAGAATAACCAATATCAAGAAAGTACATTTTCAAGTATGCTTTTACAACATTGACAATTTATCGACGTTTTAAAAATGGATTGACAATGATTTCAAGACGTGATATAAATCTTATTGGATTTAACAAAACAATTCTGAACTTTCAAGTAAATTCTTTCAAGTAAATACTTGTTCATTGAGGCATTTCAATGAATCCATGTTCTCATAAGCAAGTCGGCAACGTAACAACGATGCCGAGATCATAACAACAAAACAATGACCATCATCAAGATTAGGTCGGTCGACTCGGCATAACAAAACATAATATTAGGTGAAGACCAAAAATCGGCAACGAGAAGTGTGGTTGAGAATTATGTATGATGACATAACTCTCTGGGTAACGAAACATGTTAACATCAAATGAACAACATTAACAATTGAACAACATCATCATGAATTCAACATATCTAGGATGCTCCTTTGTACAACATTCGATTCCAGCATCCTCTCGAGCTCAACCTGCACGTTTAGAAATACATGCAGAGCGTGAGTACTAAAATGCACTCAGTGGGTATACGCCGATAACATAAAACATTGCCCTTAGGGCTATAGGATTGACTTTCCATAACATTAGCAACGCACAGGGGTTTTTAATGAAATAACTTGTGCATGCATCGTAAATAAACACTTACTTGCTTTCATTTCATAGCATCATCATAAAGTATGCATATGCATGTTCTCATGTCGGTCGATAACTTTTCCTTCCCATATCCACGGATTTTTTCTGCGTGTTGAGAAGTAGGCCTCCTTCTCAAACACCTAAACATTACATACACGTGTTGGACCCGAAGGGTATCAACTACGGTCATACCCGACGTCGGTCATTTCTTTTTTTCTTTCTTTCTTTCTCGTGGATAGGTAAATGCATTGTGCTCATGCTCATGCTCAAAAAAGGCAAGTCATTTAACTTTGAAACTTTGCAAGTAAATGCATATCATATCATTTTTAACTTATATATCAAAGCATAGTATATCATTATAGAAAATAATTATACCTACCTGACGACAGTCACTCGAGGACTGTACTTTTATTTTTCATTTCTTTGTTCTTCTTCTTCTTGGTCCTTCAATCAACTTAGATCGACGTAAAAGCCTACCAAGAATCAAACAAGAACACAACTTTTATTTTAGTCGTCGATACGACTATATCTTCTCGATATCAAGACATTATGGTCTATAAACAGTTGGGTCATTGCATCCTTTAACATCTTAAACGTATAACAAGACATCACGAAGTCTCATATGTCTAAACGAGCATAGAAAACTCAACAACAAGCTTAAACCATTCAACCATAGCCAAAACCTAACGACCCCTTAAGACGTAGCTTATGTCCGACGTCAACAATTGCGCAAGACGTCGTCTATCTTAGAGGAACCTCTATACATGCTCAACTATCATCAAATATCACTAATCAACCATCAAAATTCAAAGATCAAAGCTTTGGCATTGAAAACTCAAACTTGACATCAAACTAAAAAATTTCAATTTTCGAATACATCGGCCAAAAAATCCGAATAAATCATTTCAAGCTTTATTCATATCATAGAATCCAAATATGAAGTCAAAATGATCAAATAAAATAAAAAATCCAACATTATCAAGGCTAAGGTTTTCGGCCATTTTAGGGTTTCAACATAGGTTCGATTTCAAACGTTTTTCTTGCTCAAGACATATTTATATCTATCCAATAACACATATATGAAGGAAATACAAGCTTATCAACATCATATATTCAAGATCAAGACCTCTCAAATTTTTGAAAATCACATAATTTCAAAGGATGAACATATACTTAAAATTTCAACGTTAAATGACTCGTCGGCGATGAATCGAACATAACATCAAGAAATAATCAAACAACAACATGTCTTTCATAATTTCTCCAATATGACCGAAAATTAAACATGCTCATAAGTTCATGTTTTCAAAATTTCAAACCATAGATGTGTTCTAAAGATTGAATTATACCTTAATTCGAAGACGAATTGAAATTTCAACGGTTGGATCTTGAAATAATTGAGCTAAAAATTTCAAAAATTTAGTGTGTGTAAGTGTGTGTGATGCACGAAAATGAGGAAGAAAATGGAGATGAATAGTGATCTCCAAGCATTTATGTGTTTTTAATAACAAATTCTATTTTATTTTTAATTTTCTTAAATATGGTGATTATTCACCAAATTCTAGAGAATTCTCCATTTTTCCTTTTCTTTGTTCCATTTTTCATTTTCTTTAATACATGATGACTAATCATGTTCTAGCAAATTACAAAAATGTACTCTTTTCTATAACTAATACCATTGTTATAAATGCATACTATTGTTTAGCATGAATTTGTGCTTATTATTCATATCTTTGTGCATGTCGTTTCTCATTGTTTGTCCTATTTATGCCTTTGGTTTGATTAGTATTTATCGATTCGAACTTATTTAGTTTGTTTTGATCTTTTGCAGAAAACGGCATCAAAAACGATGAAACTAATCTACCATGAGTTATCATATATTGAAGAGCATTCCGATTGGAGTTCGTAGGAGTAAACGGATATTAATTCGGGTTTCAGACGAGGGAGAACGGAGCCAATCGTCAAAGTCACGCACGGACACCCATCGCATGGCCGAGTCCGCGCGCCAGCACCCGACGCTCAGCCACATCCACGTCGCACGCCCACCTGTCGCGCGCCTCACCTCGTCCAACGTCGCGCCAAGTTCATCCGGCGCTATGATGCTCCGCGCGCGTTCAGCCGAATTTTCCTCGTGCATTCACTCATGCGCGCTCGTTGGCTCACCAATCCAACCGGTGCCTGATGACAGTGCGTGCTCCAGCTCGCCGTCTCACCCGTGCAACCGGCGCTTGATGTCCAGCGCTTGCCTCGCCCTCGCTCACCTGCCCAGCACCTCGCGTGCTCAACACCCGGTGCTGACCATCCAACAGGCGCTTGATGACAGCGTGCGCTCCAGCTCGCCGTCTCACCCGTGCAACCGGCGTTTGATGTCCCGCGGGCGTCCACCCGCAATGCCCGCGACCACAGCGCGCGCGCCTCACTAGCATCCGCTTCAACCGGCACTTGATGCAAGCGTGTGTTCCAGCCTCGTCGCTCGCCATCCGGCGCTGGGAACGTAGCGCCCGTTCCACCCGACGCTCGAGCCTCCACCCGGGCCCGCTCGGCCAGCCTTCACCCGGCGCTCGACCGATCTCCAGTGCCCGCTCACGATGCACCGCGCGCACCTCGGCCACCAGGGTCGGCTCACTCCAAGCGCGCATTCACCATTTTCCCTCGCGCGTTCACCCATGAACGCCTGCTCATCTCCGCGCGCCATCACCTTTGCGCGCTCGTTCACCTCGAGCCAGCGCTCACTTCCAATACAGTACGCTTCCAAAGCCGACGCTCACCTCCAAATCGGCGCTCACCTTCATGTCATAACTCTCCGTTCAACCTGCGCTCACTCCGCAACCGGCGCTCACTCAATATTTATATATATACGCGCTTAGGTCTTAAGAAAGGGGGCTCTCATTTTTATTTCCTTCAGCCGCGGCACTGTGCCGCTGTTCTTCAGACTTTCTTCCCGGAGCTTCAGACGATAGAGTTAGATTCACAGTTTTAATTTCTGTTTTTATTTCTTCGATTGAACAATCTTGTTTAACAATTTATGCTTTTGGATTTATCAGTTTTATCGGAATAACTTTCGTAGTGTTATTGCTTTATGATTATTATTGGATTCAATTCCATAGTGACAATGAATTGTTTTCATGTTTCTTTAATTTATATTGCTTTTGTTTATTGCTTTGATTTATCCTGCTTTCGCAGTTCAACTAGGGATTGACAACCCCTAGTTTAGATTTATTGCTTTATTAAATTAGCTCGGGATTGACAACCCCTAGCTTAGGACTGCTGTTTATTTTAAGTATTTCAATTCCTGTATGTTTCAAAACCATTGTTGGTATTAGAATGTTTAGGATTTAATTGCTTTCTGTACACGACATGAACAATAGCCCTGTTAAGTTTTCCTTGAGAGACGACTTGGGTTAACTTATCACGCTATAATTACCTCGTATGATTGCGAGTAAATTTGAGTGTGTTTTTAGCTCGATCAACTATTAATCCATATTATTCCGATTTCAAAACTCAATTTCTGATCAAATGTTCTCTGCTTGAAATTCTCTTTTAAAACTTAAATAACATATTACAAACATCAAACTTTGATTGTAAAAACATTTTTTGCTTCAAAAACCATTTTGGACATTCAGCCGACGATTAGGGTTTTTACGACAACATTCGTAACAAAGAGCAAAACTTTGAAATCAAGACTTTGGGTTCGAGGCATCTATAAACACATACTTATCATCTTAAAACTCTTGAAATCTAAGTCTTCTTATTCTTGACTAGACCTAAGAATCTTATCTTAGGTTCCATCTCAAATTCTATCACGAATCTATCGTAAATTCTATCTTCTCGGCTCGAAGCTTAATTTAAAAGCTTCTAGCTTAAACAATTATTCCTTGAGGATGCAATGCCTTTCTTATAAGCTCTTAATCAAGAGCTAATCTCTGCTACAAGAATGCGGGGTATTACATGTGATGCTATAACGCGAATAGAAATAAGGAATCCATAACCCAATAAGATAAGGTGACCACTTAGCCTTTACCCGAAGGATAAACATCGATCGTTGCTTTACTCTAAGAAACCATACCATCTCTTCCCGGAGACCACACCATGAAAGTAGTGCCATAAGGATTTAGGAATGTAGGTCATAGGATAATATAGATTGCTATAACCTTCTTTGTACATATGTTTTACTGTGTACATACATTCTTCTAGATACACCGTTATGTTTACCGTGTTTGACCTTAGTGATACTTTCCTTTTCAGATGGCTCGGACTGTCTGCACGACTAGGCGCCCTCTATCCTCTAGGGCCACACCCGAGGAGGTCGTACGCTCATACCGTACCTACCAGATGTGCTGAGGAGACGACCTCGGCGAGTCCTTGGTGCTGCACATGCACGTGATACATCGCATTATGACGGTGTGCTCCAACTGATCGTGAGACCACCATCTGACTGGTAGGAGTATGCCCGTGAGATATGGCGGACTATATCTATCGACGTTGAGAGAGCTTCGATCTAGAAGCGGACCTGCCTCGCTTTGTTAGCCACTTGAGCTATGTATTCACGGTGTACGGAGCTGCACCACGTGGGCCGTATCTTCCCGCGTGGGAATACACTTGGCGCGATGAGATTCCAGAGTGGTTCCACCCATAGGTGCCCGTTTGGCAGCTGACGGACCCGTATTCTTGCTGGCAGTGGCAGGGACATGTTCGAGGTTGGACCTTCCCATCCCCGACAGCTCACCTTTCCGGTCCTACCACTAGTAGGGTTCCATCCTCGTCACTGCCCGCCCAGACCATCGCCACCAGTCATGCTATGCCCGTACCCACCTCCACCTGCCGGCTCTCCCCCAGTCCAGCCGCCGCCACCCCCGCATGCACCTGTGGACCACAATTCTGTGGAGATCGAGGATCCACGTAGCCTAGCTGTAGGCACCGTGAGAGAAGCTTGTACTCATCTGGTTGCTGCTCCATTCCTAGCTACTGCTTTTGAGGAGGTCATGGCCGAGATCCGCCGAGACTTGGCTACTATGGAAGACACCAGGGTCATTAGGGTCTGAGAGCCCGTGGTTCCCGCACTCGATGCTGAGGAGGAAGATCTGGAGAAAGATCCGGAGGAAGATCCCAAGGAAGACCCGGAGGAGGATCCCGAGGAAGACCCGGAGGAAGACCCCGAGGAGGATCTATTAGCTGATGATGAGATAGATGGAGTGGATAGTTCTCATACTTCCAGTCCTGACTCCGACACATGGAGCCCTGTCTACACCTCGGGCGATCATGGATCTAGTTCTTAGGACTAGATAGTCTTTTTGTCTATATACTTTGTATATCTTTTGATGCATGCGGAAACGATGAGTCATTCCGACATGAAACCCTATTTTGACGTCCACGGTACCGTTTAGATTTTTGTATGCACCATAACTAGGTATACGGAGTGATGCTAATAATTGTTTTGGGCATCACACTCTGTACCTGGTCTTTTGTAAATCTTTAAAACGCTGATGAAAGTCCTCGTAGAGGCAATTGATGTGATATGATGACAGCTCGTCGAGAGCCTTTCGTTTTAATATTGTGATATGTGGTGTTCGATGATGTGCTAGATTTATGCTCATAATTATATAAATACCGTGCTGATATATATATACATTGATCCTGATGGATAGTATAAGACGATATTTAATTGCGTGTGTTATGAAGGATAGAATGCCGCCGAGAAGAAGAAATCGTGAAGTAACACCTGAGAGAGAAGACACTCCACCCCCACCATCACCACCACCACCGGCGAGGCGGATTGAGGAACTATTCCTCCGGCTGAACCCGCCCACTTTCAACGGGACTGGGAATCCCGTGGATGCTGAACTCTGGATTCGCGCACTGGAGCGAATCTTTAAATTCCTTTACTGCACCTCTCAAGAACGTTTGTCATGCGTTGCTTTCCAGATGACTGGTGCCGCCAACTTCTGGTAGAAGGCGAAGAGGAAGACTCTATCCGAAGAAGAACTTGAAGAGTACACCTGGGAAGAGTTCAAAGAGGAAGTATACGAGAAGTATATTCCTAAGAGCTACCGAAAAAGGAAAGAACATGAGTTCTACAATCTGCGACAAGGAAAGACCACGGTCACGGACTACAATCGGGCATTCTGTGAAATGTCACGGTATGCGCCTCAGCTGGTCGACACTGATGAAAAGAGAATAGAAAAGTTCCGGATGGGACTCCGTAATGAGATCAAGGTATCGCTAGCGGGTCATGGGAATTTAACCTACCGTGAGGCCCTTAGTAGAGCTTTGGACATCGAGGCTGCTTTGCCTGAGGCAGGACTGTCGTTGTGCATCCCCCGAATCACCAAGGGGATCGTGGGAAGAGAAAGTGGGAAGGACACCACCAAGATCAAGGATCCAACACTGGCCAGGCCGGCAGGAGGCCATGGCAAGGGAACAACGTGCCATCTGGGCACGGGCAAGAAAATGGACACCTCATGGTACCCGCACCTGGCGGGGGAAACCAAAAATTTGTGAGGCTCCCCGTGTGCCCCAGGTTCCATAGGAGTCACAAGGGGGCATGCGTATTTACAAATGATGGATGCTTCAAGTGTGGCCAGAAGGGTCACTACTCCAGGGACTGCCCTGGGATGCGCCAAGGGGGAAATGGTCGTCCCAATGTGCCCAACTGAGTCCAGCCGGTCCGGGCTATCCAAGCTCAACCATTCCAGCAACAGCCCCCAGTCCAGTACTTCCAGCCGATTCAACGACCGTATCAACCACGACGACAGCGACAACAACAATGGCGACAGCCGCAACAACAGTACCGACAGTCCCAACAACAACAGCAGCAACAACAGCAACAACAACAACAACAACAACCACCACCACCGCAAGCCAGGGCCTACGCCCTCAACCAAGAAAGGGAATTCCTGCAGGAGTCGTCAAGGAACCAAGGAAACTTGGCAGGTATGGGAACACTCCTCCAATTACCTGTTATCCTACTGTTTGATACTGGCGCCTCGCATTCTTTTATTGCTGAAGCATACGTAGAAAACTTAGGATTAGATCCTAAATACGCTGAATATATCATGAGAATTTCTTCTCTAGTAGGAGGCATAAGAACGGTAACCACATATGCTCGAACCTAGAACTTGAACTAGGCTCACTTAAGGTCATGACAGATAACTTTCACGTCATACCTATGCCAGATGTGGACATAATCCTAGGAATGGATTGGTTAATCGAACATAATGCGACCATCCTGTGTAATGAAAGGAAAATTTCTTTCCAACATCCCGGAGAGAAACCTACAGACTTTCACGGGATCAGCATGGGGAGGAGAGTCCCGATCATATCCGCACTACAAGCAAGGAAATTGCTGAACAAGATAGAGAACCACGCCTACCTTGTCTATCTCTAGGAGGTAGACCAGAATGAGAGAAAGATAGAAGACGTCCCGATCGTGAAAGAGTATCCCGATGTATTTCCAGACTAGGCACCGGGATTACCGCCAAACCGAAAGATTGAGTTCACGATCGACCTCGAACCAGGTTCTGCCCCCGTGTCGAAAGCCCCATACCGGATGGCACCAAAAGAACTTGAAGAATTGAAGATCCAACTGCAAGAACTCTTGGAGTTAGGTTTCATAAGACCTATTGTGTCTCCATGGGGAGCACCTATCCTTTTTGTGAAGAAGAAGGATGGTACACTGAGAATGTGCATAGACTATCGAGAGTTAAACAAGATAACTCTTAAGAATAAGTATCATTTGCCCCGAATTGACGATCTGTTTGATCAGTTTAAGGGAGCAGGAGTCTTTTCAAAGATAGATCTAAAGTCGGGATACCATCAGCTAAGGATTAGACAATAGGATGTACCTAAAACGGCTTTCCGTATAAGGTATGGTCATTTCGAATTCATCGTTATGCCCTTTGGACTTACAAATGCCCCAACGGTATTTATGGATATCATGAATAGGGTATTTCACCCATATTTAGACAAATTTGTCTTAATATTCATAGACGATATCCTAGTATACTCCAAGAATAACCAAGAACACAAAGAGTACTTGAGAACTGTGTTGCGAACATTGAGGCAAGAGCAACTCTTTGCCAAGTTTAGCAAGTGTGAATTCTGGTTAGGCATCTTAGGTCACATCGTGTCCGCCGAGGGAATCAAAGTAGACCCCTCGAAGATCGATACAGTTTGAGAATGGGAATCATCAAAGAACCCAAATGAAATTCGGAGTTTCTTAGGACTTGCCGGCTATTATCGGAGATTCATCGAAGGATTTTCAACGATAGCCCGACCCATGACCCAATTGTTGAGAAAAGGAATTAAGTACACTTGGACCACCGAGTGTGAGGCTAGTTTCCAGAATTGAAGGAGTTGCTGACGACAGCTCCTGTACTTGCAGTACCCGAAGCAGATAAGGAGTACACAATCTACACAGACGCTTCGAAGAATGGACTAGGATGTGTTCTGATGCAAGAAGGCAAAGTTATTGCTTATGCTTCAAGGCAATTACGCCTACATGAGTTGAACTATCCTCACGCGACACAGGAATTAGCAATGTCGTACATACCTTAAAGATTTGGAGACACCATCTCTATGGAGTTAGATGTGAGATCTATACTGACCATAAAAGCTTGAAGTATTTCATTGAGCAGAAAGATCTTAACATGAGACAACGTAGATAGTTAGAACTGATGAAAGATTATGACTGTGGTATCAATTACCACCCAGGCAAGGCTAATATTGTAGCCGATGCTTTGAGTCGCAAATCCCACCCTAGTTTGGGATGTCTCCTCAGTCATGATGAGACACTTATATAGGAATTTTGGAAGATGAATATCGAAGTCATGGACTCGTCTTAGACGATAGAAGGTCGTATTACAACGTTGATTGCAATCCCAGACTTAAGAGCCTGAATCTTAGAAGCTCAGAGGAATAGCAAAAAGCTAGAGGAAGTAAGAGCCAAGATCAAGGACAACAACCATAAAAATTTTAAAGAAGCAACATATAACGTTTTGTTGTATGACGGGAGAGTGTGTGTTCCAGAAGACGAAGGGCTTAAGAGTGACATCTTGAAAAAAGCCCATGAGACTTCTTACACCACACACCGGAAGCACCAAAATGTACCAAGATCTCAAGGAGAAATTTTGGTGGGATGGAATGAAGCGAGACGTAGCTTCATTCTTAGAACGTTGTTTGACGTGCCAACAAGTGAAAGCACTCCACCAACGACCGTATGGAACCTTACAACCGCTAGATATACCGGAATGGAAATGGGATGACATAGCCATGGATTTTGTTACCGGGCTACCCAAATCACAAAGAGGAAATACCGCTATTTGGGTCGTCATCGATCGTTTAACCAAGAGCGTGCATTTTCTACCAATTTCGATAACACATAGATCAGACAAACTAGCACAGTTGTACGTTCGAGAAGTCATACGTTTACATGGAGTTTGAAGACTATCACGTCTGATAGTGTCACAGCCCGACTACTTAATCAAGTAATTAGGCCATGACTTGGGTTAAGAAATAACTTCTGATAATCGATAACCACAAATATGACCAATAATCCATGTCTAAACAATATTTGACCTCAACCTTTGTCATGAAAGAATTAAACGTTTATAGCAATGTGTGACCTTAACTTTCATCATGAAACAATCAAAGCTTTATATTTCAAAGAAGTGAAATAAGTTTGACAAAGGTTGATTCTAGGTTTTCAAATCACAATGAAGAATTGAGTGAAAAAGAACTACGGTCGAAGACAAATAATAACAACGGAATAACCAAAGTCAAGGATGTACATCTTCAAGCAACTTTTACAACATTGAGAACTTATTGATGTTTCAAAGCATGGTTTAACAATGATTCCAAGACATTATGTAACATTGGATCCAACAAAACAGTTTTTTGAACTTTCGAGTAAATCCTTGTTCACGAAAGCAAGTCGACATCATAATAAGAATGTCGAAACCATAACAACGGAATAAAGATTCTTGTCCGAAACATGATCACTTCTTCTTAGTAGAACACATAAACAAATAAAGGCCAAAGTTCGGCAACGGAAAGTGTGGCTGAGAATTATGTGTGAAGACATAAAACTCTGAGCATCAAAACATGACAACATCAAATAAATCATATAAACAAATGAGCATTTTCCTCATGAGTTAAACTTTTAGAGAAGCTCAGCATTCGATTCCAGCATCCTCTCGAGCTCAACCTGCACGTTTAGAAATACATGCAGGGCGTGAGTACAAAAATTGCAATTAGTGGGTATACGCCGAAAACATTTAAAACATTGCCCTTAGGGCTATATGAATGACTTGCCATAATATTAGCAACGCACAGGGGTTTTTAATGAAATAACATGTGCATGCATCGTAAATAAACACTTTTGTTTTCATTTCATAGCATCATCATAAAGTATGATTATGCATGTTCTCATGTCGGCCGATAACTTTTCCTTCCCATATCCACGGACTTTCTTTCGGCGTGTTGAGAAGTAGGCCTCCTTCTCAAACACCTTAACATTACATACCCGTGTTGATGGACCCGAAGGGTACCATGCCATGGTCATACCCGACGTCAGTAACATTCTTTCATTCATACTTTCTTTCTTTCTTTTCCGTGGATAGGTAAATGCATTATGCTCATGCTCATGCTCAAAACAGACAAGTCATTTAACTTTGAAACTTTGCTCATAATGCAATTCATTTCATTTTGAAAACATAAAAAACATAAGCATATCCTATCATTTTGAAAATATATATATAAGCAGAGCATATTATTATAGAAAATATTTATACCCAGCTGGCGACAGTCACTCGAGGACTGTACTTTTATCTTTCATTTCTTTCTTCTTCTTTTTCTTGATCCTTCAATCGACAATAAGCGGCATAAAAGCCTATCTAGCAACAAACAAGAAAATAACTTCTTAATTTAAGTCGTCAACACGACTATAACTTCTTAATACATAAGACGCTATGGTCTATAAACATTCGGTCATTGCATCCTCTAACATCTTAAACATATAACATGACTTAACAAGCTTCATATGTCTAAACGAGCATGGAAAACTTAATAACAAGCTTAAACCATCCAACCTTCGCCAAAGACCTAACGGCCCCTTAAGACCTAGCTTATGCCCGACGTAAAAAATCGCGCAAGACGTCGCCTAACTTAGACGAACCTCTATACATGCTCAACTATCATCAAATATCACTAAGTAATCATCAAAACTCGAAGATCAAAGCTTTAGCCTTGAAAACCAATTTTTGACGTCAAACTAAAATTTTTCAACTTTCGAATACGTCGGCCGAAAAATCTGAATAAATCATTTTAAGCTTTATTCATATCATAGAATCCAAATATGAACTCAAAATGATCATATAAAATCAAAAGTCCAAAATTATAAAGGCTAGGGTTTGGCCAACATAGGAGTTTCAACATAGGCTCGGTTTCAAACGTTTTTCTTGTTCAAAACACATTTATATCAACTCAACAACACATATATGAAAGAATATCAAGCATATCTAAATCATAAATTTAAGATCAAGACCTTCCTTTTTCGAAAATTATCAATATTCCAAGCAATAAACATATGCTTCACAAATTCAACGTTAAACAATTTATCGGCGACGAATCTAACATAATATCAAGAAATAATCAAACAAAACATATCCTTTATAATTATTCCATAATGACCAAAAATATGAAATGTACATAAGATCATGTTTTCAAAATTTTCAAACCGTAGATGTGTTCTAAAGTTGATATCATACCTCGATTCGAAGACGAATTGAAACTTTAACGGTTGGATCCTTCAAAATTTGACTTGAAAATTTTGAATATTTTTTTTTTTTTATACAGAAATTTTAAAGGCTGCCTCACGGTGGACTCGAACCTGAGACCTTTGGCCTCGGGCATTAACCACTCTACCACTAGGCCAACACACACACACAAATTTTAAAATTTTAGTGTGTGAAAGTGTGTGTTTTGGACGAAAATTGGGAAAGAAAATGGAGATGAATAGTGATCTCCAAGCATTTATGTGCATTAAAAAAAAATGTGATGAATAATCATGTTTCTAGAAAATTCTCATTCTTTGTGGATAGAAATTAATACTAACGTTACAAATACATACTATTAAACCATACCGTTCTAATTTCAAAACTGAATTTTTGATAAAATGCTCTCTACTTGAAATTCTCTTTTAAAACTCAAATAACATATTATAAACATCAAACTTTGACTGTAAAAACATTTTTTTGGCTTCAAAAACCATTTTGGACATTCGGTGACGATTAGGGTTTAATCGGCAAATGCCGATATCACAAAACAAAGATTTGAACGTATATGTTCGTTGAAGACTTAACGTCTTTAATGCCTTGGGCCTAGTATTAAATGTGTATTTAAGCCCATTAAAACTCATAGAATTCTCTAGAATTTTGTAGCTTATTTGAAGCTAAATGAATTTTCTAGAACATAGTTAGCTTCTTAAGGAAGACTAAAATAGTGCCTAGACTATATATGTGTATATAGCTTCTCCTATACACCATTTTCATCATCCATTTCTCTCCACCTCTCTCAAACTCACGATACACACCACACACAATAACACGAAAATTTCATCTTTCAAGCGCAAGATCAGGACCTCAACCTTCTTCAAAGTTGTAGATCTATGTCTTACGAAGGTATATCACTAATCTTTTCTAAGATTTGAGCTAGAAAAAGATGAAAAATCCTTCCCCTTTTTGCCCCATAACTCACGGCCATTTTGGCCATTTATATATGTGTTCCGTTCTTTCGATTTCTAGTCTATATATGCGAGATCTACATGCTAGAAGATATTATGCTAAGAGATCAAAGAAAACCCACCCTATGAGTTTCCATATGTTTCGGCCATGCTAGGGCTTTTACATCTATGTTTTGATCTTCGATTTTTAGTACATGTATACATAGATCTACGTATATTGAGTGTTATTGTGTTGAGAAATCAAATAAAAATTCCCTTTTCAAACCCCTATATTTTCAGTCATCATGATATTGTTCCAAGGAATTTTGTTCTTGATCTATAGTTTATATATGTTTAGATCTATCCTAGTAAAAGAGTTTTATGCTTGATCTATGGTTTAATTTATTCAATTTAAGAAAAACCAAATTCTAATTTGAAACCCTAATTTCTATTTTGAAATTATGTTATGGGTTTATAAATTGAGCTTGTATTTATGCAATTAAAGATGTTTGAGCATGATTAGAGTCGAGTTTGAAAACAAAATCGAACCTTTGATTTTTCCTATGAGGACCGAAAATTAGGGCTATGATTTCAAGATGTTTTGGCTTTGATTTGTTTAATTAAGTTAGTATATATTTGATTATATAGATATGCTTGTGTTTGGTGAAAGAAATTGGAGTTTAATCCAAAGTATATGAAAAGCCCTAAAGTAAAGTGCTTATGTTATGTCGAGAACTTTTCATGTTGATTTTATTTGAGATGTTTGATTTCAAAAGTATGATCTAGTATATTAAAATAGTCTATTTTGAATTATTGAGATTTTTCTATGCTTATACGAGAAATTTAGATTTCGTTAGTTTATGTTTTACAAAGGATTTTGTGAGATTGATTTGATATTTAGAAATTTATTCCAAAATATAGATTCTTATGATTATATTACTTGATTAAAGCTTACTTGATCAAAGTTCTCAAATAAATCGATTAGAAAGATTTAATATTTTGTTATAGTAATATGATATTCCTTATGAATATAAGGAATTGAAAAGACTAATGTTCTTATAAATACTTTCTTAATAAGTTAAATAGTTTAGTTCTGGGATGCATTGACCTAACAACTTAGCTTAATCATAGAGTATAGAGAGAGTTTTAGTAGAGGCTCAAGAGTTTGAAACTCTTAGTTCCTCTTTCCCGTATTTATTCTTCTTATCTCTTTGTTAAGGAGAATGAGCAAGTAGAAGCGGAATAGAGATCAAGAAATGAAAAGCAGAAAGCTTCGAGTAAGCAAGTTACAGGTGGGCTTTCTAAACTAAAATATGTTTATGCACAAGTTTATGAAAATGAGCATGTGAATTTTATAAAGTTAATTGACTTGCCTGTTTTTGAGCATATTGCATATTGCCTATCTACTGAGAGATTTCTGATATCGACCCTATGCTGGGCGAGCCGCTAGTAAGGGTTTGTGTACCTGGTGGCCTTTGGCGAGGTGTTTGAGAAGGAGGCCTACTTCCAACACAAGAGTGCGAGATATGGTGTTTATTTAAGATTTGTCTGCGGACATGTTATGATTTGAATTGTTAGCACGTGCATTGATCATGAAGTAAGTAAATTTCTTAAAGCATGATTCATATGATATTTCTTAAAACCCTATGAATATAAGAAAGTGGCAAGTCGATTATATAGCTCTAAGAGCATGTTTGATTGTTTTGGCAATTGCCCACCGAGTGCATCAAGTACTCATGCCTGCATGTATTTCTAAATGTGCGGTGTAGTGCGGGAGATGACAATGGAGATTGGTGGCGAAGACCTTTGTCATGTCCTATGTTTTGCCCAGAGTTCAAGTCTTCATACATGAACTCGGCTACCCTTTTGCACGCCAACTCGTTATAACTTGCAAGTCTTGCTTAGTCCAAGTAATGATGTATTTTTAATATTTCATAACAAGTATGAATTTGTGCTAAAGATTGTGATAACAGTTTGCTAAACAGGATTTAATTTATATTCTACTTGATCATTAGGTTAATCACAGGTTCATTGACTCGTCTCTCTTTAAAAAGGAAATTTTTTTATTTGAAAGTCATATGATTCTGACGTGTTATGATACTGGGTTCTGATGGGTTAGACATTTGATAAGTGATTTCAACTCGAGTTAAGAAATTTTGCACTCGCTTGCTAAATAGCGATTTAATATTGTTTAAATTTTGATTATCAATTCACGATAAGTTTAGAGACTCGTTTTTCTTGGAATTTAATTTAATCATATCTACGAGTCTTTCAAAATAGTTAGTCATCCCCTTTCTCTTCACCCGTCACACTTCGGTTAGTCGGTTAATCCAAGAGTAGATAGGTCGGGGTGTGACATTTGAATTTATCCATTTTATAAAATCAAGACTTCGTTGAGCATGTATCTATCATCTCAAGACCCTTGGAATCTAGGTCTTCTTATTCTAAACAAGACCTAAGAATCTTATCTTAGGTTCTATCTCGAATCGATTTCGAATAAATCTCAAATTCTATTTTTATCGACACGAAGCTTAACATAAAAGCTTCTAGCTTAAACAACTCTTTCTTAAGGATGAAATGCCCTTCTCATAAGCTCTTAATCAAGAGCTAATCTCTGCTACATGAATGTGGGGTATTACAGATAGAGATTCAAAATTCACATCCAGATTCTGGATGAGTTTACAAAAGGAATTTGGGACTCAACTACATTTCAGTACCGCGTTACACCCGCAGACGGACGGACAATCCGAGAGGACCATTCAGATGCTTGGAGACATGTTGAGGACCGTTGTCCTGGATAGAAGAGAAAGTTGGGAACAAGTGTTACCACTTGTGGAATTCACCTACAACAACAGCTACCAAGCAACTATTGGAATGGCCCCGTACGAAGTGCTTTATGAAAAGAAATGTCGATCACCACTTTACTGGGATAAGGTGGGAGAAAGAAGAGTATTAGGACCTGACTCGGTGGGAGAAATGATCGAGATTGTGAGACAGATCCGCCAACGGATCAAGGAGGCCCAAGACCGACAGAAGTCGTACGCCGACAAACGTCACACAGAGCTTCATTTTGAAGTGGGAGACAAAGTCTTCTTGAAGATTTCTCCATCAAAAGGAATCGTGAGATTCGGAATCAAAGGAAAGTTGCGACCACGTTTCATAGGACCCTATAAAATTTTTGAAAGGATAGGGCCAGCAGCTTACAGACTGGCATTACCGCCAAGCTTTGGGAACGTGCACAATGTGTTCCACGTTTCGCAACTCCGGAAGTAAATACATGACCTTAGCCATGTGATATCACCGATAGATATTATCCTCGATGACAATATGAGCTATGTGGAACTGCCTACGGAAATCTTGGACCGACGTATCCAAAAGCTAAGGAACAAAGAGATACGGTTAGTAAAAGTTTTATGGCGACACCATGGACAAGAAGAAGCAACTTGGGAATTAGAATCAGCTATGAAAGAGAAATACCCAGATCTTTTCCAATGTTAGCAAATTTCGGGACGAAATTTATTTTAAGGAGGATGATGGTATGTAATAACCCGAAAAATTTAAAACTTTTATTAGCTATACTTAAACCAATTACTTAGATTTCTAAGACTTTAATTATGTTTAAGGTGACCAACGAAACGAATTAGAATCGATTCGGAGATCGAAAATTAGAGAAATAAAAAACTAGTGACTAGTCCTACCGGATTAGGGTTTCCTGAGTAGCCTGAATATAGAATGAATCTCAACAAAAGGATTTCAGTTCTAGAATCTTCTCGCGAAAGTATGTGAGAAGCCAAAGAATTGGAATTTTCTGGCATATTCGCCCGGTCAGTCTCAAAAGTAATATTCACGAGCCAGATCAACTTCCAGTCCGTGCTATTCATGGAAATTTATGATAACAATCAAAATCATGAAGGAATATATTATTATGAATTTATAATTCATAAGAATCAATTTCTGAACGAAATTTCTGAAGAACTTAACCGAAAGCCGGGAATATATACCGGAAAAATCCTACACTGATCCGAACGAACCGAAACTCGAACCAAGGGTCTAAATCAATAAGAAATGATTTATAAGACTCAATTTAAATATGAAAGCTCAAGAATTTAATAGAATTTCGAATGAGCATAATTTAATCATCGGACACGCTTTTTCTGCGATAACTCGGAATTGACTTACCGGATGTCATCCGAACTTCATGAAATTATTATAAAATATGAAATAAGTCTTTTTAAGGCTATTCAAGAAAATAAAACCTTAAGATTTCAAGAAATCAATCGAAAGCGCGATAAAACTTAAAGAGTCGGTATTAACATGCCAAATCGGATAATTTGACCATTCCTTCTCTCAAATACCACCAAGAGACCCCAAATGAGCTTATAAAAGCTCTTTTGCTGCACCAATTCAGACCATTTTGTCCATATGTTCTCTCTCACTTTGCAACCCATTTTCTCTCTCTAAATTCAAATCATCTCTTTTGTTCTTCCTTGTTCTAAGCTATAATCCCCCATTTCAAACCATTCCAACTCTCAAAATCAGTTTATAAGACCATACAAAGGTAGTATTCATCATCTTCTTCCATCCTAATGGAGTAGAATTTTTTTTAGTTTTGTTTTTCCATTTTGAAACCCTAGTTCGACCTCCCCAAATTTTGTGGCTTTTGTGCCATCAAATGCTCTCAAGTCATGAATAAAATATTCTTAGAAATATGTTCTAAGGCTATATTTAAAATTTGGGAATTTTTGGAGCATGTTTGTTATTTTTTAATTTTGTTATAATTTCTTTTTATAGGAGATAAAGCAAGCTTTTGTGAATATTATTTGATATTGTTGCTTGTTGATGTATTAGGAGTAGAAATGGCAAAGGAGGCGGGTCGTTGGCCCGGCCCGGCCAATGGGCTTGTGGTTTTATCGGGTTGGTGGCCTACCAAATGCTATCAATTTGAATATGTGGTAGCTCACCCACCCATCTGGGCCAACGGACCAAACCCGCCTAATATTTAATTTAATAATATATTATTTTTAATTTCAAAAAAATATGATAACAATAAATAAATTAAATCTACTAACATCAATTTCAAAGTAAATAAGATAAATTACGTCTACTAACATCAATTCCAAAATAAATAAAATAAATTAAATCTACTAACAAGTCTAATATCAATTCAACGTAAATATGATAAACTTAAAGTTACAAATATCATCAAACATCAAACATCGACCTTAAAGAAATGTAATAGAGAGAGGGATGGACGAAAGGAGGAGTTTTTAATAGTCATTCATTTTATTTTCTATATTTACTATTTAGTATTTAATACTAATATAAAATATTAAAACTTTAAATGTGTGGGCGGGCTTTTTAGCCAGAAAACCCCGGGCTTTTTAGCCCCAAAGCCCGATAGGCCCGTCGGGTTATGTGGGCGGGCTTTTTAGGCCCGATTTTTTTTGGGCCACTATTTTTACGAGCCCAACCCGACTCCAATTCCGGGTACCCTGGGCCGGGCCAATTTTGCCTGCTCTAATTAGGAGCATGTAGAATAAATTTGGGAATTTTCAGAATTTTTTTGGATTTTTCTTCCTTAAGGCCGAGAGTTATGTGATATTTTTAGGCCATGGTTTTAACTTTTTTTGTTGAAAATAGTTGAGATATAGTGTTTAATATATGAGATGAACATCATATATTAATCTTGAAATTTTTGAAACACATCTCCTATTTTTTTCAAAAAGGACCGAAAATATATATATTAGACCATTGTTTGATTTTATTTGTTGAAAATAGTTGAGATATAGTGTTTAATATATAATGTGATACAGGCCGAAAAGCTTCGACCCTTCTTTGGGGATGCCCGGGGTCCTCAAGCTTCAAGCTCAAGAAAGGCATGGTTGGACGTTTGGGCGTAAGATGCTTTAGCCTTTTATACGATGATAGTTTGGCGAAGAACATCATATATTAATCTTGAAATTATTGGAACACTTCTCCTATTTTCATGTAAATATCGAAAGTTATATATGATTTTTGAAAATTATTTTGATTTTATTTGTTGAAAAATAGTTGAGGTATAGTGTTTAATATATGATATGAACATCATATATTAATCTTGAAATTATTGAGACATTACTCCTATTTTTCTATATGGACCGAAACTTTGTATATATATTTTAGGATTTATTTGATATTTATTTGTTGAAAATAATATGATATGTGATATTATAAATATTAGTTGATGTTTAATGTTAATATTACATGTTTATTGCATAATATAAATATATTGTGAAGTGAATGGAATTTATTGAATATATATGTATATATATTAAGATTATCGAAAATAATCATGTAGTAAAAAGCATGTGTTTTAATTTTAATGTATGATATTAGATGATATTTCAAGTTTAGTATATGATATAATCATGATATGATTTTTGTGGAATTTATTGAACACCAATGTTCAATAAATCATAAATACCAAAAACTATATGCTTAATTACTCATGTTTTTAAATTTTATTTGATGATACTGAGTTGGTAATTAAATTATATAGTATGATAGGAGCATAACATGGTTTTACCGGAATTTATTGGATACTTATGCTAATTATTACTAATTATCAAAAACGTAGCAAAATGGTTAAGTATGAGTTTAATTTTAATGGTAAATGATGCTATGATAATTAAACTATAAGCTTGGAATGAATGGTTGTGATTGTGATGAATGAATGGAACATTTATGCACACATACACAATGGTTTTGCATTATATTAGAAATGAGGGTATTCTAATGCTTTAGTATAGTTTATGTTGTGTATGGTGTTGAATGATTATGATTATGTTGTGCCGGCAAACAAAACCCCAAACGTAAACAACATAATACTTTATGTACGAGAATCCAAAAGAAATCGACCAATTCCGATAACTTAAGAAAGAATTAATGAGAATCGAAGTTTGACATGAATTTAGGATTTTCTATTAATAATAAGATACTCAAACGTGAGTTCCTAAGTTAAAAAAACCAAAAGCCGAGTTACAACGTTAATACTCAATAACGACAACCTAATACGATGTTAGATTGAGCGTTAAGACAACCCGACAACGAATAGAGATTATCTGACTTATATAATCTCGGCGAGTTAAGAGAAACAAACAATGTCAGAATGTGTGTCACGCCCCGATTCAGGAAGTCACGGATGCGGGGTGTGATTAGGGATGGGGTTAGAAGTGGGAAGAAGGGGAATATATATAACATACACGATAAGAAGATGTGACCATGAAATCGGCAAGATCTCCTCTATAACTAGGACATATCACGAAGGGGAGGGTAAGCAAACTATCCACCAATGTAATTATATCGACACCATAACTTGATGAGCGTGATCTCGAATTGTAATAAGTAATGCAAGAAAGCAAAATAGCATTACACCCTGTTGACTAGACCGGTCAACCACATAGCATACTCATATCGAGACTCATAGCATAATAACGTAACGAGCCTTGTTCCCAATCAAAAAGCAAAATAAGGGACAAGAATACATCAACATCAGAGTACGTATATATAACACAACATTGCGGAAGCATAGCATGAAGAACCCGCAGCTCCACCCCTCAGCGTCGCCCGTCCAGCCCTCCTCCATCTGTGAAAAGATTTGAAAAAGATTTTGGGGTGAGTACTAGCGCACTCAGTTGGGGTTTTATCATAAATCAAAAGAATCATGATGCCGTGTTTAGAGCACTTACCTTAGAAGGTTTTAAAACGTAAATCCACTTCTAAGTAAGCAAAATAGATTTTTCATTTTCGATACGATCCGTTATTATCGTTGTTCTCATCATAGAACCAAAGAATCACGGCTCGAGCGTATCCGCCAGCCCATCACATCTCATTCGACCGGAACATATCGATCGGCCCATGCGGGCGTATCCAATCGGCTAACTCGTTGTGGACTTGATGGTCAAATCCCATCGAACCATAACCACCTCATTACCATTTCCATGTGGACTTCGGGGTCTATCCCTTCGGAACCCTAACCACGTGTTGGGGTCTATCCCTTTACGATCAATACTCGAGATGGTGATCAACCCACGAATAGAGATCCGTGCACAACCATAATAGAACCACATCTCGGATCGAGAGAGCAAGAATAACTTCATCAAAACATTTACTGGCGCACATGTTTTATTTTGAAATATCGAGTAAATAACTCAAAATAAGCATATATAACCCAACACGAGCAGAAAACGTCGGCGGGAGATATCTACGGATCCGATGATCGCATCGATCGCCCGGTAGGTACCGGTATAAGGCGGAACAACTTTTGGGGTCACATCCCACAAAGCAAAGCAACATCGTGATCAAGCGAAGATCGAAGCAAAGCGGTGTTTTCGACTTTCTCGAACCCACATTTGGCACTCTCGGGTTTTCAAATCAACTCGATGCGAAGGTAAATATATTCGGGGCATCGAGACCTATAATAGGGTACCTTCAAAATATGCATGCATGCAAGTTGGCTCAAATCTTAGCGTGAAGAAGCTTCAAAATCGATGCCTATCCTCGGATCGAGGATAAACCATCAAAATCGATGCATGAAAATGGAAACATAAGCAATATGCATAACGACGAACATGGAATGACAAACTATGTTGAAAATGGATAACCGGGCATGTACTTCCTTTAGAAAACTCAAGCAACGGAAAACATCCGACATGCAGAAACGCGAAAAACAGAAAAACGGAATCGGTACTTTAGTAGAATGCATAGCCCGGAACTCAAAACCTAAAGGACCCATAGCCAAAGGTGGCTCGGTGGCCACCAAATCGTGCCTGACTCAGGCGGCGAAAATAAGCGGCGGTCTTGGCCAAATAGGCCGGCCTCCGGCCGTTTTCTCGCCTCGTCCCTTTAGAATCCCGAGTTCTATGCTATGCTATCTATTAAAAGGCGGAATCAAAATAAGAAAATGATAAAAGCAAAAACGGGCTGTCGGGAGGGGCTGATCGGCGGTGGTGGCCGGCAGCAGCGCAATGGCGCCGCCGCCGAGCCTCCCCGGCTCGATCCCCACTCCTCCAGCGCTTCCGCAGCGTACCTGGAGCTGCTCGGCTCGTCCGTAAACACAGAGAGACGAAGGAAATGAACGTTGAAAATGAAGGCCCTAGCCTCCTATTTATAGGAAAAAGCGAGGTTGCTTGCTTGCTTGCATAGCGACCACTTTTCAAAACGCAAAAGCGACGCAACTTTTACAAACGGACTCCAAATTTAGCAAACTTGGTACCCATGGACTCAAAATAAAATACCGGACACAACGACTATAAACAAGATATGCTTTTAAAAGACCCATGAAAAGTCTGGTTTTTTTTATAACTTCTTGAGTGCGAACCTTTGTGGGTGGTCGAAAACCTGCATACTTAGTGTCTATGAATTCGTCATAAGACACTCTTCACAACGCCTGAGGTTTCATGACGGTCGCATCACCGAAACAAAAAGTCAACCTTTTGACCTTTCACGAAAAACGTGCCATGCAAACCTGATGCTTAGGAAGGACGGGGTATTACATCCCTCCATCCTTAGAAAAATTTCATCCCCGAAATTTCAAACACGTGGCGGAAACAACTCAGGGTACTGAGCCCTGAACTTGTCTTCCAACTCCCACGTAGCTTCCTCTTCGCCATGGTGATTCCACAACACCTTCACCAAAGGAATCTGCTTGTTCCTCAACTCCTTCACTTCTCATTCCAAGATAGACACTGGTCTTTCTTCGTAACTCAGATCTTGAGCAAGAACCACTTGGTCATGCTTGATCACGTGTTTTGGGTCGAACACGTACTTTCTCAGCTGAGAAACGTGAAACACGTCGTGCACATCTCCGATGCTAGGCGGCAAAGCTAACCTATAGGCAACGGGGCCTATTCTCTCGAGAACTTTGAAAGGTCCAACAAACCTTGATCGTAAATTACCTCGTTTCCCAAAATGAACGACTCTCTCGTCGGGGGAACCTTAAGGAAAATACGATCTCCGATCATGAACTAAAGATCCGTACGACGCTTGTCCGCATAGGACTTCTGCCTGTCCTGAGCTTTCTTGATCCTTCGCTTGATCTGATCGATAACCTCGACTGTCTGCTGAACCATCTCTGGTCCTAACATCTTTCTCTCGCCCACTTCATCCCAATAAAGTGGCGATCGACACTTCCTTCCATACAACGCTTCATAGGGAGCCATTCCTATGGTGGCCTGATAACTGTTGTTATAAGCAAACTCCACCAAAGGTAGTATCTCTTCCCAATTTCCTCCTCCGTTTGTTCACGATTGCTACAACATATCCACCAAGAGACCGAATCATCCTTTCCGATCGACCGTATGTTTGAGGATGGAAGGCATCTTGAGATTGACTTGGTCCCCATGGCTTCCTGCAGACTCCTCCAAAACCTTGATGTGAACCTCGAGTCACGATCTGACGTAATCGATACCGGCACACCATGTAACCGTACGATTTCTCTGACGTAAAGCTGAGCGAGCTTATCTAACCCGTACGTCATCCGAATCGGTAGGAAATGAGCTGACTTCGTCAGTCTATCGACGACAACCCATATGGCGGTGTTTCCTCGCGCTGACCTTGGAAAACTAACCACAAAATCCATTCTGATATGCTCCCATTTCCACTCTTGGATTGGTAGCGGTTGCAACAAACCTGATGGGCGTTGGTGCACAACATTCACTTGCTGACAAGCCAAACAACGTTCCACAAACGCGGCTACATCCTTTTTCATCCATTCCCACCAAAAGTTCCTCTTAAGGTCTCTGTACATTTTGGTGCTTCCTGGATGAGCTGTATATGGTGCCTCATGAGCTTCACTCATGATCTTATCTCTCAATTCCCTATTGAGTGGCACACATAACCTTCCTCGGAATAATAACGCAATGTCTTTCGCTTCCGTGAACCCTTGCTATCTTCTAACCTCGCTTTTGACGCATCATTTCCAAGAACTCATCTCTCCTCGATGGCTTCTCTCGTGCGCTCACGTCAAATGGAATTCTCTCGATTCGGTGGTGAATCACTTCTAGCCGAGCTTTTGAAATCTCGAATAAGCTCTTTCTCTTCGTGAAGAAGATATCCTCGCTCCCGACTTGCGACTAAGGGCATTACGACCGCTTTCCCGTGTGATAGCGATAGAGCAATCATAATCTTTCACCAAGGTAGCCAGCTTTACCTAAATCTTTGTTCAAAGAAATACTTGAGCTCTTGTGATCTTCTCTTAACTTCATAGAGAAGCCTCCAAATCTTCAACGCATGAGCATCGCCGCTAACTCCGGTCGTGAGTTGGGTAGCTCAACTCGGGCAGTTGAAGAGACGCTAGCTATAACCTTCCGCTCGCATAAGAACACAACCCGACCAAGCTTGGATGCATCGGTGTAGACCACAAACCCATTGTTCCCTTCCGGCACGGCTAACACTAGAGCGGTTGTTAGCTTCTTCTTCAACTCTTGGAAACTTGCTTCACAAGCTTCGGACCACGAAAACTTGATCCCTTTCTTGGAGCTGTTGCGTCATCGGCCTTGCTAACTTCGAAAACCCTTCGATGAAAACTCTATAATACCGCCAAGCCTAGAAAGCTTGAACCTCATTGGCATTAGTCGGAACCTTCCGCTATTTACTTACGCTTCAACCTTCACGGGTCGACTTTGATTCGCCTTCGGACACGATATGTCCAATGAACATCACTTCTCCGAGCCAAAACTCGCACTTACTATACTTGCATACAACCTCTCTACTCGTAATGTTTCGAGCACGGAGGTGTTCTCTATGCAACTCTGCATTCTTGGAATAGATGAGAATATCATCGATAAAACCAAGACAAAACTATCCGACATCGATGGAAAACTCGATTCATCAGATCCATGAAGACTGTTGGCGCATTGCCAAACCAAAGCGGCATCACAATGAACTCGTAGTGCCCATACCTTGTTCTGAACGCGGTCTTCGCAACGTCCTCCTTTTCGATTTTCGGTGATGGTAGCGACCTCAAATCGATCTTAGAAGACACTCGCTCCTTTGAGCTGGTCAAACAGATCGTCGATCCTTGGAAAAGGATATCATTCTTGATCGTCGACTTATTCACTCTCGTAGTCAATGCACATCCGCATTGACCCATTCTTCTTCTTGACGAACAGAGCTGGTGCTCCCCACGGCGACACGCTAGGTTGGATAAAACCTAGATCCAACAACTCTTGCAACTGCGCTTTCAGTTCTTGCAATTCTTTAGGTGCCATTCTGTATGGTGCCTTTGATACTGGCGCTGCTCCTGGTTCCAGATCAATAGTGAATTCCACTTGTCTATCGGTGCGGTAAGCTCGGCAAGTCCTCGAAACACGTCCAGGATATTCACACACCATCGGCTCCTCTTTGCTGTTTGCGCGGTTCATCGTGCCCTGTCAAACTTACTAAGAAAGTTTGAGATCTTCCCTTCCTGATCATCCTCACTGCCTTCAGTGCTGAGATCATCGGCACACAAACACCCATCCTTATGCCATGGAAACAACTTCCACTCCTTTGGCTGTTCGAAAAGCAACTTCTCTCTCGAGACAACGTATAGTTGCCCTGTGCTTTTCCAACCAATCCATGCCAAAGATGACATCGAAATCTTCCATTTGATGACATGCAAATTGACAAAGACCTTCTGCTCACAGATTTCTACCTCCTGGTTCGGGCATATATCTTTTGTCTTTTCGCACTTCCCCTGATGGGATGCTAATTTCCAGGGTACTCTGTGATTCCTTGGGTACCAAACCCAACCTCTCACACGCGATTCTCGAAACGAAAGAATGTGAGGCTCCTGTATCAAACAAAGCAAAAATGGGTATATCACTCATATGGATTATACCTGCGAGATTTTCGGGAGCTTGTGCTGCCTGCTGCTGATTCAAGGCGTACACCCTTGCTTGCTGTGGTGGCCTTTGGTTTGCTGGCCTCGGATGACCTCATGTTCCGTGGTTCGACCTTAGCGGAGCTTGGTTCTGCCTCTGCGGAGCTAGATGCTGTCTCACTGGCGGCTGCACTGCTGGACCACCTAATGGAAAATCTCGAGCGTAATGTCCAGACTTCTTACAACGATAACACTCAACGTTATCTTGCCTGCACTCGCCCAAATGATTCCTCTGGCATTTCTGGCACCAAGGTTTTTCCACACCCTGCCCCCACTGCCGCATGGGTTGGAAATTCCTTCCCCAAGGTAGCCTCTCTCTCTCCTGAATACCCAGATTCCTCGGAATCACTGGACCGCTCTGGTTCCCTTGGAACACCTGATTGCCTCTCCCTCGATCTTCCCATTTCCTCTTGCCTCTTCCTCCGTCAGCTGGCTGTCCGGGTGGCATCGTTCTCTCCTGGGGCAACATTGACTCAATGTTTAAAGCCCGGTTCAAGGACTGCGATATATCGGATCTCACGGTCGACGAGCGAAATTCGATCTCGGTGAGTCCTCTCTGAACTCGTCGCCGCGGGCGCCTCAGTGCCGACCAAGTACGTAGCATAACGCGACAGACGATTGAATGAACGATCGTACTCGGTGATTGTCCTTCTCCCTTGACGAAGATTCCAAAACTCGTTTTGCCTTCTCTGCCTGTAAACGCCAGGCACGCACTTTTCCATGAGTTCTTCCTTGAAATCTTCCCACGTATACCTTCTCCATTGTCCTGGTGTTAGGGTTCTCCTCACGAATTCCCACCAGAAGTCAGCCTTATCGGTTAGCTGGAAGATTGCGCAATTCAGCTTTTCTGCTTCTTCGCAGCCGATGTATTCGAAGATCCTTTCGGTGGATCGTATCCAGTTCTCAGCGTCGATCGGTTCGTCGAGACCGTCGAACATAGGGGGATTCTGCCTGCGAAAACTCTCGATCGCGTTCCGCTGAACCAAAGGTGGTTCTCGGGCTTCTTCCACGTGATTGTTCCTCTGGTTCCTTGTTCTCGGCATTCTGTACCGACGTTGAAACATTAGAAACACGTTCGCATAGATAACCGGGTATCATCGCATAACATTTATCATCACCCATAACCACATATCATCACATATGCCACATATCACGATCACATATAAACATGCAACCTATCAACACATCATCGTTATGCATTCCACATAATATCATCATCACACATCACATAGATCATATATCATCATGGCATAGCCCATATCACATATAAGCACCAAGCATAAACATCATTTCATAGATAGCATTAGTATCAGTATTATCCAGTGTCCATGAAGGACTGTCAAAATACAAGATCAAAGGTATGTCAGTAAAAAAAAAGGTCAGATATGAGCAAAAGAATCTGACTCCGGTTACTGTCAAAAGATGTCGCTCTGTCCATGCTTATAGCAGACTCTGCGACTGTCACTGTACACACTGACCACCTAGATCTCTGTCCTCCATATCCATCCACTACTCCCCGCTTGTCTCAATTAGGGGTCAGCGAGTCGGACGGGTAGTATTGACAAAAATAGATTTACTTATTTAGAGTCACAATTTATTAAAACTAAAATATATTATTTTAGTATTTGGTTGCCCCAAAGACCATAAAAGTGGTTTTGGGACACGATACCTAACAACCTATGATAGTAAATTCAATAATTGGGGCACCGAAAAAACTTTTTGTTGATTGGACCATCAAATTATGGACCATCAAATTATGGATCCGAATCGGGTATTACCCATTTCTAACCGGTTACCCACTAGTCCTTATTCTCAATTACCCCCAAATCCCAATTAACCAAATGGTTACTCATTCCCGTCAAAAACCACTAATCAACGTTAATCCTCATTTGTTTGTTAGGATTAGTTAGAATAAAATTTTAAATTGTTGGGGTTGACTCATTAATGAATTTTTTAAACCTTTTTTTTTCATCCCAATTTTTCCTCAGTTCCTACTTACAGATATACAGAATGAAATGATCACAAAAAGTATGTCGGCGGATATATGTTGATTGGAGTCGATATGAATGAAATCGATTGCTCATTTGTTTCATATAACTAATTATAGTTCATACGTTTAATTATATCACAATTTAGAAAAGTAAATTTAAATTCGCGCAGCTCACATTGGAAACACTAGTAGGAGTCGGGTGAATTTTTAGGTACACTTGGAGAGTAATATTTTAAAGATCAAATCTCCTATTTGTACTTGTTCCAATTATTATTATTATTATTATTATTATTATTATTATTATTATTATTATTATTAACAATAATCGATGATTAAAGTCGTAGCTATGGAGTTGGTTGAAAATATGTATCGAGGCATGTTTAGGGTATCGAAGATCTGTTGATCGCACTTTTGCCCATTTTAAAGCCGAGTTGAAAGGCTATTCTTGGGGCGGTTTTGGTGCGTGATGTTTTGATCCGGATATTCTAAAGCGATGGTGATACTATTTTCTATAATCGAGCAATATTGCTCTATTCCTCAATTCGATCTACCTCTTTAATCATAATATTGTTGGTCTGCTCCGATCATGGGTTTAGAATATCGGATCAAAACATCACGCACCAAAGCGCCCCAAGAATAGCCTTTCAACATGGCTTCAAAATGGGCAAAAGTGCGAGATCAAGATCTTACGATACCTAAACATGCGATACATATTTTCAACCAACCTCCATAGCTACGACTTTAATCATCGTATTGTTAATCTTACTTCATATGATTCCAAGTTCCATAATGAGAGATAATTATATAGCTTAGATATAATTTATCACATAGGATTTAGCCTATAAGGCTATCCATAACGATAAATAAAATATAAAATTTAAATACAAAAGAAGAGTAAAGAAAACTTACAATAATTTTCCAAGCTTTATTTATTCTTGAAATATTTTACAATATCACTCTTTCCCACACTTATATTTCTACACTCTAATATTGTAGGCACTCTTCACGCACTCTCAAGAATTGCGCCTACAACAAACTACGAACCCTATTTATATACAAATGGGAAAAAAATGACAAATTATAAAAGACTATCTAAAGGCAAATTATTGCCATTACACAAACTTAGTGGAGCAAATAGTAAGTCATATATAAATAGTAAAGTCATATACAAATAGTACTACCAAATATCATTGGGACATTGTCCCCACTTTATCAAGATTGATAAAGTTGAAAATATTATCGTCATTTATTGTTGTGTTCTTTGCAATCGATTAGTCCGACAATTTTCTCCACTTTATTTCGTCATTGCTTAAGTCATCTTCCATTTAGGCTATATCAAGCCAAATCTTCTAGATTATCTCAGTCGTCTTCCTCTAAACCGAGCTCTCCATCATCCGCTCTTGTTGTGGCTTCTTTTACGCTTGACTTCATATTCTCGTATCATTCTTCTCATATTTACGTAGGGTCCTCTATTGATCCTTCTTTTATCATTCCACCGGATGATTTGCACAAATATTTCTATTGGCATCATATCCCTGCACAAAATCTTCTACAATTTTCAATTGGATATTCCATCCATTGTTCTTCACCTTCATAAAGATGTTCTTGATGAGTAACATTTAATGAAATAAATCGATGTTCTTGATGAAGCACCTTTGAGTCTTTTATTTTCCCCAAAATGATTACATATATAACAATTTTCTCCTGGCTTTGATCGGCATTCCTTCAAAGCTAAAAATCCATATTGTAAATTATGCATCTTTAAACTCCACAGATGAAGATGAAGATACTTCTTTCTTTTGATGATATTATCCACCAATGTATCTTTAACTGCATTAAAAATATCATCCATAGATACTTCATTAGGATCTTGAGACTCCATGAATTCCATTGATGAATCAGAATAATGAGACATTGTCTCTTCTCCTAATTTAGACATTAAATCTTTCTTAACTTCATCCATATATTGAGATATTATCTCTTCTTTGGATAAAATCTCGAGACTTCATTTCATCTTCCTAGTGATATAATCAAAGGAGATGGTGATAATTTTGACTACGAGCATGACTCGCTTTCTTCATAAATCTTAATTTTTCTTCTATGAGAAGCAATGTATCAATACCAAAATCTTTTTGGTTTCGGGTTTTCTTTTATTATTTTATCCCGAATTTTGAGTAAAATGCTCTTTTATACATGGAATCAAATCTTTAGTATAACAAAGATTGGAGACCACTTCCATATCAAGGAATTGAAAATTCTATAAAAATAACATAGAAGATATGCCTTCTATACATTTATTTTCTCCCGATATTCGAAATTCTAGGTGAAATATTCACCCATTTTCAAATTTTCTTTCCATTCTTACGGTAAAATACTTATTGATGTCCCAAATTTTTGCCACCATTTAGCAAACCATATAGAATTTCATGGTTATAAACCTCTGCACAAATTTTATGAACCAAGAGTGTTTTCTCTTGTCATTCTCATATAAGAGAACCTTATTGAAAGAATCCATATAATCCCAATAATTATACTTCTTGAAGTTTTGTATTAGGATATATGTATTCTTTTTGCCTTAATGGAGATATTCCCATTCTTGATAGATATAATCTTCTTGACTATGATTTCTTGAAGTTATAAACTTCTTCATTTTTTCCACTATGGAAATGAACTATTTCACATCCATTATTTATGAGAATATTCTCATAATAGAGTCGAGACTTATATGCTCTTCCTGCATATGAAGCATTCTCCATATACCTTTCCATTAATATCCATGGATTATTCTGCCATCTCAAATCATTTTCTTCCAAAAGTATTATAACCTTTTGGGTTTTATTCATAATATATGTATTATTTTCTTCATCATTCTCATTTCCAACTATATTTGAAAATGATGGTTGTGTATTTTACGTGATGAAGAACTTTCTTTTCTTTTTTTCTTGTATTCAAACTCTTGATATTCCTTATCTTCGATAAATTTGAAGCTATAAGCTTCTGTTTCCATGTTGAACAGGGATATCTGGTTGTTTTCCTCCACCTCTTCCTCTATAAGAGGAGTTCCTCTACTCGAGAATACATATCTGAAAAATTCATTGGATATATTCTCGAGTTAAAAAATCAGGAAGACTATTTTCTTGTCCTTTTTTATACATAATTTCAAAATCAAATGGAGCTAAATGAGCTTGCCATCTTGCAAACATTTGTTTAGAAACATCATGTTTAAAATCTTTATTAAACATAAATTTAGCAGATCTACAATCTGTTTTAATAATAAATTTTTGATTATATAAATCATCTTGAAATTTTAACACACATTTAACAATAGCAAGAATTTCTTTAGCTCTGATTGCATAATTCTTTTGTGCATTATTCCATTTTCTGAATGAAATCTAACAAGATATTCTTGTTTATTTTGAGTTACATTAAGAATTCCTCCGTATCCTATATCGAAGCATCTGTTTCAATTATTTTTTCCCAATTTGGGTTGCTTAACATTAAACAAGGAAGAGTTTTAATTTTTTCTTTTATTTTCTTAACAGCATTTGTATGTTTTTCTGTCCATGGGACTGGTAATTTTTTAAGTCTATCATATAAAATAGCTGTATCTATAGCAAGATCTTTATAATATGGAGATATATAATTTTAACTTCCAAGGAATCTTTGTAATTGAGTTTTATCAATTATTTCATCGGGAAATTTATTTCCAAATTCAATACTTCTATTAATAGGAATTATATTTCCTTTTTCAATATTATGTCCTAAAAATCTTATATTAGTTTGAAATAAAGACATTTTAGATTTAGATATAACTAAACCATTTTTTATAACAATATCTTTAAATATTCTTAAATGCTTAAAATGCATTTCTATATCTTTAGAATAAACTAAAATATCATCTATATAAACAATAATAAACTCACTATAAGGAGTAAATATATCATTCATTATTTTCTGAAATTCAGAAGGTGCATTTTTAAGACCAAAAGGCATAACATTCCATTCATAATGTCCTATAGGAACATTAAAAGCGCTTTATATCTATCGATTTATTTATTTGTATTTGCCAATATCCGTATTTCAAATCAAACTTAGAAAATATAATGAGAATCATATAATCTATCCAATAAATCTTTTTATTTGGAATAGGATGTCTAATCCATTTAATACTTTATTAAGTGGTTTATAATTAATTACCAATCTTGGCACTCCTCTTTCCATTCACTATGTTTATTAACATAAAAGCGTTACATGACCAAGGAGGCGTGAAGGACTTATTAATCCTTTTGAATTAATGATTCAATTTCTTTTTACATAATTCTAAATATTGTAATTCATTTGACAAGGTCTAGCCTTTGTCGGAATTTTCTTTTCATCAAAATCTTCTTCATAAGGAAGAGAAACAATATGTTTCTTTCTATCCCAAAATGCATTAGGATGATCATTCTGATTTCAATAGAAAATTGATTTATTAATATTTTATCTTATCACGTAATTTAGGATTTTGAAGTTTTCTTCTATTGTAATTATATTCAATTCTTGTTTTAAAAACTTAATTGTTTTTCTTTTAAACTAATATTATCGTATACTTCATGCAAAACTTTTGTAATAGGTTCGGTAATAAATTTTAAAATTATATTATTTCCTTTAAAAGTTCCTATAATCCTTCTTTATCAACTTTTATTAAAGGATAAATTTTGTTAAAAAGGTGTTCCAAGTATAACACGGTTAGTAATATCTTTAGCAAGTAAAAACTTGTTTGTATACAATTTTATTTATCTGAGACATATGCATTAGGTAATTTATAATTAATTTGCAATTTATTTCTATGACGTGTGATAAAGTATGAGTAGTTTTATGAAAATACCTAGTAGGTATTAATCCTTCTTGTATAACATTCAAATCGGTTCCACTATCTACTAAAGGCGTGAATTCTTTTGAATAATAATTATCAATTAAAAGTGTTATTTTATATACCATTTTGTGATATAATCATTTCTAAAGTGGATAGAAAGTTTTCATCTTTAGGAAAATTTTCTTTATCAATTTCATAATTATGTTCTATTTGATTTTTGTTTCTTCATTATTTTCTATTCTTGAAATTCTATAATCAAGACTTAAATTTTCTTGTTTTAAATTATTAATTTCTTCCTTAAGATTTTAATTTCATTTATTATATCTTTAAGAAGTAGGATTCTTCTATTTTTCTTTGTTTTAATAATTTATACACCTCGAGACATCATGTAAGGTTCTTTCTTATTATCAACATTATTATTATTTCTATTATTATTATTATTATTATTATTAAGTACTAGGAATACTTTCTATTTGATCTATTATTTTAGACCTTAATTCTAGATCTTTTATTAATTGTAGTAATTCTAAAATTATTATTTGTTAAAACATTTAATTCTAAATCTTGGAATTGTGAAAGAATTTTATAAAATTTTTTCCTTCATCATCTTCGATATTTTCTTTGGACAAGATTGTCCAAGAATACAAGGTTCGCATTGATTCGAGATATTAAAGAATCATTTTTATATTATCAATTTCTTGTTCTGATTCTGTATTACTAGAATAAGAATATTCTTCAGATTCTGAACTTTCATCAGAATTTAATAATATTTTTGAAAGAGTTTCTTTCATATCTTTATCTATATCAAGATTATTAATCTTTTTCTTAGTCCAACAATTATTTGCATAATGACCATATTTTCCACATTTTCTGCATATTACAGATTTTCTTTTATTCCAATTCTTTTCCCATTTTTTATTATTTCTTTCATCTTTTCTTATTTTTCTTTGTTCAATTTTTTTCTTAGAAAATCTTTTCTTTTTCTTAGGATATTCTTTATAATTCTTCATTTTATTTTTACTAGATAATGTCCTAGTTGGCATAGGTATTTTATTCATAGCAAATTGATCACAAAATTGTCCTAATTGTTTCTTTTCTACCAAATTTTGGCGTTTCATTTGTTGATTTAGCTTTATTTCATTGCATAAAGCTAATCCTTCTTGGATACATATTCCTATTAATTTACCATAAGTATAATTTTGGTAAGGAATTTCATTTAAATCTTTTCTCAATATTCTTCTTATTCTTTCAGCAAATAAGCTAGGAAGACCATCTATAAATTTTGACTTCCAATGAGAACTATTACACTCAGGTAATTCTAAGACCCTGCTTAAGAAAGTATCTTTGTACCACCTAAAATCTTTAAGTGTTTTACACCTAAGATTTTGTAACAAGGTTCTAATATTTTCACTATTATCTGTATATCTTCCTGTAAAATGTTCTACAATATTTGGTTGAAAATATGTATCAGGCATGTTTAGGGTATCGTAAGATCTGTTGATCTGCACTTTTTGCCCATTTTAAAGCCATGTTGAAAGGCTATTCTTGGGGCAGTTTTGGTGCGTGATGTTTTGATCTGGATATTCTAAATTGATGACTGATACTATTTTCCTGTAATCAGAGCAATATTGCTCTATTCCTCAATTCAGTCTACCTCTTTAATCATAATATTGTTGGTCCTGCTCCCTGTATGGTATCAGAGCCATGGTGGGGATAGTTGTGTAGTGAGGATATAATTTATCACATAACCAGAATTCACATGAATCTAGCAAGAAGAAAAAATACTGTTAAAAATAGTATGAAAGAAGAATATGATATACCAGAAAATTTAGAATTATTGAATAAATGGACAATTCCTAAAGTTGAACCAAGCATGATTTATAAACTTGGTACTTTTGAAAAAATTGGATTAAAACAAATTATTAAGACTACGGAAGAAACCATAGCTTTACATGGTGAAGAATTGACTTTAAAATTGCTTCAAGATAGTGATTTAATGCCTTATAGACATTCTCATAAATTTATTCATATAGGATTAGTTCAAATTGCTTTTAAGCCTTTAACATTAGAAGGATTACCGTAAAGCTTTATAGCGACTTTAAGAGATGGAAGAAATTTAAATTGAAACAATCTTTAATGGAATAATACAAACCGGTTTGGCACATGGTCAGTTTATTTTGATGTTTATCCAAATCTACAACTTTCATTTGTCGATGTTAATATCTTAGATTCTTTAACATTAAATGTTAAAACTCATGGTTATCATTATAAACCGAACTCAAGTAATAGCCATATGTTATCGAATTTATTATAAACCATTATTTACATTAAATCCACAATGTAAAAGGGTTGATAAACCTTTAAATGAAACAATTCTAATAGAAACTAATTTTAGCAAGTCTAATATTACTACGAGAAGAAAAATAAAATGGGAAGAAATAACTTTTCCGTAAAATGGACTATAGAAAAGCGATTACACCTCAATGTAGTACAAAATAATCTAGTAAGTAATACAAACACCGAAGGATCCGTAATATTACAGTTTGAAGATAGTAGACCATCGTTATCATCCAAATTGGAAAAATCTTTAAATATGTATTCTCATATTTCACCTTTAGATTATAAGGTAGAACAACCTTTACGCCATCTAGGCATCTACATCTCAAATAAGAGATAAATATGAATCGAGACATTTAGAAGAAGATAAAATTGATAAATTATATATAAAGAAAAACAATATTGTTAAAGGAATCAATGTTCATAATAATAATATTAAAAAGCGGATATAACCGAATCGAAATGGAATTTAATATTTAATGGTTTTAGAAACAAGATGGGATTTTAGTCACGGTTCACGTGCAAGAAAAATTATACAATTAGAATTTAATACACCCAAATGGGAACCGTTTAAAAAATGGTTTTTTGAAAACTTTAATCCTAAAGAAAAATATTATATTCAAGAAGAATTTTATAAATTCTGTAAAGAAAAAAATAAGTTAATACCATTTGTCCCTTGGTTTATTTCAACTTATGTAGAACAATATATTTCTGTTTTAGAAAGAAATTATAAACTTAATAATGGAAAAATTTTAAATCAGGTTTATCCACCACAACAATCATTTCAAATTGAAAAGAATGAAAAAATTCATAATTTTTTAGCTTTTGCAAAATTATTAGAAGATAATACTTTACATGTAACATGTCAACAAATAAATACAATATTAGAACAAAATAACTATACAAATTTATACCTGAATATTTTGGGAGAACAAATTACATCATTATATGATAGAGTTGAACAAATAATAAAAATATAAATGATAATAAGTTAATAAAAGTGAAATTATTGAAGAAAGAAGGTAGAAATTGCTACTCAACTATTCAAACCTCCAATTGAAATAAAAATTTTAAATTAAAATTAATGAAAGAATTAGAAGTATTTCTTGAAGAAAAATTTAAAGGCTAAAAATCAAGTACCTTAGATAAAAAGATAAGAGAAGAATTAATAGAGAATTCGACTATAAAAAGTTTATGATAATCAAATTAATAAATTGTCAAAATGGGTCGATAAACCCACTACGGGAAAATATTATTATCCAAGACCAACACCGTAGATGTTCTTATAGAAGAATCAAATGATATAATATCAAGCAGTTATAGTGGACATCATATTTATGAATGGAATATAGATGGATTTGTGCACCAACAAATACATAATACAATGCATAGAATATTAATGTATTCTACTATATGTAAAAATAATGGAAATAGAGATAGAGAAATTGCTAAAATGATAATAGTAGGATTTACAGTACAATTAAAAGGATGGTGAGATCATTATCTCTCACAAAATGAAAAAGATGATATTCTAAATCTTGTTAAGCAGGAAGGAAATGAAATAAAAGAAAATGCGGTTTATACACTAATAGTAAATATTGTAGAACATTTTACAGAACATATCTGAGATAATAGTGAAAATATTAGAACCTTGTTACAAAATCTTGGGTGTAAAACACTTACAGATTTTAGGTGGTACAAAGATACTTTCTTAAGCGTGGTCTTAGAATTACACGAGTGTAATAGTTCTCATTGGAAGTCAAAATTTATAGATGGTCTTCCTAGCTTATTCTTTGAAAGAATAAGAAGAATATTGAGAAAAGATTTAAATGAAATTCCTTACCAAAATTATACTTATGGTAAATTAATAGAATATGTATCCAAGAAGGATTAGCTTTATGCAATGAAATAAAGCTAAATCAACAAATGAAACGCCAAAATTTGGTAGAAAAGAAACAATTAGGACAATTTTGTGATCAATTTGCTATGAATAAAATACCTATGCCAACTAGGACATTATCTAGTAAAATAAAATGAAGAATTATAAAGAATATCCTAAGAAAAGAAAAAATTTCTAAGAAAAAATTGAACAAAGAAAAATAAGAAAAGATGAAAGAAATAATAAAAATGGGAAAAGAATTGGAATAAAAGAAAATCAGAATATGCGTAAAATGTGGAAAATATGGTCATTATGCAAATAATTGTTGGACTAAGAAAAAGATTAATAATCTTGATATAGATAAAGATATGAAAGAAACTCTTTCAAAATATTATTAAATTCGATGAAAGTTCGAATCGAAGAATATTCTTATTCTAGTGTCGTAATCGAACAAGAAATTGATAATATAGAAAATGATTCTTTAATATCCGAATCGAATCTGAACCTTGTATTCTTGGACAATCTTGTCCAAAGAAAATATCGAAGATGATGAAGGAAAAGAATTTTATAAAATTCTTTCACAATTCAATTTAGAATTAAATGTTTTAACAAATAATAATTTTTAGAATTACTACAATTAATAAAAGATCCGTAATTAAGGTCTAAAATAATAGATCAAATAGAAAGTATTCCTAGTACTTCTAATAATAATAATAATAATAATAATAATAATAGAAATAATAATAATAATGTTGATAATAAGAAAGAACACAGGGATAGTTGTGCGAGGTGTATAAATTATTAAAACAAAGAAAATAGAAGAGAATCCTACTTCTCTTAAAGATATAATAAATGAAATTAAAAATCTTAAGGAAGAAATTAATAATTTAAAACAAGAAAATTTAAGTCTTGATTATAGAATTTCAAGAATAGAAAATAATGAAGAAACAAAAAATCAAATAGAACATAATTATGAAATTGATAAAGAAAATTTTCCTAAAGATGAAAACTTTCTATCCACTTTAGAAATGATTATATCACAAAAATGGTATATAAAAATAACACTTTTAATTGATAATTATTATTCAAAAGAATTCACAGCTTTAGTAGATAGTGGAGTCGATTTGAATGTTATCAAGAAGGATTAATACCTACTAGGTATTTTCATAAAACTACTCATACTTTATCACATCTTTGCAGAAATAAATTGCAAATTAATTATAAATTACCTAATGCATATGTCTCGTATAAATAAAATTGTATACAAACAAGTTTTTACTTGCTAAAGATATTACTAACCGAGTTATACTTGGAACACCTTTTTAACAAAATTTATCCTTTAATAAAGTTGATAAAGAAGGATTATAGGAACTTTTAAAGGAAATAATATAATTTTAAAATTTATTCTCGAACCTATTACAAAAGTTTTGCATGAAGTATACGATAATATTAGTTTAAAAGAAAAACAATTAAGTTTTTAAAACAAGAATTGAATATAATTACAATAGAAGAAAAACTTCAAAATCCTAAATTACAGGATAAGATAAAAATATTAATAAATCAATTTTCTATTGAAATCAGAATGATCATCCTAATGCATTTTGGGATAGAAAGAAACATATTGTTTCTCTTCCTTATGAAGAAGATTTTGATGAAAAGAAAATTCGACAAAGGCTAGACCTTGTCAAATGAATTCGAATATTTAGAATTATGTAAAAAGAAATTGAATCATTAATTCAAAAGGATTAATAAGTCCTTCACGATCTCCTTGGTCATGTCTCGCTTTTATGTTAATAAACATAGTGAGCAGGGAAGAGGAGTGCCAAGATTGGTAATTAATTATAAACCACTTAATAAAGTATTAAAATGGATTAGACATCCTATTCCAAATAAAAAGATTTATTGGATAGATTATATGATTACATTATATTTTCTAAGTTTGATTTGAAATCGGATATTGGCAAATACAAATAAATAAATCGATAGATATAAAATCGCTTTTAATGTTCCTATAGGACATTATGAATGGAATGTTATGCCTTTTGGTCTTAAAATGCACCTTACGAATTTCGAAAATAATGAATGATATATTTACTCCTTATAGTGAGTTTATTATTGTTTATATAGATGATATTTTAGTTTATTCTAAAGATATAGAAATGCATTTTAAGCATTTAAGAATATTTAAAGATATTGTTATAAAAATGGTTTAGTTATATCTAAATCTAAAATGTCTTTATTTCAAACTAATATAAGATTTTAGGACATAATATTGAAAAGGAAATATAATTCCTATTAATAGAAGTATTGAATTTGGAAATAAATTTCCGATGAAATAATTGATAAAACTCAATTACAAAGATTCCTTGGAAGTTAAAATTATATATCTCCATATTATAAAGATCTTGCTATAGATCTGACTATTTTATATGATAGACTTAAAAATTACGGTCCATGGATGAAAAACATACAAATGTGTTAAGAAAATAAAAGAAAAATTAAAACTCTTCCTTGTTTAATGTTAAGCAACCCAAATTGGGAAAAATAATTGAAACAGATGCTTGAGGATATAGGATACGGAGGAATTCTTAAGCAGGTAAATCACGAAAATAAACAAGAATATCTTGTTAGATTTCATTCAGAAAATGGAATAATGCACAAAAGAATTATGCAATCAGTAGCTAAAGAAATTCTTGCTATTGTTAAATGTGTGTTAAAATTTCAAGATGATTTATATAATCAAAAATTTATTATTAAAAGCAGTTGTAGATCCGCTAAATTTATGTTTAATAAAGATTTTAAACATGATGTTTCTAAACAAATGTTTGCAAGATGGCAAGCTCATTTAGCTCCATTTGATTTTGAAATTATGTATAAAAAGGACAAGAAAATAGTCTTCTGATTTTTAACTCGAGAATATATCCAATGAATTTTTCGGATATGTATTCTCGAGGTAGAACTTTCCTCTTATAGAGGAAGAGGTGGCGAGGAAAACAACCGAGATATCCAGTTCAACATGGAAACAGGAAGTTTATAGCTTCAAATTTATCGAAGATAAGGAATATCAAGAGTTTCTTGAATACAAGAAACAAAAAGAAAAGAAAGTTCTTCATCACGGAAAATACACAACCATCATTTTCAAATATAGTTGGAAATGAGAATGATGAAGAAAATAATACATATATTATGAATAAAACCCAAAAGGTTATAATACTTTTGGAAGAAAATGATTTGAGATGGCAGAATAATCCATGGATATTAATGGAAAGGTATATGGAGAATGCTTCATATGCGGGGAAGAGCATATAAGTCTCGACTCTATTATGAGAATATTCTCATAAATAATGGATGTGAAATAGTTCATTTCCATAGTGGAAAAAATGAAGAAGTTTATAACTCCAGTAAAATCATAGTCAAGAAGATTATATCTATTGAAGAATGGGGAATATCTCCATTAAGGCAAAAAGAACACATATATCCTAATACAAAAACTTCGGTGAAGTATAATTATTGGGATTATATGGATTCTTTCAATAAGGTTCTCTTATATGAGAATGACAAGAGAAAACACTATTGGTTCATAAAAATTTGTGCAGAGGTTTATAACCATGAAATTCCATATGGTTTGCTAAATGGTGGCAAAAATTTGGGACATCAATAAGTATTTTACCAGAAGAATGGAAAGAAAAATTTGAAAAATGGGTGAATATTTCACCTAGAATTCTGGAATATCAGGAGAAAAATAAATGTATAGAAGGCATATCTTCTATGTTATTTTTTATAGAATTTTCAATTCCTTGGATATGGAAGTGGTCTCCAATCTTTGGTTATCTGGAAGATTTGATTCCATGTATAAAAGAGCATTTTACTCAAAATTCGGGATAAAATGATAAAAGAAACCGTAAACCAAAAAGATTTTTGGTATTGATACATTGCTTCTCATAGAAGAAAAATTAAGATTTATGAAGAAGAGTCATGCTCGTAGTCAAAATTATCACCATCTCCTTTTGATTATATCACTAGGAAGATGAAAATGAAGTGCGGGATTTTATCCAAAGAAGAGATAATATCTCAATATATGGATGAAGTTAAGAAAGATTTAATGTCTAAATTAGGAGAAGAGACAATGTCTCATTATTACGATTCATCAATGGAATTCATGGAGTCTCAAGATCCTAATGAAGTATCTATGGATGATATTTTAATGCGATTAAAGATACATTGGTGGATAATAACATCAAAAGAAAGAAGTATCTTCATCTTCATCGTGGAGTTTAAAGATGCATAATTTCAATATGGATTTTAGCTTTGAAGGAATGCCGATCAAAGCCGGAGAAAATTGTTATATATGTAATCATTTTGGGAAAATAAAAGACTCAAAGCGAGCTTCATCAAGAAACATCGATTTATTTCATTAAATGTTACTCATCAAGAACATCTTTATGAAGGTGAAGAAAATGGATGGAATATCCAATTGAAAATTGTAGAAGATTTTGTGCAGGATATGATGCCAATAGAAATATTTGTGCAAATCATCCCGGTGGAATGATAAAAAGAAGGATCAATAGAGGACCCTACAGAAATATGAGAAGAATGATACAGAATATGGTGGCAAGAAAAGAAGCCACAACAAGAGCGGACAGATGGAGAGCTCGGTTTAGAGGAAGACAGCTAGAGATAATCTCTAGAAGATTTGGCTTTGATATAGCCTAAATGGAAGATGACTTAAGCAATGACGAAATAAAGTGGAGAAAATTGCTGGACTAATCAGATTGCAGCAACACAACAATAAATGACGATAATATTTTCAACTTTATCAATCTTGATAAAGTGGGGGACAATGTCCCAATGATATTTGGTAGTACTATTTGTATATGACTTTACTATTTATATATGACTTACTATTTGCTCCACTAAGTTTGTGTAATGGCAATAATTTTGCCTTTAGATAGTCTTTATAATTTGTCATTTTGTTCCCATTTGTATATAAATAGGGGTTCGTAGTTTGTTATGTGAGACTTCTTGAGAGTGCGTCTGAAGAGTGCCTACAATATTAGAGTGTAGAAATATAAGTGTGGGAAAGAGTGATATTGTAAAAATATTTCTGAAGAATAAATAAAGCTTGGAAAATTATTGTAAGTTTTCTTTACTCTTCTTTTGTATTTAAATTTTATATTTTATTTATCATATGGATAGCCTTATAAGTTAAATCCTATGTGATAAATTATATCTAAGCTATATAATTATCTCGTTATGGAACTTGGAATCATATGAAGTAAGATTAACAATACGATTATTAAAGTCGTAGCTATGGAGGTTGGTTGAAAATATGTATCAGGCATGTTTAGGGTATCGTAAGATCCGTTGATCGCACTTTTTACCCATTTTAAAGCCATGTTGAAAGGCTATTCTTGGGGCGCTTTGGTGCGTGATGTTTTGATCTGGATATTCTAAAGCGATGACCGATACTATTTTCCTGTAATCAGAGCAATATTGCTCTATTCCTCAATTCAGTCTACCTCTTTAATCATAATATTGTTGGTCTGCTCCATGTATGGTATCATAGCCATGGTGGGGATAGTTGTGTAGTGAGGATATAATTTATCACATAACCGTAATTCACATGAATCTAGCAAGAAGAAAAATCTTGTTAAAACGATTATGAAAGAAGAATATGATATACCAAAAATTTAGAATTATTGAATAAATGGACAATTCCTAAAGTTGAACCAAGCATGATTTATAAACTTGGTACTTTTGAAAAATTGGATTAAAACAAATTATTAAGACTACGGAAAAACCATAGCTTTACATGGTGAAGAATTGACTTTAAAATTGCTTCAAGATAGTGATTTAATGCCTTATAGACATTCTCATAAATTTATTCATATAAGATTAGTTCAAATTGCTTTTAAGCCTTTAACATTAGAAGGATTACCTAAAGCTTTATAGCGACTTTAAGAGATGGAAGAAATTTAAATTGAAACAATCTTTAATGGAATAATACAAACCAGTTTGGCACATGGTCCGGTTTATTTTGATGTTTATCCAAATCTACAACTTTCATTATCGATGTTAATATCTTAGATTCTTTAACATTAAATGTTAAAACTCATGGTTATCATTATAAACCGAGGCGAAGTAATAGCCATATGTTATCGAATTTATTATAAACCATTATTTACATTAAATCCACAATGTAAAAGGGTTGATAAACCTTTAAATGAAACAATTCTAATAGAAACTAATTTTAGCAAGTCTAATATTACTACGAGAAGAAAAATAAAATGGGAAGAAATAACTTTTCCGAAAATTGGACTATAGAAGCGATTACACCTCAATCAGTAGTACAAAATAATCTAGTAGAAGTAATACAAACACCTGAAGGATCTGTAATATTACAGTTTGAAGATAGTAGACCATCGTTATCATCCAAATTGGAAAAATCTTTAAATATGTATTCTCATATTTCACCTTTAGATTATAAGGTAGAACAACCTTTTACGCCATCTAGGCATCTACATCTCAAATAAGAGATAAATATGAATCTACATTTCGTAAGAAGATAAAATTGATAAATTATATATAAAGAAAAACAATATTGTTAAAGGAATCAATGTTCATAATAATAATATTAAAAGCGGATATAACCGAATCGAAATGGAATTTAATATTTAATGGTTTTAGAAACAAGATGAGATTTTAGTCCCGGTTCTGCAAGAAAAATTATACAATTAGAATTTAATACACCCAAATGGGAACCGTTTAAAAATGGTTTTGAAAACTTTAATCCTAAAGAAAAATATTATATTCAAGAAGAATTTTATAAATTCTGCTAAATCCATATGTGATAAATTATATCTAAGCTATATAATTATCTCTGTTATGGAACTTGGAATCATATGAAGTAAGATTAACAATACGATGATTAAAGTAGTAGCTATGGAGGTTGGTTGAAAATATGTATCGCATGTTTAGGGTATCGTAAGATCCGTTGATCCGCACTTTTGCCCATTTTAAAGCCATGTTGAAAGGCTATTCTTGGGGCGCTTTGGTGCGTGATGTTTTGATCGGATATTCTAAAGCGATGACCGATACTATTTTCCTCGTAATCGAGCAATATTGCTCTATTCCTCAATTCGATCTACCTCTTTAATCATAATATTGTTGGTCTATTATTATTATTATTATTATTATTATTATTATTATTATTATTATTATTATTATTATTATTTGAATCTTGGTTTTGCAACTAAATACGAGCCATTTAGAAGAAGCACAATATGCAATTCGGTTTGTAGAGTGTTCCCGTGGGTGTTGTAATATCTAATATAAATTTGTGGAAATGTTGATGAAACTCAACAGGACCAGGATCGATAAATTTGTGGAAATATTGACTGAACAAGATTATTAGGTTTTGTGAAAATTTTATCGGTTTTAATTTACACGTTTTTGGTAAATGATAGTTTTAGTAAATTAATTAATATTTCTTAATTACATTCAAATGTAAAATGCTCTTACAGAAAAAATGGATATGTAATCTTCAAATTAAAAATTTTTAAAAAAAAAAAAAAAAAAAAAGGACGGAGACCGGAACAGGACAAAACAGGTCGGGTCTTGACGGTCCAGTCAGCAGTTCGAGGCGGAACCGTTGTTTAAAATTTAATGGGCTTTGAGCAGTTCCGGATCGGTCAGGATAAAGACCGCCCGTTGACATCCCTAGTGTCGATGGTTACATTCGCCTTTCATCATCCTCTCTCTCTCTTCCTATCAGGGCTTGGATTTGGGCTGCTGCCTCGGTAAAGCGATCCTGCATGGAAGCAAGTCTCTCGAGGGTATGATCCCATCAAGCCGTGGCTCGATCGCCTGAGTCTTAGGTGAATGCTGTTCCTAGGTTCCAGTCTCTGGCGCTTGCCCTTCCTCAACATGCTCGACCTCATCTGAGTCATCCGCTATCTGGATCATCGGGTCCTCTGAGTCCTCATTGTCCTCCTCGTCCTCCTCCGGGTCTTCATCCTCCTCAGAATCTCCTTCCGGGAGGCCAACCTGATACTGTTTGGTGGCACTATGATTACGATTCGGGCTATTTCTCGCCACGATCGGGTGGATCATCTCTCACTGGGAGGTCTCGCCTCGAAATCATTCTGGTCCGTCGAGGTGAGGATCGTAGATGGAGAGTGCGATCGGTGTATCTGATGAACTGGTGATCGTCTGGGCGATAGCTGCTCTCCCAAAGGCTCTTCAGGAACATCATCTCTGTCATCAATCTGGATCGGCCCTCGAACATGCCTCGCTATCACATCTACCTCAGATGGTATGCCTCGATGATCGGTCTCTGTCTCCACACTCGGCGGCGAACTCGTGTGAAATCCAGGTAAGGTGTCGGTGATAGGATCCCGACGGAACATCACGTACCTTGCCTTCTTGCCTATGGTTGCCAACCTGCTTGCCGGTAGCCTACGTCATCCGATAGTAAGCCTCGTGCTCGGATACTTTCCCACTATCACGAACCTTTCTCTACAACCCAACAAATCTCCCGAAACACTAACGGCTCATGGACATTCTTGGTACATTCCCTGAACTTACGGATCTGCTCATCCATCCTGTGGGATCTTAACCAACGTTATGCGGGCCTTTGAATATCCATAAACCTACATGTTAGTTCATCAAAATAACAACAAATATTCACGTTTCCTTTTCTGCCCCAGTCATCTGGGTAATCATGTCTCAAGACACATATTCACTTTCAACACATATCAACATCGATATGGATATTCATAACAATAATCATGTAAGCAAATACAGGATTCACTTACAAGCACTCGTTTATCAAAATAAACAAGATTTTCAATCAATAACATATTTCTAAGTAAACACATAGATTCACATCATCCATTCATGATCATATCAATCACATCACATCATACCACATCAATGGTTCCCATATCACAGCCACACAGGCCCTTTCGTCCCATCGACAATCACTTCCACATCCACATCATCATCTAACCATATCTCATCCACATCACGTTTACATCACGTAAACTCTTACCAGGCCAAAACACATGAAACCAAGATCATATCAAGCATCACGTAACCACATAAAGCATCAGCAAATAAACACATACCTCATCCCTTTACGGAGGCGGCGGCGGTGGTGAGGAGGGTAGTGCACGATAAGCAGTTTAGAAGAACAAGTTCTAAACACTCAATTTCAAGAACGTACAAGATATAAAGCAAGCGAAGCGCTTTGATATCGATAACTATAGACACATACCCAAAGCAAGAAAAAGCGGCTCGATACAGTCGTCATGCCCAATTCCGAGGAAGGCACGGATGCTGGGTATGATTAGGGGTGGGGGTTAAAGCGGGAAGAAAGGGAATACATATAGCGTATATGATAAGAAGATGTGACCATGAAATGGGCAACATCTCTCTATAACTAGGACATATCACGAAAGGGAGGGTAAGCAAACAATCCACCAACAGAATTATATCGACACCATAACTTCAATGAACGTGATCTCAAATTGTAATAAGTAATGCAAGAAAGCAAAATAGCATTACACCCTGTTGACTAGACCGGTCAACCACATAGCATGCTCATATCGAGACTCACAGCATAATAACGTAACGAGCCTTGTTCCCAATCAAAAAGCAAAATAAGGGACAAGAATACATCAACATCGAGTCGTATATATAACACAACATTGCGGAAGCATAGCATGAAGAACTTCATGACTCCACGCCGGTGGCCCGTCGGTCCTTCTCCATCGTGAAAAGATTTGAAAAAGAGTTTGGGGTGAGTACTAGCGCTTTCGGTTGGGGTTTATCATAAATCAAAAGAATCATGATGCGTGTTGAGCACTTACCTTAGAAGGTTTTAAAGCGTAAACCCACTTCTAAGTAAGCAAAATAGATTTTCGTTTTCGATACGATCCATTATTACCGTTGTTCTCATCATAGAACCAAAGAATCACGGCTCGGGCGTATCCCTTGACCCATCACATCTCATTCGCCCGGAACATATCCGATCGGCCCATGCCCGGAGCGTATCCATCGGCTAACTCGGTGTGGACTTGAGGTCAAATCCCATCGAACCATAACCACCTCATTACCATTTCCGTGTGGACTTAGGGTCTATCCTTCGAACCCTAACCACGTGTTGGGGTCTATCCCTTCGATCAATACTCAAGATGGTGATCAACCCACGAATAGAGATCCGTGTACAACCATAATAGAACCACATCTCGGATCGAGAGCGAGAATAACTTCATCAAAACATTTTACGCGCACATGTTTTATTTTGAAATATCGAGTAAATAACTCAAAATAAGCATATATAACCCAACCTGAGCAGATTTAAAACGTCAACCGAGAGATATCTACGGATCCGATGGTACAACGATCGACCTTGGTAGGTACTTGGTAACAAGACGGAACAACTTTTGGGGTCACATCCACAAAGCAAAGCAACATCGTGATCAAACGAAGATCAAGCAAAAGCAGGGTTTTCGACTTTCGAACCCACATTTAGCACTCTCGGGTTTTCAAATCAACTCGATGCGAAGGAAATATATTCGAGGCATCAAGACCTATAATATGGTACCTTCAAAATATGTATGCATGCAAGTTGACTCAAATCTTAGCAACAAGAACTTCAAAATCAATGCCTATCCTCGGATCTAGGATAAACCATCAAAATCGATGCATGAAAATGGAAACATAAGCAATATGCATAACGACGAACATGGAATGACAAACTATGTTTAAAATGGATAACCTGCATGTCTTCCTTTAGAAAACTCGAAGCAACGGAAAACATCCCGACATGCAGAAATGCGAAAAACAGAAAAATGGAATCGGTACTTTAGTAGAATGCATAGCCCGGAACTCAATACCTAAAGGACCCATAGCCAAAAGGTGGCTCGGTGGCCACAGCTCACGGCGGCGACGGCAATAGGCAGCGGCGGTCTTGGCCAAATAGGCAGGCCTCCGGCCGTTTTCTCGCCTCGTCCCTTTAGAATCCCGAGTTCTATGCTATGCTATCTACTAAAAGGCGGAATCAAAACAAGGAAAGGATAAAAACAGAAAAATGGGGCATCGGGAAGGGGCGATCGGTGGTGGTGGCGGCGGCCAAGAATGGCACCGCCGCCGAGCCTCCCGGCTCGATCCCCACTCTTCCAAAGGCTCGCGGCAGAATCGGAGCTAGGGATGTCGATGGGCGGGCTTTGGGACGAGAACCAATAAATTAGTATTGGTTACGGTTGCAGAACCGCCCGATAAACATCGGATCAGACGGATCCGGACCATCAAGTTATGGTTCCGGATCGGGTATTACCCATTGCTAAGCGGTTACCCGTTGGGCCGTTACACCCAAATCCCCAAAATTTTCAATTTCATATTTCAAATTTAAACAAAGAAAAATCTTTATTGGACTAAAATATAAAATATATTATTTTAAAAATTAACTTATTTTCATCCTCGTATCGTATCGTATTTCGTCCCCATCTTCTTAGCTTATGTGTGTGGATTGAGGTCTAGAATTTATACCATTAGAAGAAAAACTAGCATTATTGTTCGTGAATTTTTTAAGTCGAGTTCCATTTACACTATGCCTTAGGAAAATTTACTTCTTTGCTATTGGTTATAAATTCTAGCACGCTGCGATTACTTCCCCGGGTCGGACCCGGAAGTTCACTTTTGTAACATCGACCATTTTTTATGACGACAACTATAACCTGATTGAGAAATAAATAAAAAGCAAATAACAAAATATCTCAAAATTCTGCGGTAAAAAATGATCTTTTGATGGGATCATTGTCGATTATAAATGTTGTGCTAAAATTTATAAACATATAAATTAAATAACAAGTGCAACGAATGAGCGTCCTCTATCAAAATACATATACCAAGAAATGAACAAGCTTATTAAATAACAGTTTAAGCCATTGCTGCAATTTTATTATATAAAATTGAATTGCAAGATAGTATCAATCTATCAACAATGATTAATATATAATAATACTAAATCATTACTAGCTATTCCATTTCTACGCTCTGCTGACCTCGATGATTTAGAATGTGTAAACAAAGATTCGAACATAAGATGTAGATCCTTATGTCTCAAAGGTCGAGTTAATATTCCCGAAGAAATTCATCTATTCCTAAGTACTTACTTACATGAGATAGCATGTGATCACTTGAATAATAAGTCAAGACACCCCTTTTATTCGTCGTGCTAATACGACAAGTCGTCAAGCATAACCTACTAGGACGTGACTACATTGTTAAGTCTAGTTAGTGGCTTGAGAGTATCCTAATATACCAATCATAACTTGAGTACCAACAATCTATAACGTAATAACGTTTAGAAGAAACACTAAGGTTAGAGTCGAGGATTGACTCGGAGTATACGACTCATAAGTTGAGGTTCATCTATGAATGATGAAGTAAATTAGTTTGGGAATTTGGGAATGTAAGATAATAGAAATTATCTTAAAACCATCACATGAAATTATAAAGAAACCCTAATTGGGAACTTTAAGTCATAATTTATAAACGACCTTTGGTCGATAGAAAGAATCTAAGAAAGACTGTTTTCTTATGAAGGGTTGGATCGTACGTAGTCAGCGAAGAAGGACAATCACACCTGCTCACTTAGAACTACTAGCTTTGGATTAGCAGGTGGGCTTTCTTGAAACAAAAATGACATGCATGTCTATCTCAAAGCATGATTTACAAAAGCTTTATGAAATATTATTGCATAAACTGTTATTGACTGCCAAATGTTTATATTTTGTTGTGATCCTATCTGAGATTGGTATATCCAATTTGGTATGTGAATGTGTTGGTCCACCAACGTTAAAAAAAGGGTAACGATCGGATCCGACTTAGTTAAGGACTAACTCAGATTGTGTACACATATGACTGTGTGTTAAGGTCAGCTATCTCGACCGGTCACAACGACTATGTGTAGGTGGCCACATCCATAATGCGTGATTGAATGAATGAATGAATGATCAGATATGAAACAACGTGGATGAAATAGTCCGGTCGGACACACTTTTGGAAAATGATAAAATGTTTGATAGGCATGAGTCCTTTAACTAAAATCCTCATGCGCTATTGTGGACAGTTCAATAACTTTAACAAAGAAAATATTTTCGACAATGAGTCTACTGAGTACTTTTGTACTTAGCCCTGCATCTCGTTTTTGATATGCAGGTTGAGCAGGGATTGATGATGGGTGCGAGGTGGTACAGAGTGGCAGTTGTTTTGTTGCTTTAATAGAAATAATTTCTAGAACCTTGGGCATGTATCGTCATATGCATGTCCACATGTTTGTTGCTGCTAACTCTGATATTGTTAGATGTCTTTTGATTATAACTGCTTTTCATATCGTATTGAACTTGAGGTCGTACCCCGTTTCTTGAATTGCGCCCTGATTGTGCTATATTTGAACGTTGAACCTTTTGAGCAAGTCCTTCTGTGACTTGAGTTTGTATCGAAACAGCTTATTCCATTCAGTCTATGCATTTATTCGTAGTTGATTGGTTAATTGTATTAGTTTAGTTATGTGTATATCCGCTGCATTATCATACCAGTGGCGATCCGTTTAATCCGTACTTCCTTGAGAAGTCGGGTCGTCACATATGTGGTGTCATCTTGCAAAGAAAACTTTCTCTTCTTATGGTTTGATGTAGTAGATGCAACTTAATTTAGGTATTATGTTTAACAGAAATAGTATAAAGAGAATTATATAATGTGCCACCACAGATAAACTCGTCATTTCTCATGATAGAAACACCGCTATCAAAAAATAATAGAATATCTAATCGTAAATAGTTTGGAAACCGAAATAAGGTTTCATCGAAACTTCGGCACATATAAAACATCTCTCAAAACTAAAAATATCCTATCAAAGCATAAAGAAACATCTTCGACTGCAACGGCCTCGACTTTCACCGCGTTGCCCATGGAGATCGTTATTTCGTCATCACTCAGCTCCCTTGTCCGCATGAACCCCTGCAAGGTATAACAAACATGATCAGTCGCACCCGTATCTACTACCCATAAATGAGTAGAACAAGTTGCTAAACATATTTTCGTTACTAAAGCCAATAACATACCTTGAGCTTGAGCATAGGGCACTTAGTCTTCCAATGCCCAATCTTACCGCACTTGAAGCACATGCCCCTTTTCTTTAGCCTTTTCACGCCTCTGGTGGCATTCACATTCTTGCTCCCACTGCTCTCATTGTTCCCTTTGCCTCTACCACCCTTGGCATCCCTCTATCTCCTTCCACCTTTCGATTGAACATTGGGCCCTTAGATGTTCTAGCAAGGGCATGTGCTCATTTTCCCATGACGCCTTCCGCTGCTACGAGATAGTTGGGCAACTGACTGAGTGTATATTCGGTCTTGCTCATGGTCGCGTTCACACGAAAGTTCTCAAAAGACTTGGGCAGTGTATTGAAGATGATATCGACCTTGACTTCGCTGTCGATACCTCCTCCCAACTGATCAAGACTATCCATGAGATGAGTCATGTGGGAGACATGTTCATGGACCAAACTTCCTTCTTCCATCCTACACGCTAAGATCTCTCTCATCGTGTGGAAGCGGACTGTTCGATCCGACTGCCAGAACTTACTCTCGAGACTTGACCACATGCAAACCACACGTGTGAACGTTTACACATGAACCCCTCGACCATACTAAAATAAACATTTTAGCCATTTAATTTCAATCCATGTCAACTTATCCTTATGATAAATAAAATTAATAATTGGACCTTAACTAGACCACATCACTATCGCAAGAAGGGACTTCGCCGAAAGTTGTACTTGTGGTGATGCCTAAGCAGAGAACATAATTTTGACAGCAGAAATCGAATTCTTAGAATTAGCATACGCACTTGGACCATACCGCTTCCAACTCAATTTTGTTTGTCATCTCATTTTAAATCTATCTTTAACCAACTTATGATAAACAGTGCAAGCAAGCCACGCGTGTAGATGTTTACTCACAGTGCGTATCACTTTGTTTAGAGATCAAAATATGGAGGTCTTGACGTTTTTAATTTAAGAATTAATACATCGGGTTTCTTACTTAGTCTTTTGTTTTAAAAGGTTTGTCCATGCAGATCACGTAGTTCTAACATGCTTTCTCTAGAACTCTACATGTAAAACATGCTCGCGGAATTCTAAAACATGCTTCAAAACGCGATAAACCTAGCATGCTTTCTAAATGCGGTCAATCAGGAAAACATATATCCATGTTTATCTATGTAATTAAACATACATTGCATGCTACTGCATAATTTAAACATCCATGACATGCTATAAACGATAAAAATAAGATAAAATTTGTTCATCGCGGCCCATTCGTGGATCATGTACTTCCCAACCTAATTTATTAAATAAATTTGTAAAGTACAGATCTTCAAAAAATTTTCGAAATGGGCGTCGCGTGCACGGGCACGGACCGGACTCTTCAAAAATTGATTTGGACCGAAAAATCAAAACTGGGCCGGAATAATGATGTAGGCAGAGTCGGGTCAGAAAAACTGGATCGGGTCAAGAACATGTTGGGTTGGGTAGGGACATGTCGGGTGGGATCAACCTAGGTGGGCTAGGCCGTTGCTCGGGCCTATCTTGTTAGAACGCTGACCAGTAGCCCAGCCAATCTCGTCGCCTTTGCTGTCCATCGCGTTTTGCGTGCATGGGTCGTGCGTTGAGGCCGCACGGTGCACGCTTCCAGCCCATGCCTGCACGTCCCGTTGCATGCCGACGCCCGCACTACCCGTGCCCTATCGCCCATCGACTGCTGAGCATCGAGCACTGTGCTTCCGCATGAAATGTGTGCCCCACCACGCTTGCCCGAGCGCATTGCGCATCGGGCACCTACGTGCGTACGCATTGTTCCTGTGCTTCATCACCCGTCTCTTCCGACCAAATTGTTCTTTTAAGTCGCTCGTAATAGTACGAGGTCCTTATAGAGTGGTGTTTTGCATGTTCGTTATGTTTTTCCTTGTTTGTTTTTGATGATTTGGTTCGTATTTGTTTATCTTTGAATATCTTTTATTGGAATCATGTTCGTTTTTGTTTTGTGTAGGGAATGATTGCGTTTGAACCATTTTGTGCATAAAAAGCTCACCCAAGCACTGGACTCGGCGTAGCTGGCGCTGGGTGCGCATTGTGTCGCCAGGAAGCAATGAAAAGACCCGTCCCGTCTGCGCAGCGTCCCTCTTGGGTTCCGAGTCAGTGACGCCAGCGTTCGGCTGGGCGCCAGCAAGAATCATCGAGGCGCCAGCCGGCGTGGCATGCGTCCCGACACGCGGGCGCCGCCAAGACACCAGAGGGCTCCCACGTCCGGCGTTGGCTCACGTCCGGCGCTGGGCGCCCGAGATGAAATTCGTCCAAAGACTCACCGCGTACGACGCTGCGTTGCATCAGGCGCTGCGCAAGTATTGAAGTTCATCCAGAGAGTCACCGCGTCGCGCGGCTTACGTCCCGACCGCATCCCGTTCAGGAGGCGACGAACCGGTCTTGCCTCGCTTCCGTACCGGGCTGGTCACGTTTTGCTTTGTTTTTGAGCAGCGCGTCCGATTTGGGTTCGTGTCCGGTGCTGAGCGTGAATTTTCGGGCGCTATATATACGTTTTAAAACGCTGAAACCCTACCTCCTATTCGTTCTTTTCAGTTTTATTTCTTCATTTTGTGCGCCTCCTCTCAGGCGAACAATTCGTCAAGTAATTCAAGTATTTTTTTTTTTTGCTCTTTATGATTCAAGAATATTAAATGTAAGGATTATCATTGTTAGATTTCTACTCTTGAACAATTTAATATTCAATTCCATCGTTCGTTCTTATTCGTAAGATTTCTTTATCGCTTTATTCGATTTTCTCGTATTTCTTTGATGATGATTTCTACGCTTTGGTGTTGATTAATATTGGTATTGATTTAATTATTCTTGTCTTGTCTTTATTCTCTTCGAATTATGCCTAGGGTTCATCATGTTGATTCTGTGTTCTCTAGAACTCAACATGTAAAACATGCTCGCAGAATTCTAAAACATGCTTCAAAACGCGATAAACCTTGCATGCTTGCTAAATGCGGTCAATCACGATAACATATATCCATGTTTATCTACATAATTAAACATACATAGCATGCTTCTGCATAATTTAAACATCCACGACATGTTTTGAATGATAAAAATAAAATAAATTCGTTCATCGTGGCCCACTCGTGGATCCTGTACTTCCCTGCCTAATTTATTACATAAATTTGCAAAGTACAGATCTTCAAAAAATCTCGAAAATGGGCCTCGTGTGCTCGAGCACGGACCGGATTCGTCAAAAACTGGATTTGGGCCAAAAAATGAAAACGGGCCGGAACAGTGGATCGGGTCGGGTCGGGTCGAAAAATATGGAACCGGGTCGAAAAATTGTGTCTGGCCGGAAAATGGGTTTGGGCCGATAATGGGTCCGGTCGGGTCGGCCCAATGTGGTGAAATTTGTGTCTGCTGAAGGCACGACCCATGCGCACACCCACCACCCGACGCACATTGCCTTCCCCGTCGCCCTACCTCACGCCCGCAATCGCCGAGAAAAGCCGCCCGTCGAGCCTCGCCCAGACGCGCAGCTGCATCGCCCGATGCTACCGAGAAACGACGGGAGCTGCTACCGAGTCGTCTGCGCGTAGTTGTCGGCATCTTCCGAGAAACCCTACAGCGACAGACGCTTATAGCCCGGCCGAGTCGAGGCGCCCCGCATACCGCCGAGAAGTTGCTACGAGAACGCTTGGTGCCGCCAGCGCTACCGCCGAGGCTACCGAGAACTCGCTGAGCGCTGCCGAGGCTTTCACGCGAGAAACGCGCGTGCCTCGTCGCATCGCCCAAAGGCCTGCCGAGCGCATCGAGCGCATACGCTCAGCGTTGAGGCATCCGCATAGAAACTGCGCGCCCCGCATGCCCGGCCTGCCGAGCTATGCCACCAACTCCACCCGACGCTGCGGAAACCATCCGCCGATACGCGCCTGGGCGCTGCCGAGGGCTACTGCGCAGGACCCGCCGAGGCGTGCCGAGGTGTCCGCGTAGAAACCGCACACCTCGCACACCCAGCTGCCGAGGCCTGCCGCCGTCCGCGCCCGATGCTGTCGAGGTCTGCCGCCCATGTCGCCCGAAGCCGCCGAGACCCGCACGCGAGCTGCCGACGGTTCTACGCACTAGGGCTGCGCTATGTCGTACCTCGCTGTGTGCTGGTTTCCGATGCCGTGTGATGGGAATCCATCGCCTCGTTCTTCGTGTTTTTCATCTTCGTTCCTCTTTTACAGATTCTAATCTAACCACATATTTTCTCATGGTGAAAAAGCAAAATCCGACAAAAAATAAAATGAGCCACGATGAACGACAGATCCACAATTAAGTAATTGCACACTTAATAATCAAACGTGAATTAATCAAACAGAGCCAAGATTCTGATCCCAGGCTCTGATACCAATTGTAGGGAAAATTGATTGTAACCCTCTCTGAGGATCTATCTTGGATGTTTAATTCACCATACATTGATTATATACCTAGCATGCACCTATATAATTAATTGCAACACGTTGGTGTTTTCTCGTATTTACCTACGAATTTTCCTGGCAATGATTGGATAAAGACTCATGCTTTGATCTTCTAAACTGTGTCCCGATTGCCTAAACTCCAATGTCGAGTGAGGACAGTCTATGGAGAGTGCTATGAAAATTTGTCTTCCTTCCTCCTTGAAAAGTTTTCGAAAATCTCAATAATGAGAAGTGTGATTCTCGAAAATTTCACTTAGGATTAGAGTTTGATTTTCTCTCACCTTATATTTATAATGCAACCCTAAATCCTATCAAGATAGAATTTCTGCATATCCAATAAATATAATAATATCTCTTAAGATAGAGAGGATCAAAACAGATTCCTAGTTGGACTCTATAAGGAGGTGGACGATTTTCATCTTAGCTTCAGGCCTGGATGGGCCAGCCCAGGGATCAAATGCAAGGAATAAAGATGGGCCTCAAATAAATTAATTATCTTATGTTCAGCCCAGAACATAAATTAATTCATAAACATTTATTCATGCCACTAGAGAATAAATGCTGACTTACCCCTTTATTTCCGAAGTTGAGTCGGGCTCACATTTAGACTTTAACGAATCCCCGTATTTAAGATATCGCACGTCCATTAATTATTTACAGCGTTCTGACTACTTAAAATAATTAATTACTTTAATTCCTTAAGTAGTACCATTCAACCTTATTATTGTACTTGAGATAACTCAACCTACATGGTTTAGTACAATAAACCTTTTGATCTCCTTAAGGGGCGTCATCATCCTAAGCGGATACGGTGACTCGACACGGGTAACTAGCATGACATACAAACCTTTCATCACCACCCAAGATCGAGAGAATCTTGGGTTATCTCATGTAACCTCACCCATAACAAGTCAAAGTGATGCTCAACAACTCATACTCACCTAATACCTTATCGGGGTTTAGATCAGCGTAAATTCACGAGATCTAGGTTCTTCACGACGGTCGATAGAAGAACTCATCTCATCGTGATCCATCAATACGTCGGAGGCGTACCAAAGATAGACAAGCAACCAAGTCAAGTCACTTCTTATCTATACCGCGGCTCTATACCGACAACTCGTCCTCAAGTTATCTCGGTGTGATTCTTTTATATCTCATTAAGCTTGACCAATCATCTGGACTTCTATGATCTATAACACATTGTATGATCTAGCTTATATATGAGATAAAGGACATACATATGCAATCAAGTAAACAATTCAGATAGGAGATTGTAATAGTGGTAACAGGAAACATTGTATACAAGCTCAACCAAAACTGCTTCCAGTATACAAATCCAACAAAAGCCAAGTCTTGGTTTGTGAGCTTTCCCGTCGACTCTTTGGCAAATTGGAACACTGTGGTGGAGCAGTTCATGTTGAGGTTCTATCCGCAGCAGAAGACCAAAGATATTCGATCCATGATTATGTCGTTCAAGCAGGAACTAGATGAGCCGTTTCATGAAGCAAGAGAAAGATTCAAAGAGCTACAGAGGCAATGCCCACATCACTATTTCCCGTTGCTTCTTTTGTGTCAATTCTTTTATGACGGTATCCTTAAATCCGATCAGGAAAAAGCTAACGATGTGGCAGGGGTCAACATAGCTCATATCACAGCCGAGGCTCTAGATGAGATCTTTGATGTCATGGTGAGCAACTCCCTCGAGAAGGCGTCTAGTGCTGCGTCGATCTCATCAGTGTGTGGAGCAGGATCGAGTGCTTGGCGAGATGGCACAACTTATGAGAGAAATGAGCGAAATAAAGATGAAGCGGTGAGTTCCTTCTTTGTCGAGTTCGCTGCACCTCCTCAGGAGTTCGTCGCACCGTCTCAGGATTTCTCTATGCAGCCTTGTCGAATTTGCATGGAGATGGGACATACAACCGATGTTTGTCCCAATATGGGAGCACCCGTCTATAAAGGCGTAGTAGAAGCCTACGCTATGTAAAGCTTTTCGCCTCGGCAGCCTTATGAGCCGAGGCCGACCTAGGAGAAAACTCAGTCACAGTACAATTCGAGATGGAAGAATTAGAGCCAAGGTCAGGGGTCGGGTTCAAAACCACAGAGCCAAGGTCAGGGGTCGGGTTCAAACCCGCAGCAGTACCCATCAGAATAGTACCCATCTCAGCAGTATCCATCGAAGCAGCAGGCTTATAGTCAGCAGTATCTGTATCGACAGCACTCATATCCACAACCGTCATACCCGCAGTATCCCTACCCGCAGAAACCACCACCACCTCAGTATCCATATCCGGCCGCCTCCACGCGCGGTACCCTCAATAGCCTCGCCCGCGGCGGTACCTCGGCACCTCTGCCGCCCACAGCGGTTTCCGTGGCCCCTCTATCTCAGCGGACTCCTGCTGAGGAGTCTCTCGACGCCTAGATCACTAAGAACAATCAGAGAATCGACAGTACTGAGGCGACGGTGAGGCACCTCGAGGACACTATGGGTCAGATTACCACTTCAATTAATGAGATGAGGCAGCAGAGTGAGAGGAACAAGTTGCCCGGGCAAGCTCATCAAGCTCATGCCGTGACGGTGCTCCGAAGTGGAAAGGTTATCGACAACAAGGTGACCATGCCGACTTCCGTGCCTTCACAGGCACCCACCTTTAACGCCGAGCAATCTCATGTAGAAGAAGAGGTTCCCGAGAAAAAAGAGGACAATGCGTTGCACAAAGCCTCAATCCTTATGTCATGGGACAATCTACAAAGCATTGTTTAAGCCCAGGTCCTTATCTCCACGGTTGATGAATGCCGAGAAAGACCAGCAGTTCAACGATTTCTACAAGTTCTTGTCTCAAGTGCATGTCAACTTGCCTCGTTGGACGTCATCCGGGCTGTCCCCGCCTATGTTAAGTTCATTAAGGAGCTCGCTCCAAGAAGAGGCGGGGAGACATTGACAATATGGTGGTCTCCGGGGCAGCTGGTCGATCATGCAACTTCCTCTCCCACCCAAGCTTCGCGATTCAGGTAGCTTTATCATTAAAATTGCTATGGAAATAGGAAAGAGGCCTTGGGTATGCTTGATTTTAGGTGGGAATTAATTTGATGCCTTATTCTATCTTTCAAGAATTAGGTCTTGGGAGTTGAAACCACGGTATGACCCTTCAATTAGGCGATAGATCTATGAGATACCTCAAGGAGGTAGTGGAAAATGTTATGGTTAATGTGGGGTCTAATAATTTTGATGGATTTTGTGGTTTTGGAAGTCGGGGATGTGTGGGAGGATGGTAGGTCTCTGCTTTGTTCTCCTAGGTGGTATTTATAGCCACCACTAATACCATGATAGATGTTAAGAGTGGCCTTATCAAGATATTTTTGGGGACTACGGTTACATTTTACGTGAGAGACAACCTTAATGCCCATCTTGCTCATTATATTGATGATTGTGCCTTTGTTGATACTATTGAGCCCTTGGTCGAGAATGTACTTTTGCAGGCACACGCAGTTGAAGAGGTTTTTATGGGATCGGCCAACGAGCAAGAATTAGCACGTGAGTTTGCAAGCTTTCCCGAGTCGCCTGTTGAACTTAAGGAGCTTCCAACGCATTTGAAGTATGTGTTCCTAGAGGAAGGGAAAGCCAAGCCAGTGATCATCTCCTCGACTTTGGCTCGGTATGAGGAAGATGCGTTGATTGGTGTTTTGAAGAGAAATAAGCTCGCCTTCGGGTGGAGATTGGCTGACATCCGTGGTATTAACCCCGCCACGTCTATGCATCGCATCACCTTGGAAGAAGGAGCTCACTCGAGGAGAGATGGTCAAAGGAGGTTGAACCCTGTGATCTCTGAAGTAGTGAAGAAGGAGATCTACAAACTCCTAGGCGAAGGTCTCTTCTTTCCTATCGCCGATAGTGAGTGGGTGAGCCCCGTGCATGTAGTCTTAGAAGAAGGGGCATCACATGGCGAAAATAGCAAGGGAGAGTTGGTGCTGGTCCGAGCCACCACGGGATGGCACATGTGCATTGACTACCAGAAGCCGAATGCCGCCACCAAGAAGGATCACTTCCCTCTACCTTTCATTGATCAAATGCTTGATAGGTTAGCCGGTCACGATTTCTATTGTTTTCTTGACGGCTTGTCTGGTTATTATCAGGTTGCCATAGCTCTGGAGAACCAATCCAAGACGGCGTTCATGAGCGCGCATGGAACATTTGCTTACCGTCGTATGCCGTTTGGCCTTTGCAATGCACCTGGGACCTTCCAGCGTTGCATGATGTCCATCTTCTCAGAAATGATCGGCGACTACATGGAGGTATTTATGGATGACTTTTCTGTTTTTGGCTCCTCATTTGATGATTGCTTGGCTAAAATTGATCATGTGCTTAATAGATGTGTCGAGAGTCATTTAACTTTGAGTTGGGAAAAGAGTCATTTCATGGTTAAGAGTGGCATAGTACTCGGGCATTTGGTTTCTCGTGAAGGGATTGAGATTGATAGGGCTAAGATTGATGTCATAGAAAAACTGCCCCCACCTGTTGATGTAAAGGGAATTAGAAGTTACTTGGGGCATGCGGGTTTCTACCGTAAGTTCATTAAGGATTGATCATGATTGTATGCATGCATTCTCTATGTTGAAAGAAAGGTTGACTAGTGCCCCGTGGTTGTAGCCCCAACTGGAATGAACATTTTGAAATCATGTGTGATGCTAGAAATCACGTCGTGGGGGTTGTTTTATGTCAGCGAGTTGATAAGATGCTCCATGTAATTTACTATACTAGTTCTACCTTGATCATGCATGTGTGAATTACCAACCACCGAAAAGAAATGTTAGCGTGGTTTTGCTTTAGAAGTTTAGCCACTTATATCATAGGCTCTAAAGTAATTGTCCATAGTGACCATGCGACTTTGAGGTACTTGTTAAGCAAACCTCAAGCGAACCTTGGGTGATCATTGGTACTTCTCCTTGAGAGTTCGGCGTGAGATTAAGGATAGGAAGGGGAGTGAAAATTGTGTGGCTGATCATTTGTCCCATCTCCAATCCCCGAATGTTAGGCTCTTCCATGAGACAGTTGTTAATGATTTTTCTTATTAAAATGCCTTTGCGGTCTCATCTTCCCCATGGTTCGCTGACATTGGTAATTTTCTTGCTTGTGGGAGATGAGACCTGATCTAACTTTTCAGGAGAGAAGCGTTTTCTAACCTTGTGCAGGCAATACTTCTGGGACGAGCCATATCTGTTCAAATTCGGGAAGGATGATGTGATCCGCTGATGTGTGCCTGAGGAAGAGCAATCCCAAGTGTTGGAAAGATGCCACAATGGTCATTGTGGAGGGCATTTTGGTGGACAAAAGACAGCTTTCAAGGTGCTCCAGTCGGGTTCTACTGGCCATCATTGTTCAAGGACGCCCAAGCGTTCTACCGTGCTTGTGACCGATGCCAGCCACGGGATTTGTAGGTGCCCGGAATGAGATACCCCTCAATAATATTCTTGTGGTAGAAATTTTTGATGTGTGGGGAATTGATTTCCTGGGACCTTTCCCTAAGTCTTTTGGTTTTGAATATATTTTGCTTGCCGTTGACTATGTGTCCAAGTGGATCGAGGCTATCCCCACTAGGACATGTGATTCTTATGTCGTTTTGAAGTTTGTGTAGGAGAATATACTTTGCAGGTTTGGTTTTCCCAATGTAATTATTAATGATGGGGGAAAGCATTTTTGCAACAAGTTGTTCGTGAAGCTGATGAAAAAGAATGGGATTAATCACAAGGTGGCGACGCCTTACCATCCACAGACATCGGGACAAGCCAAGACTAGCAATCGACAAATCAATGGGATTCTAGAGAAAATGGTCCAACCTTCTCGAAATGATTGGTCTACCAAACTTCCCGATGCACTATGGGCGTGCCGCATCAGATACAAAAGCATCCTAGGATGAGCCCTTATCGTTTGGTGTTTGGGAAGGCGTGTCATCTCCCGGTGGAAATTGAGCACAAGGCCTTGTGGGCTATAAAAACCATTTCTTTGGAGATGCAAGATGCTTCCAAGCGCAGGATGTTACAACTTTTAGAACTTGAAGAATTATGTAATGAGGTATACGACAATGCCCGAATCTACAAGGAAAAGGTGAAGGCCCTCCATGACAAACACATTATGCACAAAGTTGAAGCCCGGAATGAAGGTCTTGTTGTTCAATTCTCGGTTGAAGCTCTTTCCCGGGAAATTGAAGTCCCGTTGGAGTGGTCCGTTCATTATCAAGGAGGTGAAGCCGTATGGTTCGGTTGTGCTCACTAAAGAAGGTTCGGATGAATCATTTGTGGTCAATGGTCAACGTGTTAAGCTCTATGTAGAAGGGGGTCCGACCTCCATCACAGTGCAATCTATTTACGTTGCTGAACCCCCGTCGTCATGATCTTTTCTCGTCAAGCTAATGACAATAAACAAGCGCTTTGTGGGAGGCAACCCACGTTTCTTTATGTTTTGTTCTTGTTTTCTTTCCGTTTTGTTTTTTGTTTTTGTTCTTGTTTTGGTTTTGGTGGTGCAGGTTTATGAGCTATATATCAAGGAGTTCTGGATATTTGGAGAACAGAAATCGAGACAAGGAATGTTCTGTTGGATTTATATACTGGAAGCAGTTTTGGTTGAGCTTGTATACAATGTTTCTGTTACCACTATTACAATCTCCTATCTGAATTGTTTACTTGATTGCATATATATGTCCCTTTATCTCATATATAAGTTAGATCATACAGGTGTGTTGTAGATCACGTAAGTACGTATGATTGGTCGAGCTTAATGAGATATAAATAGTATCACGGTGAGACAACTTGAGGATGAGTTGTCGGTATAGGCTCGCAGTGTAGATAAGAAGTGACTTGACTTGGTTGCTTGTCATGTTGGTGCGTCTCCGACGTATTGATGGATCGCGGTGAGATAAGTTCTTCTATCGACCGTCGTGAAGAACCTAGATCTCGGAGACTTCGTTGATCTAAACCTCGATAAGGTATTAGATTAGTATGAGTTCTTGACCATCACTTTGACTTGCTATGGGTGAGGTTACGTGAGATAACCAAGATTCTCTGCATCTTGGGTGGTGGTAGTCTTGTATGTCGTGCTAGTTACACCGTGTCGAGTCACCGTATCCGTTTAGGATGATGGCGTCCCTTAAGGAGATCAAAGGTTTATTGTACTAAACCCTGAGGTTGAGTTATCTCAAGTACAATAATAAGGTTGAGTGGTACTACTTAAGAAATTAAAGATATTAATTATTTTAAGCGGTCGAGCAGCGTAAATAATTAATGGACGTCTGATATCTTAAATACGGGGATTAAGTGAAGTCTAAGTGCAAGCCCGACTCAACCCGGTAATAAAGGGGTAAGTCGACATTTATTCTCTGTGGCATGAATGAATGTTTATAAATTAATTTATGTTACAGGTGAACATAAGATAATTAATTTATTTAAGGCCCATCTTTATTCCTTGCATTTGATCCTCGGGTGGCCCGTCCGGGCTGTAACTTAGTGAAAATCGCCACTCTCTCTCCTTGTCCCTCTGGGACTACGATTTGATCCTCTCTATCCTAAAGGATATTATTATATTTATTAGATATGCATAGATCCTATCTAGATAGGATTTGGGAGTGCATTATAAATATAAGGTGAGAGAAAATGAAGGCTAATCCTCATTCCATATTTTGAGAATTACTATATCATAATAGTGAGAATTTTCGAAAATTAAGTGAGGAGAAAGAGGTGATTTTCTATAGCATTCTCCATAGATTGTGCTCACACGATATTGGAGATTAGGCAACGGGATCGATCCGGAAGATCGAGCACAGTCTTGATCTATACATCCCGAGCAGTTCGCGGGTAAACACGAGAAAACTCCCTACGTGTTGTAATTAATTATATAGGTGCATGCTAGGAATATAATCAATGTATGGTGAATTAAACATCCAAGATAGATCCTCGGGAGAGGTTAAATAAGATTCCCTACATGTTCTTGCTCGGAAAGGCTGTGCTATTTAGAAAATTCGTCGGAGAGGTACCAGACGCCTGGACGGACCTTTTAAACCGACCGGGTACTATTGAAGAGAATCTGGAGTTCACCAGGTAGATCGCCAGTGAACCATGGCCTGGTCGAATCAAGTTAGGCAGAATAGTTAAACAAGTTCCGGACGCACCCAAACCGGCGCTGGGTCCTTTATTAAAAAATTAAAAATAAAAATAAAAATTTATTATTATTTATATTATATAAAGAGTTGCGTCTTATTAACACTAGCTCTCTCTCTCGCACAGATCAAATTGTCGCTCTCTCATTCCGCTCTCTCTCTCTCGCGTATTTTGCCACAGCGCCGCGCTCTCAGTCCGGCGCCCGCTTCCATTCCTCTATCTGGCGTTCTCTCCCTCCGTCCGACGTTTGCCCCTCTCAGCGCTCAGCCCTTGCGCGCTGCTCGCTGCCCTCAGCGCCCGCTCACCCATCGTCCGTATTGTCACATTACCGTCGCCCCTCTCGCCTCCGTCCGACGCTGCTTCCCAGCGCCGTGCACCCGCTCTCGCCTCATCACGTACTCGAGCGATCCGGCGCTCGCCTCGCGCTAAACGCCGTTCTCTCTTCATCCGGCGTTTCACCCAGCGACGCGCACCAATGCCCGTCGTTCACGCCCACGCCGATTCTTCGCTGGCGTTGCGCCCAGTCGCGCCCACGCCCGCCTCGCTCCATCCGGTGCTACACTCAGCGCCGTGCCTCGTGCCCCAATGCCTACCTCCGTCCGTCCGGCGCTTCTTTCAAGCGCCGCGTGCCTCGCCCAAGCACTCGCTCGCTCCGTCAAGACTTCTCTCGGTAGCCGTGCCCTTGACGCCCGCGCCCGCCTTCTTCCATCGGTGTTTCCGTCTCGATTGCTCGACCTCCTCCGACCTCGATGCCCACTCGCACGTATATCAATATGGTCCGAACTAAACGTTGCCGGCTCCAGCTTCCGTCACCCTCGGAACGACGATGTTCCTATGGAGGAACCAGTGGAAGATATCAGCATAATATACTCAGCCGCATTTCAAATTTATAATCTTGTGGAAGGTACACATTATCGACGTTTTGCACATCAAGATATAACTCCTCGCGTCGATTGATTGCAATTGATGCAAAGTTTAGGTCTTGAAGATAGAATAAAGAATTATTTGAAGAATTTAGAATTTGTTGCAATATCTTTGTGATGGATTTACTGGTTATTCTCCGTTATTGGTTGAATTTTATTGCGATGAATTTTGATGATAAATCGATACTATGAGCGTAGTCTGTTGGGCGAGTATCTTGTCACACCTCGTATTATGAAGGGGTGTTTGATTTCCAACCGGTGCGTGGTGTACCTCCTTCATTCAATGTCGGAGGCTTGGCATGAACTATCGGGGTTTAACAAGCGGTCGTCGGTTGGAATGCCGAGTGGATTCGTTAAGGATGCGGCATTGGCAATTGTTCGACCAAAAGTATACTCTCAATTGACTACGCAATAAATGCGAGGTGTTATAGTAGGGAAAGTTAACCTAGTCGTCTCGAGGAAAACTTAACGGGGCCTAATGTTCGTGTTGCTCACGAAAACGATTAAATCTAAACACTCTAACACCAACATGAGTTTTTGAGACATACGAGAATTAATCGAGAATCAAACGAGCAAACCTAAGCCGGGGTTTGTCGATCCGAGCTAAACTAATTAAGCAATAGATCTAAACTAGAGGTTGTCAAACCTAGATGATAAACTACTAAACACGGAATCGGGAAACAAATTAAAAGCAATTAAATAAGATCTCCAAACAAAAGCGATGAGATTGACGAAGAGCGATTAATCATGAAATCCGAGTTCAACTCCACTTGCATAAAATTGATTATTAAAACGGAAAGCAAGGCGATCAAGAGCCCAACAAAGCAGGAACTAAATACAAGCGGGATGAATCAATACTTAGATGAAGCGATCAAGAACGACGGAACAAAAATGCGATAAATTACTCTCAATTCAAATCCAAAATCACACAAGGTATTGCAAGAATCAGTAAATAAAATTGAAGAGAACTAAGTACCGATTACGGGATGTTAAACCAATATACGAATTGACTAAAATTGAAAAACGGATCGATCTTTGTTCCAGCGGCGCGATGGCGAGCAACGAGAAAAAATCGTAAAATCCGAACTCGGGAAATAACCTAAAATAACGTATATATATTAAAACAGACAGGCGCGGTGGCGGCGTGCTGTGGCGAGGCGGCGTCTTGCGAGTGCGTGGGCGAGTCGTGTGGCGGGAGAGGCGGGCGGGTGGGGTGCAGGCGGAGGTGCGCTGGGCGAAGGCCGGCGTTCACCGAGCACGCGAAGTGGGAACTCGCGCTCGGAGTGAGCGGCGTTCAGCTGGATGAGCGGGCGGCAGGCGGAGTCGCTGGCTAGGCGGCGTTCACTCCAGCGCGAGGAAGTGGAAACGCACGCTCGGGTGAGCGGCGTTCAGACGCAGGCGTCGCGGATGGAGATCGGGCGTGCGGGCGTGCGGCGTGTGTGTGCGCGGATGTTCGACCATGCGGCGAGGCGTCGTCGCGACTTCAACAATTCGTCTCGTTCTCCTTCGTCTGAACTCCGAATTAGGATCCGCTTTTGCCTATGAACTCCTATCGCGATGCTCTTCATTATACTTGATCCTTGGTAGATTCATTTCATCCTATTTAATGCCGATTTTCTGTAAAACATTTAAACAGACCAAGTAAGTCCGAAGCGATAAATAATAAGCGAACTAACGGCATAAATGGGATAAACTAATGAAGACAACATGCAAAACAATACCAAGAATAAGCACAAAATGACACCAAACAACTCCCCACACTTATTCATTTGCTTGTCCTCAAGCAAAGTCTATACTAACAAGAATAGAAGAATAGCTCATACAACTAAACTCTTAATCTAATCAATCAAACCTCTTTTTGCAATTCCCCCAGACATGATGAGTACATAATCAAGGTTAATGTGAAACAAATCTAAGATTGTGAGAATGTCAAATAAACAAGAAGATTATTTTTGCTCGGACCCGACTCTCAGTTAGGCGAATTAACTAAAATGGTTACCTTTAGCAACAAGTTTCTTTTGAGAACACAAAGAAAGTATAAACAAATTTTGGAACAATGTTTGAAGGTGAAGTCTCGATGAATTCGAGTCTCCTATCGTGGTTTCCATGCCCATTTCTCAATTTACGAGAAGAGAGGCGAGAATCCATCCTCCATTTATCTGATCTCAACAAATTATTGGAGTTTTCATTCTCCTTCTTTTCTTTCTTATTCACTTTTTTTTTTGAAACAAGTATATAGGTAACCAAGCTATTAACCTCCCCTAACATTAGCGGACAAATCACATCAATAACCCCGATTTAAGATTTATTCACACAACCTCGTTCATTCACATTGCACTTCAATAACGTAACATCACGATAAAGAGAACACATCAAGGTTTGACCAATACCACGAGTTCGGTGCATAAATTATAATCCTAACTTATTCGCATAGACAAAAACTTGAGTACAAGATGACAAAATAAGCATAGATCCATGGTGTCAATCATGCACATACCCCGAGCACAACATATACAACATATCATCAACAACTCCCCCACACATAAAAAACTTGCGTCCGAGCTCTAAACATGAACAATGAAAAAAGAGAACGAGCGCCACGATAATAGGTGGTAGAAAGGAGGTCGGACATCTGACGAGCTCCAAGGATAGCTGCAACAAACACCACAAAAGACAAGGAAAACACACAAACCACAAAGGAAAACAAATAACCACCGAAAAAGGGCGAGTAGAAGAAATAAGGAAATAAAACATACTCTCCAACGGTGAAGCATCAACATTGGTGCAGCGATAATGGCGGTGGATAAGCGGTGTGGGATAGGGACCGAGGCGTCCCAGGGCGAAGGTCGGCCAAATGCTGCTCATGGGTGTCTAGTGGTCGGTAAACATCTTGGGAAATCTAAGCGCTGCTGTGAAAATTGGTGAAATCGTTGGCTGGCGAGATTGGGTGTCGAGCGTTGAAATACCTCATCAGGAACTCTCAAAACCACGGGTCATTGATTGATTAAGATCGTGAATTCTGACCCATCTGCGCCTATATTCTCCAAAGCTATGATTCGGGGAGGGCTAAAGTCCCAAATTGTTGGGAAGTGGCACGATGAAACCGCCAGCGGAATCAAATGAGCCTAAGACCTTTGAAAGCGTCGCCGTGGGACTGATGGGAGTAGGGGTAAGCAAGGAGGATGAGACATTGGGTGCCGCTTGTCGCTTCGGTGGCACGATCATCGGGAATCTTCATCCATTGGGGTAGCTGTCCGACATTAGACTCGGATGGTCGGTTACGCTTGAATGTGATATACTCTTGAGCGATGCGCTTGTGCTTCATAAGGAAGCAATGTTCCGGTCGAGAAGCAATCAGGAAATCACGAAAGTGATGGGAGATGCTCAATAACGTGAACCCGAGCGGTATATCATCTCTAGTCACTCCCACAAAGTATTTGGCAAGTATAAAAGGGTATTGGCTCAAGGAGAGTTTGGCCTTACGGTGCCGCCTCATATACTCAAATCTACGCCATAAGAAAGGTGCTGCACAAACCTTCTTATTATTCACAGCACACCACAAGAAGAAAAGCTCTATAGCACTCACTTTATTGGCTTGCTCTTTCCCTGTTAGGTTGTATGCTAGGAACTTATGAGCGATAACCAAAGCAGGGTCCTGAATAAAGGCACTAGGGTGCTGCGATGACCAATTGTCAAAACCAGTTAAAATTTTCCATGTCTCGACCATAGGAAATCCTCGATTACATCGGAAAAACCGCTACTATGAAAACCCAAAACCTCGCGTAACCTTAGGTGTAACGACAAATCTAGTCTCCCTCAACCGTGAGCGCAGGACTTAAAATCTTCACTGGTCTTGGTGACACACAAAATTCCCTAAGCAAATGCTTAAAACCATCTTGGGTTCCCTAGTTGCCAAACTAAGCGGACCCCATACTTTCAAAAATCTTTTCACAGTACCATCAACACCAATGAAGCTAAAATAGACCAATCAAAAGAACGAGGTGACTTATCCCTTTTGGCGAATAACGGAGAAGAAGATACCTTCTTGGGGGCGAAAGAATAGCGAGCAGGGCATTGTAAGACTCCGTAAATCTTTCGGTTGTTCAGGATCCGAAGCACACCGTCGGTTCTTGCTCGTTTCGCCAAAAGGCGAGAGGGTTTTAATGCGAACCATGCTTGAAATGCCGGAAGGAGCTCGGAGCTAGGTGAGCAGTGGGTGTGCGGTGGAGAGGCGTGCGAGGAGGCTCGGCCAAGAAAAAGCTTCGACGCTAGCCTTGGCGAAGATGGCGCCGATGGAATGCGTCTTGCGGTGAGGCACGGAGAGGTGGGCGTGGCGGGAGAAGCGAGAGGCTCGGTGGTGGGCGGTCTTGGGAGGCGCCTTGGTGAGGTGACGAGTGTGCAGCCTTGCGGCAGCCACCAGGCAAAGCGGGCGAGCAGGTGCTGTGGTTCTGCGCCGGTTGAGGAGCGCTCGAGTGCTTGCGCGCTATGGGCGGGCGGGCGGGTGAGCAGTCTTGGGAATCTGCGCGGTGAGGAGGCAGGTCGCAGAGGCAGCACAAGCCTTGTGGAGGCGGGCGGAGGAGAGCGGGTGCTCATTGAGCAGGCATCGCTGCTGGGTGTACGGAGAACGCCGGTGGGGAGAAGGTGAATCTGAGGAGGTGGCGCCGAATGAGTGAGTTATCAATGACATAAAAATAGGGCAACAACCCTAATATATGGGTGCAGTTCATGGCGCGGTTCACCTCTTTTTCCCTTTTTTTGTTTTTTAAAGCGGCTTGGTTCATATTCAAACGCCGACTTGGAGGGTCTCTTCCCAAGGTTGGCGCGGTTTGGTTTGGCCCATTTGCAAAATCATTACGCCCATTTATGAGCGCCGGTTCTGCTGAGCCATGGTGAGAAAAACTCTTGACCAAATCTTGAGCATGATTCTCATTGAACGCCGGATGAGAAAAGCTCATATTCCTTACGAGCAGCTGGTTCGATTGAGCGCCAGTGAGAATAGCTTCGTATTCCTTCTAAATCTTTGGTTGATTAGCGCCCGGTGTGATTGGCTCTGTATTCCGAACGAGCATTTGGTTCGATTGAGCGCCAGTGTGAGCGCCCATGTACATCTTTTAAGCGCGATCTCAACAATAAAAGCTGCAATAACGAGAGAGAAGATCGGGATAACCAAACCGGATAAATCGAAGGAAAAGAAAAAGAAAAAGCGACAAAATTCCGTGGGTAAACTTCCACGTAGTACTCGGTTTAACGTCGTGAGCCGACATAATCCGGTCAAAGATATTGGGGACCGACGGCGAGCGCTCTCCACTTCTTCGATTCCTCACGATCAAAATGCGGTTTGACTCGTGACCGTTCCTGACGAATGATTTGTTGGTGTTGGGGTTCAAGAATATCTTGCCCGTAAGGAAACACATTCAAGATGTAAGGACCACTCCACCGGACTTGAGCTTCTCGGGATAGGCTTCAAGCGAGGCCCGAAGAAGTAAGACCTTCATTCCAGACTTTAAGTCCTTGTTAACTTTACGCGATCTAGCATCTGTTTCAATTTCCCTTATAGAAATTTACATTCATACCTTGCGATAAAACATTCTCGACCAAGGGATCAACAACATCTATGGAAGCGTGATAATCAATGCATTTAACAGGAGGAGATATCACACTATCATGTGTGAGAAGGACACAGATTCACCAAATGCAGATCATTTTCAATGTGCCATTCTTAATATCAATAAGCGTGTTGGTTGTGGCCATGAATGGCCTCCCCAACAAAAGTGAGTGTTCTACCCCATCTTCCCTAACATCCCCCATATCCAACACGACAAAATCAACGAGAACAATCAACCCACCCATCTTAACTAATACATCCTCGACAATACCATAAGGGTATCTCACGGACCTATCGGCTAATTGTAGACACATTCTAGTGGGTTTAAGTTCACTAATCCTAATCGCTTGAACATAGAATAGGGCATAAGATTAATCCCACCCCAAATCTAGCATGCCGAAATTTCTTTCCCGTTACCCAAAGCAATCTTAATAACAAAACTACGGATCCCGGGTTTGGGAGGCGATTAGTCTTGTAGTATGGAATTAGGCTGCTTGGAGATCATCACCTTCTCATTTCTCCAAATCTTCTCTTCTTGAAGCTAGCTCTTTGAAGAACTTGGCGTAAACGGCACATTTTGATGATGTCGGAAGAGCAAATTTACATTCACCTTGGACGGAGCTCATAGATCTCATTGAATTGCCGATCACGCTTCGTTCTTCAACCGTGTAGGAAGGGTATCGGAGGGTATAAGGGTTTCTTGACTTATCGATCTGAACCCGTCTCTTTCTTATTTGAACCTCCGGTGATTGCGGATGCTTGCTTGATGACTCTCCCACTTTATTTGGAAAAATTCGATCACTCCTAAAACGGTGATCGCATGAGCTGATGAAGTGGCTCGGGAGCTTCCGCGACTCCTTCTGCAAGAGCTCATTCAGTGCTAGCAAGCTGTCCCATTCGTCTCTAAGCGCTTGTTTGTGGAGTCTTGAGCATCCAATCTTTGGGCGAGAGCATCCATCCTTTGGGTGATCATATCCTCGAAAGCCATCCTCTGAGGTGGCGGCGGAGGTGCCCGCTGATATTGCTGCTGCTGAGGGAACTGCTGCTGGGAATAATGTCTTTCTTTCTTGAAGCTACTAACTGCTTTGTGGAGGTTTTGATATGATGTATTACGGTTGGATTACGCCCTTGATGTTGGTTCCTCCATCCCCGTTGAATTGTTCTTGATTAGGCTCAAGCTGCATTTAGGTTGAAATCCTTGCATAGCATATGCTTCGCTTCCCTTCGGAGTTATGATCTCCCATCCTAGGGCAAGTATCAACATTGTGCCCAAGTTCATTCAGCATTCCACAGGTTCCCTTAATTCCTTGTGTAGAGTGGTGGATCGGCCTTTAACGAGTTCTTGCACCTCCTCATAAGCTCAACCACTTGCTTATTCATGTCGAATGAAGGGGTGACGGCATGTGCTTTGGTTCTTCCACCTCGATTGGACCTGGCGTGAAGTAGCGACCATGGCTTCAAAAATTTCAACGATATCGATGCCGTTCTAGACCCAATGTCTCCACTGCGACATTGTCCACCATGTCTTGAAAACTACGTGTCAATCCATCATAGAAGAATTGATAAAGAATCTCTTACGGCGAGGCATGGTGAGGGCATTTACGCAATAAATCCACGAACCGTTCCCAAGCTTCATGGAATGGCTCGTCGGCGTCGATTGAAAGTCATGATTTGAGACCTCAACTCTTGACTTTTCTTGTTTGGTAGTATTTAGTCATAAACTTATCTACCACGGCATTCCAGTTCTGCAGAGAGTTGGCGAGGAGAGCAAGAACCCGACTTTGCTCTATCTTTCAGGGTGTACGGAAACACCGCATCTTGGTGATCTTCATTTAGTCCTCCCGTAAGAAAGGCGCAAAACCGAGCAAAACTCTCTTATAAAGCCCAAAGCATCCTCACTAGCAAGCCTATGGAAAGTAGGCATGAGCGAAATGGTTCGGTTTCAACTCATAATCTCGGCTGCCGGTCCAAGAACAATTGGGGCGTGGCGGCCCCAATCACCGACCTATAAAAATCACGCGAGCACGTACATTCTCACCCATCTCTCTCAACGGGAGTATCTTCAACAACTTGGTTGATCTCTAATAAAGCTCTACTGCTCGCCACCTCTCGAAGTGGTACCAAACTCCTCGGTTCGGAAAAGCGACCTTTTAGTTCTCGAGTGTGGTCAGCGGGGTAGCAAGCGGTCTATTTAGATGCGGCGACCTAGCATACAAAACACTCAAACAAGAAAAGATCACATGGCTGGAGAATAACAAAATAAAACAAAAGAAACACGGAAAACAAATCAACACAAACAATACGCTAAAGTTATCCCGACAACGGCGCCAAAATTTGTTCAACCAAAGTATACTCTCAATTGACTCGCAATAAATGCGAGGTGTTATAGTAGGGAAAGTTAACCTAGTCGTCTCTCAAGGAAAACTTAACAGGCCTAATGTTAGGTGTTGCTCACGAAACGATTAAATCTAAACACTCTAATACCAACATGAGTTTTGAGACATACGAAATTGAATATGAGAATCAAGCGACAAACCTAAGCCGGGGTTTGTCAATCGAGCTAAACTAATTAAGCAATAGATCTAAACTAGAGGTTGTCAAACCCTAGATGATAAACTACTAAACAGAATCGGGAAACAAATTAAAAGCAATTAAATAAGATCTCCAAACAAGAAGCGATGAGATTGACGAAGAGCGATTAATCATGAAATCGAGTTCAACTCCACTTGCATAAAATTGATTATTAAAACCGGAAAGCAAGAACCGATCAAGAGCCCAACAAAGCAGGAACTAAATACAAGCGGGATGAATCAATACGTAGATGAAGCGATCAAAACGACGGAAAAAATCTTGATAAATTACTCTCAATTCAAATCCAAAATCACACAAGGTATTGCAAGAATCTGTAAATAAAATTGAAGAGAACTAAGTACCGATTACGGGATGTTAAACCAATATCCGAATTGACTAAAATTGAAGAAACAGATCGATCTTTGTTCCGGTAGCGATGGCGACAACAGAAAAAAATATCGTAAAATCGAACTCGGAAATAACCTAAAATAACGTATATATATTAAGGCAACAGGCGTCGGTGAAAGCGGCGTGTGTGAGGGGCGGCGTCTGGCGTGGTGGCAGGCGAGATGCAGGCGGGCGTGCGGGCGGAGGTCTTGTGGCGAACAGCGTTCACTCCGGCGCCTGAGGGAAAGTGGGAATCTTGCTCGGGTGAGCAGCGTTGTGATGAGATGGCGAGGCGGCGGGCGGGGCGCGTGGGCGGGCGGGCGGAGGAGTGCGGGCGAGCAGCGTTCACTCGAGGCGTGCGAAAGTGGGAACGTGTGCTTGGGTGAGCGGTGTTCGGTCTTGGCGTGCTTGCGGACGGAGGCGCTGGCAGCGGGCGTGCGGCGTGTGTCTGTGCGGATGTTCGGCCATGCAGCGGGGCGTCTGCGACTTCAACAATTCGTCTTGTTCTCCTTCGTCCGAACTCGAATTAGGATCCGCTTTCGCTATGAACTCCCTATCGCGATGCTCTTCATTATACCTGATCCGTGGTAGATTCATTTCATCCTATTTAATGCCGATTTTCTGTAAAACATTGAAACGAACCAAGTAAGTCGAAGCGATAAATAATAAATGAACTAACGGCATAAATGGGATAAACTAATGAAGACAACATGCAAAACAATACCAAGAATAAGCACAAAATGACACCAAACAGCAATGGTACATAAATTCATGGCATTCAATGTTTTCGGGAATGAGCAGGCCAACAAGGTCAACACTGCTGAGGTCTTCTTGCTCACATGTGCGGTAAAGAAGACAAAGGTTCCGTCGACATTCTTCATATGGGAACACTTGCAGCTGGTCCAGCGGCGTAAGAAATGTCGGCCAACCTTGTGCCAAATCCTCTTGATACATCATTGCACTTAGGGATCATTAATAATGATGGACGTCTATTCCTGGGCAAGACCTGATACGACCTAAGATGATTGATCTTAGTGAGCTTCAAGGTACCCCTTTTGCATATAATGAGACAACTCTAGTACCTCATCATTTGAGGAATTGCGTGAAGAGATATATGCATACAGCACTCGAAGCCAGCGCAAGAGTGCGGGACCATCTCATGCACCTTGGTGATATAGCCATTTTGATACTACTCTTGCATCCGATGATGAAGGCGACCAGACATACCGAGGCGGCGAGGATCTGAGCCCGTTGAACAACGCCGATCCCAATCATCCACAGTTTTCTTTTCGGCCAAGGTGCATCGAGGCGGTATAATTCCATACGTGAAAGAGTGGGCGGTTTAGGAGTGAATTAGCCGACCCTTTGGGCGGAGTTTCGTCGAGATATCTACTCTCAATTTGATCGGTAAAATCAGCGTCTTGTGAGCGAGAATCAATTATGGCATGAGCAGAACCAGCGTTGGAATGAATATAATCGCCAGATGATTGAGCGAGAATCGTATGGGTCGCTCTTGAGGCTCGGTGGGCAACTTGGACCACATTTCATGGCGCTCCACCTCCACCACCGTCGTCCGACCAATAGTGATTCTTCACTATTGGAGTGTATGTGTTTTTCTGTTTTTGTGTGCGTCGTTTGGTTTTTGTTGTTTTGTTTTTCTTTGTTTGCTGTTTTTGTAGGTTTTGTTTCGTGCTTGATTCCCCGCCGTTCCGTTTCTTCGCTTTCAAGGAAGTCGCCTCTTCTATTCTATTATATATTTTTATCTGCAATGAGGACCCTGCCTGTTTTAAGTGTGGGGGTTTCATTTTCTTTTTTTGTTTGTGTTTTGTCGTTTTCTGTTTCGTTTTTGTTTTGTCCTTAACTTTTTGTTTGAATAAGAGAGGATTTTATGTTCTTGAAATAAATGGTGCGTGAAGAATTGTGCTTTAAGTTGAATTAATTATGTTTTGATCTGAATTTCATTTCGTCTTGGTATATATGGTTTTTAGTGTGATGAAACTTAGGTGTCAACTTGAACTGTGAGATATGATTACAAAAGCTGTGATTAGACAATGTGTGTGATCGGTTGTCATATATTTCATACATGGGACCCTTTTTCTTGTGTGATTTTTCCTTGATAAAAAAAAAAGAGAGAAAGAAAAGAAAAAGAAAATCATTGTTGTGTTGTTTGAAATAAGTGGGCTTAAAATTCGAATAAGGGGCTCTACCCCTCTTGCTTGTGTTGTCTCTCGAATGGAGACTCTATGCGATGGGTATAGATTTCTACGTTAGGATACTCAAGTGTACAACTTGAAGGTTTCACCTAACGATTATTGTCCTATAATAGGTTTTAAGTTCCACATGTTTTATTTATTTTTATCTTGGGGATGTCTTACATGAAAGGGAACCATGTGAGTCATATATTGATTTCTGAAATCATATTTGATTCGAAGCACAACTATTCTATGATAAGTCACATGTTTGGATTGATGAATGAGGAACATTGTATTGAGAATTATATTATTAAGATGTATCGAAAGGATGAGAATATGTGATTGATTCTTTTTGAAGTATTAATTCGATGTGTACCATTCTTTTCAAGAGACTAAAGTTTGCTCGAGGACAAGCAAAGAGTTAAGTGTGGGGGTGTTGTTTTGCATGTTCTTGTTATGTTTTTCCTTGTTTGTTTTTGACAATTTGGTTCCTATTTGTATCTTTGAATATCTTTTATTGGAATCATGTTCGTTTTCGTTTTGTGTAGGGAATGATTGCGTTTGAACCATTTGGTGCATAAAAAGCGCACCCAAGCACCGGACTCGGCGTAGCCGGCGCTGGGTGCGCATTGCATCGTGAGGAAGCAATGAGAAGACCCGCGTCCGGCGCTGCAACGTGTCCGACGCTGGGTTCCGAGTCCAGAGAACGCCCGCATCCGGCGATGGCATACGTCCGGCGTTGGGCGCCCAAAGCAAGAATCATCCCGAGAGCGCCCGCATCCGACGCTGGGCGCTGAAGTCGAAGACTCCAGAGTGCTCCCACGTCTGGCGCTGGCTCGCATCCGACGCTGGGCGCCCGAGATAAAATTTGTCCAGAGACTCACCGCGTTCGGCGCTGCGTAAGTATTGAAGTTCGTCCAGAGAGTCACCGCGTTCGGCGCTGGCACCCCGTTCTGAGAGCTGACGAGTCCGGCGCTGTTCGCGTTTCGCTTTGTTTTAACGCGCGCGTCCAGCGCTGGGTTCGCATCCGGCACTGAGCGTGAATTTTTGGGCGCTATATATATGTTTTAAAATGTTGAAACCCTCCCTCTTATTCGTTCTTTTCAGTTTTATTTCTTCATTTTGTGCGCCTCCTCTCACGCGAACAATTCTTCAAGTAATTCAAGTATTTTTCTTTACTCTTTATGATTCAAGAATATTAATCTTAAGGATTATCATTGTTAGATTTCTACTCTTGAACAATTTAATATTCAATTCCATCGTTCGTTCTTATTCGTAAGATTTCTTTATCGCTTTCTTCGATTTTCTCGTATTTTTTTTATGATGATTTCTACGCTTTCGTGTTGATTAATATTGGTATTGATTTAATTATTATTGTTTTGTCTTTATTCTCTTCGAATTATGCCTATGGTTTATCATGTTGATTCTGTGTTCTTAAATCTAGGGTTTAATTCTTGTCAAGGTAATTTCTTTGCTTTGTTAATTTCCGCCTAGTTAATTCGTCTTTCTTTCCTTAATAATTCCTCGCCTAGGTAATCTACAGTTTTAAAGTGACGACCAAACAACTCTTTGAGATTAGAATGTTAATTTCCGCCTAGTTAACTCTTTGAGATTAGAATGTTTAGGAATTTAATGGCGGGAAATCTCTCAATCAAACCGCCATCAACTACGAAGGATATTTAACTACAAATACACGATAGAAAAAACACTATCCATATATATTAATTACTCAACAACAAATCAATCTCTCGATCACGTTCATTGTCAAACTTATATTTAACATAAATCTGCTCTCGCATTACTTCATAATCAAACATAAGCACATAATCAACCTACACTATTCTCTCGAACACTATGTATGAAGATCATGAAATAAAGAATTTATATGGATAAGAAAATTGCAAATCATCAACACAATTAATCACAATACAAGATAAGAACAATCCAACATTTATTTCTCAACAAATCAATAATTCATCTCATAGTAGAAATTATCCCATATCAATTATATAGACATAATGAAACGAGAAAAACTTACAAACCATTCATAGATAAATTCGTCTTCCAAAAATCCGGAATCGCACAATTCAATTGTTAATCCAAGTACATGAATTAAATGGAAAGGAAAAGGAAAAGAAAAAGAAAAGAATCACGTGCGTCTGTGGAATCCTCCGAGAACCAACTGATAACCCTTTTATAAAACCCTCGAAAAAGCCCCCGAAAATAGTAGAATTCGGGCCCAAAAATACGCCCAGCACCGGACAGAACGAAGCGCCGGACACGAGCGCTTTCTGGAATGAACAGTGAGAGGAGCCTAGCGCCGGATGGAAGCGGAGCGCCGGACGCGTGGGTCAAGATGGGCATGCCCAGCACCGGACGAAGCAGCGTCGTGGAGTGGGCGCTGGGCGATGCCCAGTGCCGGATGCACTGAAGAACGCACCCTGGGTGGACACGAGGCATGCGACGGGTGAAGATAGCGAGCGGGCGTTGAGGCAAGCCCTAGCGCTAGGTGGACTGAAGATCGCATGCTGGGTGGACGTGAATGCATGCGGAGGGCGCTGGGCGAGCATGCTGGAGTGGAGCGGGCGAACACGCCGCAGAGGTCATTGGCGGCGCACGGCGATGGCGAAACAGCGTGTCTTGGTGAGGTGAGTCGAGCACCCGGTGGATGGGTGGCTGAACGCACGTTGGGAGGCAGCTAGAGGCTGAACGTGCGCTAGGGCGTGCCCATCGCCGGACGCGCGCGTACCCACGTGTGCAACTTCGTTGTTTCGCTCTGTTCTCTCTCGTCCGAACTACAAATTATGATATGTTTACGCCTATGGACTCCTATCGAGATGCTCTTTAACATTGTAAAATTTTAAAATCCATCCTTTCCATATCCATTTCATCATATTTAACATCGTTTTCTAAAAAACATCGAAACAAACCAAATAAGTCTGAATCGATAAATACTAATCGAAACAATGGCATAAATAGGACAAACTACGGGAAATGGCATGCATAAAAATATGAAAAATAAGCACCAAATCATACTAAACAAATCCTCCATACTTAAACCTTTGCTTGTCCTCAAGCAAACATTATCACTACGACACAAGAAAAGAAATCGAGAAAACACATATTCAAGTGGATCATCCACGCGACTTCATGTTTTTCTAGAATTTCTAAACCGATACACTTTTTAGCATGGTAATGAATTAACAATTGATTGAGCATGCGGCTTAATCCAAGCAAATCAAAAATCTGATCTATATGCATTTAATAATCGAATAGCTAACTCATATTGATCCTTGCATAACACATCTCATTTTCAACATAACACACAACTTCCAATACCAGATGTGACGATTCAAGGAGGATTATACGATAATAGTCTTTAAGTCAAACCTTCGAGTTGAAAACCCGAGTATCCTAATGTGGTTTTCCATACTCATCACTTTTGAGCTTCCATTCGAGAAGCAACATGGATTGAGAGGAGTAGAGCCTCTTATTCTAACATTAAGCTCACTTATTCAATCCATCAACAACTTATTCAAACTCTTATATTTTTGTTTTTATTTTTATAACAATTTTTTTTCATATTTTCATAAATTTTTTTCGAGATAAGACACGCAAGGGGGGCATATAAATAGTAACGACAATCAACCACACATATCACTTTATCACAATTTACTTCGACATGCCCTACAACCAGATCAATCATCAACAATTATCAAGCCAAGTCACGCATCGATAAGAATTACTAGAAATCAGTTCGAACGTGCATACCCAATCAAATCATGCTCACTCAACTCTACTCGTATACTAGACGATAAAGCATACTCAAATCCAAACAAAAGGTATAAAATGGAGGACGACACACCCAAACAAACACAAGTCACATGCAAACACATAAAGACGGCAAGCACGCCTCCACACTTTAGACAAAAGCCAAAAAGGTAGAAATGTAGAAGTGAACTTCCCTGAAATTGGGAGAGCATGTCAACTAGGTAAGGCGGTGACGACGTCCAGTGGCTTGAGTGTTCATGATATGCAACTCGCCACAATTCTCATCTCACTTATTTAAAAACCTGAAAAGAAAAAGAAATAAAAGAAACAAAACATATAAAAATAAATAAACTCGTGGGTTGCCTCCCACGCAGCGCTCGTTTCAATGGCACGAGCTCCACCAATGAAAAACGGACTATCTATAGTCATTCACCTGCAGGAATACCATCTCAACCAGAACATCAGTAGTAACAATATAAGCACAAAGGACCGTCAAGGCAACAAATAATAAGTCAATTAACTTAAATCAAACATCCTATTCTTTAAAGAAAAATAGATAACCTCAACTACTAAAGCACAATACTTTGGTGAATTAGGATGTTGAAATATTATAGATGCTACCTCAACTTTTGTCCTATCCTCATCCTTCAACTGGTTCGGGAAGATATCAGGTTGTCCATACTTAGTCTCGACTTGATGAACCCTAGACTCTTCACATTCATCATTTGTCCTGATTCTCCCCTCAACTTCATCATCTTCAAGGAATATTACAGAAGAAGTCTACTCCAGTTTACTCGGCATTTCCTTCACACTTTGGTTGTGAACCAATTCTTCCACTGTCCTGGCTAACTAATTGACTTGGATCATTACACGTTCGATAGATGCTTCCAACATTTCGAACCTCTGTTAACTCATTTGTATGAAAGACATTAGTGTGTCTTCCAATGTTGGCTTCACCAGCTGATGTTTGGTATAATTTTGTGATGATTCTTGGTATTGTTTCACATGTCATATTCTATGGTTTGTCCTATTTATGCCTTTGGTTCGATTAATATTTATCGATTCGGACTTACTTCGTTCGTTTTGATGTTTTGTAGGAAAATGGCAGAAAATAGGATGAATTGGATCCGCCAAGAATCAAATATATTGAAGAGCATTTCGACAGGAGTTCGTAGGCGAAAACCGTGCGTAAATCGGAGTTCAGACGAAGGAGAACGGGTCGAACGACCAAAGTCGCGCACGGCACCCCGTCGCACGCCCACGCCCGCGCCCACCACGCCGCCACGCCGCGCCACGCCCGCCCGTAGCGGCGCTTCGCTCCGCGCGTGTTATATTCCTCCGGCGCTCAAGGCGAATCGGCGCTCACCTTCCGTGCCTCGCCCGCGCCGCACCTCGCTCGCCCAGTAGCGCCTCGCCCCGCGCCCGGCGCTCGTCGGCAACTGCGCCTCCCGCGCCAGCCAGCATCCGCGCCCGCTGGCGTCCCTCACTCACCAGCGCGCGCCTCGCCCTCGCCTCGCAACTCCACGCCCGTCCGGCGCTAGGTATCTGGCGCCCGCTGCGTCTCCGCTCCGCGCGCCCCGCAGCGGCGGCGCCTCGCACGGCGGGAGACCGGCGCTTCGTCGCCGCGCTTCCTCGCGCTAGCCCAGCGTTGCACCCCGAGCGTTCGCGTGTCAGCCGGCACTCACTTCACCGCGAGCGCTCATGCCCTTTTCACCTCAACCGGCGTTCAACCCCAGTCAGCGTTCATATTGAAGTCAGAATGTTTTACGGCGTGAGCTCATTATGAACCGCGCTCACTCTATTTTAATATATATACGGCGTTTAGGGTGAGAAGAGGCTTCTTCGGTTCTGAGTTTTTCTCTTCACGCCGCGGCGCTTCTCGCCCATTTTTCTCCCAGGAATTCATCAGACAACAAGAGATCAAACCACAGTATTGTTTTATATCCCTATTTTATCGATTGAATACTTTAGTTTATAGTTTTATCTTTGTTGAATTTATGTTCTTGGATCTATCGGTTTTGGATTTATGTTCTTGGATTTATCGACTTTATTCTTTGAATCAATTTCTGATACTATTGTTGTGATGATCTTTATTGAATTCGATTCCATAGTGACAATGGATTTTGTTCATACCTTTAATTTATCATGCTTTCGATTTATTTCATGTTCTTGTTAGATGATTGTTGATTATGTTTTTATGTGCAATTTGATTTAGATTAGGGATTGACAAACCACATGAATAATAAATTGCTATTGCTTTATTCTTGCTTTGATTTATTGCTTTCATAGTTCAACTAGGGATTGACAACCCTAGTTTAGATTTATCGCTTTAATAGTGTAGCTCGGGATTGACAACCCCTAGCTTAGGTTCGCGTTTAAATTCTCCGTATTTCAATTCTGCATGTTCCAAACCCTTGTTGGCATTAGAATGTTTAGGTTTTAATCGCTTTACGTATGCGACACGAACAATCGCATACATTAAGTTTTCCTTGAGAGCGACTTGGGTTACCTTACCCAACTATAACACCTCATACGATTATGAGTCAATTGAAAGGACACTTTTAGTTGGAACAAATTTTGGCGCCCGTTCTTGGGAAAACTTTAAGCGTATTGTTTGTGTTGTTTGTTTTACGTATTTCTTTTCTTACATTTGCTATTTTCTCCCACAGTGCGTGTGATCTTATTTTTGTTGTTGGTGTGCATTAATGCGGGGTTACCAGCGATGCAGTATGGTCGGGCAGGTGGGGAGCAAAGTTCGTCGTATTGGGCAAATTCTTCTTATGAAGAAGGGCCGATTCGATTTACGAGGATACCCGTCGAACCATGAGCATCAAGCATACGATCCCTTACGGGATCAACCACCTCTACCACGATGCGAGGAACAAACCTATGATCCCAGCGGGACCAACCACCTCCACCGTGCTTTGAGGATCAAGCCTCCAATCCCTCTGGGATCAACCGCCTCCATGACACTATGAGGATCAATCCTACAATGCCTCTGGGAGCAACCACACCCTCCACCTCGGATGACAGCTTGGGAGGATGAGTTAACTCAAAAAGAAGGCATTCAAAAGCGGACGCTTTAGTCCAAAGTTTGGATCTTGCAAATGCCTCGACTTTGCGTTTGGAGGCGCAAATAGGATATGTCGAGCACGCTTGATAAGATGTTGCGGCAAGGAGGAACTTCCAAACCAATCGATCGAGATCGATCGGTCCTTTGTTCTAGAAAGTGATCCAATAGTTGAAAATTGGGTGGAAGAGACATCGGATGAGCTGCTGCGATCACGAGGGGTGGAAAGCGAGAAGTGGATGAAATCACACCTTTCCGCACCAACCCGATCAAGCTCGGATGGTCACTACTCTTGGAAGTGACCCAATTGTTGAAGATGGGGTGGGAGAGACACTGAAGAGCAGCTGCAGCCGGATGAGGTGGAAAGTGAGCAGTGGGCGCGTGTGGATGAGAAGCATAATCGAGCCCGATGACATTTTACGAGCGGATAACAAGGAAGAGTGGGCAAATCCGATCGATAGCATTCCAACACTCACTGGAGGTGAAAGAATTATCGAAACACGTGGAGGAGGATGAAGGGGATGAAGCAAGAGTGGGCACGAAGTTGATGACATGTCAAAACCCACTCTGGAAGTGAAAGAGCGCCTCAACATGTGAATACGTGTTCCGAGAGGAGGACACGGTGATAACAAAAGTCGAGGTAACTTCTATAGTATGTCGACATCTAATTCACAAAAGTATTGTGCTTTGGGAATTGATGTCATCTATTTTCTTTGGAGAATAGGATGTTCGACTTGTGCTTAAGCGATTAGTTATTTGTTGTCTTTCTTGTCCTCTGTTCTTGTATGGTTCATCTTGATGCTTTGGCGAGATGGTATTCCTGCGGTGAAGGACTATGGATAGTCCGTTGTTGGCCGGAACACGTCGTGCTCACGACGTTAAGCGAATCTTTGCGTGGGAGTTGATCCACAGTTTTATTTATTTTCCTTTCTTTCTTTTTGTTTGTTTTCTGTTTTCTTTAATCTGTTTGTTATCTTTGTGTTAGTCTTGTTTGAATTTGGGAAGGAAGGTTTTGCATATTTTGATCAACAATGAGATGAAGCCGTGATGCTCCAACTCTACACGCACATTCGTCGATTATCGAGTATCATCCTCTATAGTCATTTTAGCTTTTAATGTTTTGAGCCTTTGGGGACGATGCTCGATTTAAAATGTGGGGATGTTTGCTCGGTTTTGTATGCGTGATGTATTGTTTTGTATGCTTAATAGCGTGCCCTTGTGCTTATTTTGATTGTTTGGACTTGAGTTTGTGTCTGTCACGAATAAGTTAGGATTTTGATTTGTCTGTTGAACTACGTGGTATTGATCGGACCTTGATGTATTTCGTTTATCTTGATGTCATGTGATTAAAGTGCTGATGTGAATTAGCGAGATTGTGTGAATTGATTTTAAATCGGTGGTTATTGACGTGATTTGTCCGGCTAATGCTAGGGGGAGTGTTAACAGGGTGGTTACCTATATACTCGTTTCAAATATAAAAAAAAAAGAAAAGAAAAAAAAGAAAATATGTGTGAAAAAGAAAATAAGGAGAATTAAAACTCCAATGTTGTTGAGATTGTATAAATGGAGGATGGGATTCTACCCCTCTTTCTCGTAAATTGAGAAATGGGCATGGGAAACCACGATAGGAGACTCGAGTTCATCGAGACTTCACCTTTCGAACATTGTTCCAAAATTTGTTTATACTTTCTTTGTGTTCTCAAAAGAAACTTGTTGCTAAAGGTAACCATTTTAGTTAATTCACCTCTAGCGGAGAGTTGGGTCTGAGCAAAAATAACCTACTGTTTGTTTGATATTTTCACAATCTTAGATTTGTTTCATTAACTTTTATTATGTATTCATCATGTTTGGGGGTGCAAAGAGATTTGATTGATTGGACTAAGAGTGATGTTGCATGAGTTATCTTCGAATCTTATTAGTATAGACTTTGCTTGAGGACAAGCAAATGGATAAGTGTGGGGAGTTGTTTGGTATGATTTTGTGATGATTCTTGGTATTGTTTCACATGTCATATTCTATGGTTTGTCCTATTTATGCCATTGGTTCGATTAATATTTATCGATTCGGACTTACTTCGTTTGTTTCGATGTTTTGTAGGAAAACGGCAGAAAATAGGATGAATTGGATCCGCCAAGAATCAAATATATTGAAGAGCATTTCGACAGGAGTTCGTAGGTGAAAACCGTGCGTAAATCGGAGTTGAGCGAAGGAGAGCGGGTGAACGACCAAAGTCGCGCCACGGCACCCGTCGCACGCCCACGCCGTCGCCCGCCGCGCACGCACGCCGCTACGCCCGCCCGGCATGCGCTCTCCGAAGTGCGCGTTCGCATTCCACGGCGCTCAAGGTGAACGGCGCTCACCTTCGCGCCTCGCGCGCGCGCGCCTCGCTTCCCAGCGCGGCGCCTCGCCCGCGCCGCGCGCTCGTCCGTATTGCGCCTCCCAGCGCCCGGCATCCTGCGCCAGCTGGCGTCCCTCGCTCACCAGCGCGCGCGCCGCGCCAGCGCCTCGCCTCGCAACTCCGCACGCCCGTCCGGCGCGGGTATCTGGCGCCAGCTGCGTCTCCGCTCCGCGCCCAGCGCCCCCGGCAGCGGCGCCTCGCCACGCCCAGCCGGGAGACCGGCGCTCGCCCGTAGCGCTTCCTCGCGCTAGCCCAGCGTTGCACCCCGCGCGTTCGCGTGTCAGCCGGCGCTCACTTCACCGCGCGCGCTCATGCCCTTTTCACCTCAACCGGCGTTCAACCCCAGCCAGCGTTCATATTGAAGTCAGAATGTTTTCTGAGCGTGAGCTCATTATGAACCGGCGCTCACTCCTATTTTAATATATATACGCGCGTTTAGGGCTGAGAAGAGCTTCTTCGGTTCGAGTTTTCTCTTCATACGGTGCTTCGCCCATTTTCTCCGAGAATTCATCAGACAACAAGAGATCAAACCACAGTATTGTTTTATATCCCTATTTCATCGATTGAATACTTTAGTTTATAGTTTTTATGCTGTTGAATTTATGTTCTTGGATCTATCAGTTTTTGGATTTATGTTCTTGGATTTATCAGCTTTATTCTTGAATCAATTTCTGATATTATTGTTGTGATGATCTTTATTGAATTCGATTCCATAGTGACAATGGATTGTGTTCATACCTTTAATTTATCATGCTTCGATTTATTTCATCTTGTTAGATGATTGTTGATTATGTTTTTATGTGCAATTTGATTTAGATTAGGATTGACAAACCCTACGAATAATAAATTGCTATTGCTTTTATTCTTGCTTTGATTTATTGCTTTCATAGTTCAACTAGGGATTGACAACCCTAGTTTAGATTTATCGCTTTAATAGTGTAGCTCGGGATTGACAACCCTAGCTTAGGTTCACCGTTTAAATTCTCCGTATTCAATTCTGCATGTTCCAAACCCTTGTTGGCATTAGAATGTTTAGGTTTTAATCGCTTTACGTATGCGACACGAACAATCGCCATTAAGTTTTCCTTGAGAGGCGACTCATGTTAACTTACCACGCCACGATTACCTAAATGCGATTGTGAGTAATTTGAGTGTGCTTTTAGCTCGATCGGTGACTACCGCAATGTATCCTCCAATGTCGGCTTCACCGGTTGTTGCTGGAACAAGAGGTCATGACTATATGAAGAACTCTGAGGATGCCTCCAGTAGGGATCATAGACTTGATGCTCACAGCCTGACGGATATCCCTCAAAATAGTCGAAATGGGCTCCTTCTCCATAAGAAGAATTTGCCCAATTCGACGAGCTTTCCTCCTCCAGGCTAATCTGACCATATTCGTATCGCTGATAACCCTGCATTAACAGACACCAACTACAAAAACAAGATTACACGCACCTGTGCGAGAAAATAGTAACAAAGAAAAAGAAAAAGAAATAAATAAAAAGAAGAAGCACGGGGAAAGAAACAGAAAAACAAAAGGAAATACGAAAAACAAAGCGAAACAAAACCAAAAGCCTAAAGCTTTCCCCGGCAACGACACCAAATTTTTTCCGACCAAATTGTTCTTTTAAGTCGCTCGTAATAGTACGAGGTCCTTATAGAGCGGTAAGGTCGACCCAAGTCGAATCTCTCGAGGAAGGCTTAACAGGGCTACAGTTTGATATCACACACAGAAACAGAAAAGAAATACTAACGTCCTAAAATAAGGGGGTCTGTCACGGAACGGACGAAAGCAGGAAATAAAATAAAGTAGGTAAAATAAAGCAGGACAACAAGAGCAATTGACAGATACACAGAATTGGAGACGGTGTTCTAGGGTTCAAATCTATCTTCGTTATTAATGAATTAAGGACCGGTACACAATGCATAAAACACCTACGCCTCTCACCTAGCGTTCAACAATAACTAATCTCTCGACCACGTCAATGTTAGACTCAAACTTAATGGCAGAGAATCTCTCAATCAAACCGCCATCAACTACGAAGGATATTTAACTACAAATGCACACGATAGCAAAAACCCTATCCACATATATTAATTACTCAACAACAAATCAATCTCTCGATCACGTTCATTGTCAAACTTATATTTAATATAAATCTGCTCTCACATTACTTCATAATCAAACATAAGCACATAATCAATCAACACTAGTCTCTCGAACACTATGTATGAAGATCATGAAATAATCAATTTATATGGATAAAAAAATTGCAAATCATCAACACAAGTAATCACAATTCAAGATAAGAACAATCCAACATTTATTTCTCAACAAATCAATAATTCATCTCATAGTAGAAATTATCTCCATATCAATTATATAGACATAATGAAACGAGAAAAACTTAAAGACCATTCATAGATAAATTCGTCTTCCAAAAATCCGGAATCGCACAATTCAATTGTTAATCCAAGTACAAGAATTAAATGGAAAGGAAAATGAAAACAAAGGAAAAGAAAAAGAAAAGAATCGCGTACGTCTATGGAATCCTCTAAGAAGCGGCTGATAACCCTTTTATAAAACCCTTGAAAAAGCCCACGAAAACAGTCGAATTCGGGCCCAAAAATCGCGCCCAGTGCCGGACGGGACGAAGCGCCGGACGAGAGCGCTCTCTAGAATGAACAGTGAGAGAAGCCCATCACCGGACGGAAGTGGAGCGCTGGACGCGTGGGTCAAGATGGGAAATCCCCACCGGACGAGGCTAAGCGTCGTGGAGTGGGCGTTGGGCGATGCCCAGCGCCGGATGCACTAAAGAACGTACGTTGGGTGGATGCGAGGCGTGCGACAGGTGAAGATAGCGAGCGGGCGCTGGGGCAAGCCCAGTGTCGGGTGGACTGAAGATCACATGCTGTGTGGACACGAACGCGCACGGAGGGTGCTGGGCGAGCGCGCTGGAGTGGAGCGGGCGAACACGCGCAGAGGGCGCTAGGTGAGCGTGTGCTGATGGTGAAACCGGCGCTGTGCGGGCGAGCTGGAGTTGAGCGCCGGGTGGACAGGAAGCTGAACGTGCTGGGAGGTAGCTGGAGGCTGAACGCTCACTGAGTGTTGTGGAGCACGCATTGGGCGTGCCCAGCGCCGGACGCGCTCGCGCACGTGCGTGCGCGACTTCGCTGTTTCGCTCTGTTCTCTCTCGTCCGAACTCCGAATTGCGATCCGTTTGAGCCTATAGAATCCTATCGAGATGCTCTTTAACATTGTAAACTTTTCAAATCCATCCTTGTCATATCCATTTCATCCTATTTAACGTCGTTTTCTACAAAACATCGAAACAAACCAAATAAGTCCGAATCGATAAATACTAATCAAAACAACGACATAAATAGGACAAACCACGGAAATGACATGCATAAAAATATGAAAAATAAGCACAAAATCATACTAAACACCGTCCGTGCACCGTTCGTCTTTGTTGCCGAGTTGTTCAGGTCTCGCTCACCGAGCCTACCCGCACGCTACGCGCAACGGGCACCGAGCATAGAGACCGCACGTTGTGGCTGATGGCATCATGTTGCTTCTGCCGTGTTGTTCCATCCACTCCCGTGCGGGCGATGTGCATGATATCAGATAATATCTTTTGATATCTAATAATATCTATCTAGATACTGGAAAATCAAAACAGAGTCCCAGTGGGACTCTACTAGGGTGGGAATATTTATTAGCAGCAATAGGCCTTGATGGACCAGCCTAGGGACCAAATGCATGGAACAAAGATGGGCCTAAAATGAATTAATTATCTTAGGCTCAGCCCAGAACATAAATTAATTCATAAACATTTATTCATTCCACTAGAAAATAAATGATGACTTGTCCCTTTATTACTGAAGTTGAGTTGGGCTTGCACTTAGACTTAAGAATTCTCGGTATTTAAGATATCGTACGTACATTAACTATTTATAGCATTCTGACTGCTTAAAATAATTAATCTATTTAATTCCTTAAGTAATACCACTCAACCTTATGATTGTACTTGAGCTAACTCAACCTGCAGTGTTTAGTACAATGAACCTTTTGAGCTTCTTAAAGGGACGTCATCATCCTAAACGGATACAGTGACTCGATATATGTAACTAGCATGACATACAAGCACTGTCACCACCCAAGATGCGGAGAATCTTGGGTTATCTCATGTAACTCTCATCCATAACAAGTCAAAGTGATGGTCAGTAACTCATACTCACCTAAAACCTCATCGAGGTTTAGATCAACATAAAGTCACCGAGATCTTGATTCTTCACGACGGTTAGATAGAAGAACTCATCTCACTGTGATCTATCAATACGTTAAGACGTACCAGCATAGACAAGAAACCAAGTCAAGTCATTTCTTATCTATACTGCAGCCTATACCGACAACTCGCCCTCAAGTTATCTCTGTTGTTATCCTTTTTATATCTCAATAAGCTTCAACCAATCATACAGACTTCTATGATCTTCTACACACTATATGATCTAACTTTTGTATGAGATAATGGGACAAACATGTGCAATCAAGTAGATAATTCAGATAGGAGATTGTAATAGTGGTCATGAAACATTGTATACAAGCTCAACCAATCTGATTTCAGTATACAAATCCAACAACATCCACAAAAATGACAAAGTACAGTTAAAAACTTTTGACAGCAAAGCTAAAAGAGATTTTTTCTTGGATTTTCTTCAACTGAAGAATCCATCAAAGCTTACAGAGTTTTTAACAAGCAATTATTCATTATGGGAATAACAATTTATGCTGTTTTTGATGAATCTACTATTGAGTACAAGAACCAGGTTGAAATTGAAGCTACATCGACCTCTCAGAAAAACTCAAACTCCCTTAGCCTGACAAATGAAGTTCTTGTATGGGGACTAAGAGAAGAGAAAACTGAAGATGTTCAGCAAATCCATGGAAATGAACCTATCCCATTGGAAATTCTCCACAGTTTAGAACATGTCATAAGTCAAGGGGGGAGTGAACCAGTTTAAGCTCAGATTGATAAATATCAGTCAATTGACAAAGCAACCAGTCAGCAACATATGCCAACATCAGAAAATCCTACTGATCCATAACCAATCGATCAATTGCATACTTATCAACCTACTGTTGATCTAGCCCCAGTATCAGATGAAGTTCGAAGACATCAAAGATGATTTGAAGATCATCCAACTGACAACATTCTAGGTTATCATACTGATAAAGTCAGATTTCGCAGATTAGTTACTGACTCGGCTAAAGAGGAAGAACAAATAACCAGCACGGAATCAACATTGTTCATTTGCTTCTACTCTTAGATGAAAACCAAAGTATGTTTTCGAAACGTTGACTGATGTAAGCTGGACGAATGTCATGCCAGAAGAACTAAACGAGTTCTTAAGAAATGCAGTATGGAAATTGGTGGACAAACCAGACAATTACAAGGTGATAGGTCTGAAATGAATTTTCAAGAACAAGAAAGATGAAAATGGTTATGCCATCAGGAATAAGGCAAGGCTAGTGGTTAAAGGGTACAACCAAGAAGAATGAATTGACTACGACGAAACCTTTGCCCGGTTGCAAGATTGGAAGTTATTCGTCAATGTTGCACACAAGGGATTCAAAGTCGATCAAATGGATGTGAACTATACATTTCTGAATGGCATCCTAACTGATGAAGTCTGTTGGAAAAATTCCTAAGTATCAGGAGTTCATAGATCTTAATTGTGTGTTTTGATTATATCCCAAAATCTCTTATGATTGCCTTGTTGAAGTAATAGATGCAGCTAACTTGTTTTCGAGTTGGAAGTTTTTTTTTCAGGTTTCAGCAGAACTACCAGCTTGGATAGGCCCAAGACTGATGGAGTTCGAAGCAGTACAATGTCCACCCTTACTAATATGAGTATCAGTACTAGTGCAACCTAAGAGAAGCTAGCTGAAGGATCGCGTGTTGATGTCTGAAGACTGAAGAGAAGCGATACTGATGGACAGTTGCTATAAGAGTGATGTCAAAGATTGAAGACTGAAGTTGGAAGACTGAAGACTGGAGATCAAGACTAAAGGCTCAGCGCTGCCGACAAGATGGAGTAGAAGAAATGACTAAGTGTTATTTCAGGTAAGCTGACTGACTGAGCGTAAGTTAAAACTGAGTATCAGAAGTGAAAGCTGGGTACCAATAGTCAAAGTTGTCTACCTATAGTCAAAGCTGGTTGATAGAAGATCAAAGCTGACTATATCTACGTCAAGTTGTTGCTGCATACTGACTCACGATGCCACGATCCCATTATTCCCGGTTTTTATGCCTATAAATATATAATATATCCATAATATCAAGTACGTGTGCGTATATAATCTTGACTACTTCACGAACTAAAATTCTTCATATTATAACTTGAGCGTCGGAGTTTTTCCCCGGATAACCTTCTCCGAGTTCTGTTTTACAGGTTTTACTTGAAACACATTTACCCTGTTATGCTGAATATCTTCTGCCTCATCTGTGTCTTGTGTCAGACAAGGTAACCGTTATCATAGGTGAAATTCTATCAATAACCCATTGCGCATTGGTGATGCTGCAATTGACCGTCGATTCAAGTGCACTTGTTATGAGAACGGAGACTGCTATATTTGCGATGTCAATGTTTCATGCAAATTGAAAATTTAATCATTTGTTGAGCCATTTTGAAGGCAGTGTTGAAAATTATAAATATGGTCAAATATCGCAATTTAAATTAATAAGTAACCCATAATATAAGTGATGAAATATAATTCTAATATTGTGAAGTTATTGAAACTTGTGTGTTTATAAAATATAAATATAAATATTATGTTGATTTTAATTTCAAATATTTGGAAAACGTTATGCAAGATTATGTTACAAGTGTATATCAAGATAATTCACGAAATTATGAATTGAGTACTCATAAGATTGGTAACGGCTCGCAAATGCACAAGTCGAGCTTTATCGAACATTGTTGAGTCAAACTTGAGTAGTTCACGAGTTCAAATTTGCTCACTTACAATCTAGAGTCGACTAATAAATAGAACCAAAGGCGTTTTAGCAAATATAGCTAAAAACTTTTCTTTTTTAAACGGGTTAATTTATCACAAGGTTACTAATTATAGTGTTTGTATAGAAAAAGATACTAAGCAAAATTTTATATCAGAATGAGCTAAACTTTGATTTATTTTTTTTCAACCTTATAAAAGTCTCATTTCTTATTAAACTTTCAAATGAAAAGATCCTATAACAACAACTATAACAGTAACACTATAAATTATAATAATTATTGTGGTAATATAGTTAGAAAATAACAATATTTATCCCATTTCACCCTTTAAAAATCAACATTTATCCCATTTCAAACATTTAAACAATATATGCACTAGTTCATGCATATTAAATTTTTGAATATTTAAATATCCTTAATATTTTTTCATATATTTTTTAAAAACCTAGGGACGTTTGCTTTAGTGATGTGATAGATAATATTGACGGAATATAGTAGGATGAGATTATTTGGATTATTTAATCTTTTATTTGGATCGATTGGTTATAATGTAATATAAATTGAAGAATTATGATTAAAATATAGTAAAATATTGAAATTGTACGTCCTTGTTGTATAGGAAAAAAACAAAAAGTCAAGGCAACAATGACTAAAAATAATTTTAATAAGAGTGTTGTTTAAATTTTGCATTATGGAGTGAATGATGATTAAATAATCAACCCAAATTTAAGACAATAAAATACCACCAAAATGAATGATTGGAGCATGGATCAAGTTATCCACCACGAGCTTAATAATTCAAATAAAATATTTGATAAAATATGATTATTTTATTAATCAAACCATATCTATCAAAACACAGCACCCCATTAGTGCATAGTGAATAAAAATAAAAATAAAAATATTTGTTTGAGACCAATTAGATAACAAAATTGTAGAAGGAAACAATTTTGAAAACATTTCATAGGATTAAGTAGAGACAAATATTTATTTGAAGGAAAACGAAAATTTAACGCTCATTTTGATACAAAATTTTGTTTAGTACCCTTTTTTTATGGGTAAAAAAGATGCATTAAAAAGGTAGACATTACAACAAGATCAGCTCCTAGAAAGAGCCTTTGTACTCGTGAGGATTTAAAAAATACCTAAATTTCTTGTCTCCTCAAAATCTCATGAGTCATGACTCATGAGTACCCTCGTTGACAGGATAGCTTTGAGTGTTTAGTACTCTTTTTAATTCAAATATTGAAGTTTGATAACCTTCTCAGAAATTACCCATTAATTCATTATACTTAGCAATCTAAAATTTTTTAATACAAATATTAAAGTTTGATAACCTTCTGAGAAATTACCTATCAATTCATTTTACATAGTAATCTAAGTCACAAGATAACGCAGTATATCTTCGTGATCAACTAAGAATTTATTCCGATCTGGTTTCACTTTATTTTTTATTTTATTTTTGAAAAAAAGTCTAGTCTGACCTCAAGCTTTTAAAATAAAACATCCAATCTTTGTCAAGTTATCGAAACAAAACAATTAAACTTAAAACCCAAATCCTCGAAAATAAGTGCTGAATTGTCATCCTAAATCGTCGAAGACAGAAGCATTCAATCTCTTGTCTAATAGTATTGTTTATCTCTTCATCTAACTTTTTACAACTACAAAGAAAAAAGATGCTTCACATCAATTAGCATAATTTATGTGTCTGCATAGTATCATCCGTGTTTCACAAACATATTTCGTCAAAATAATACACTAGTCTCTCAATTAGAGGCCAACTGCTGGCAATTTTCTTGAATCAGATATCCAGTAGCAGGTAAGACTTCTAACAAGTCCACGACAATGATTCCATCGGAGTACAATCAAAACTCAAACAAGCTCCTCTCTTTTCCAGGACATGGATTTATCCTAGGAAGTTCATAATAACCAAATGAAGCACTAGATTGCAGAGTACAAAATCTGCGAAAGCACGTTCCGGGGGTAAATCCTGCAAATAGTGGACATAAGACTTCGTGACAGGGACTAATTAAGTTTCCAAGACAAGAAAAGTTGAAAAGACTAAGGATAATAATATCTACCCAAGCTTAATTCCTTAGTATTATCTTTACTAAGAATGTAAGACATACTATTCCAATTTTGTCAGGTTAGAAAAAGACATAAGCATGTTTTCCAATCAATCCAGAATTCCCAGGAGTTTAGTTAGATGAGAACAGTTACTGCTTCATTAACCATTTATCCGCACTCCTCACTCAAGGGTTTCAGTTTAATGCTTATTAAAAAACCCAAAAACTAACTAAATGTTGAAAGTAGAACTACAAGCTACAAATTCCAATGCTTCAAATTTTCATAAATCTTATCAAGAAAAGATCGCTTGCAAACTCCATAACTTGGATACTTCAGGATGCATTACCTTGAATTCCTTGTTGTCTTTATTTACTTGAATTCGAAGACTAACTGTAACCCAAAAATAAAAAACAAAAATTTCCGGTTAACTGTATTCCAAGATCTGATCAATATCATTTTGCATATAAATATGACCGTACAATCTACATACCAGCAAGGACAGCAGTCCCCACGCATGAAAGTACACCAGAAAGAAAGGAGTTGAATGGGAATGATCCAACGATAGCCATGTAAGCAACCTGATTAGAAACAGAAAATTAGCTTTCCATGTTAGAAAAGAGACTGATTATTTGAAGACAAACATGTAAAGATCAGAATCTAATAGTTTTAATATGATTAGAAGATCAAAACACAGTAGTCATCTTGTCAATATGATATACTTGATTTGACTGACAGGAGTTTTATTTCATCTTATTCAAATGGCAAGGTTGCAAAAGCAACGAAAATGGGTAACATTAGCAATTTCTCGAAAGAGAAACATTTTGAGTTCTCTTTTCTACCTTAAAGGCACTTCAGCCTATTAATATAGGATTAGGGCAGAACAGGTTGAGCAATAGATGCTTTATCTTCTTGATAAATCTTTAACTCATTACCTATGGTCCAATACTTTTAATAGAATCCACACTGTTGTAGAATACTATCCCACATTGGTTATGTACTCAATCTGCCTTAATATCTTGTATTATATATAGATGCTTTATGCAATGATGAATATAGAACTACTACTTTTCTCCTACATGTCTCTATACTTTTATCCTACATATCTATATATTTTATTGTTCTATATGGTATCAGAGTGGGGATGAATCCATCTTTGACCTAATCTACTCGTCTTCGCTACCACTCTAGCCGCTGCTACTCTGCCCTAATTTGTTGTGTTGCTGCCGTGCAACCACTCTACCCTAATCTACCATGCCATTGCCGCCGTAGCCACTCTGCTTGCTCCGCCGCTACCACTTTGTCCTAATCTGCTCTTCGGTCTTTGTTCTGTTCAAAGCAGATTCTGTGCGGTTTCTAATACCAATCTATATTCCTCCTTAATGTCAAATTTAGATTCTAAATCTACTTTTGGGACCTTACCCCACTGCCCTGATGACTTTGTTTGGTTTTGCCTATCGTTGCCATGCAGTTTTGTTCTGCTACTACCGCCAACTGTTGTACTGATTTTGCTCGGTTACTACTATCGATTTTGCTTGGTTACCTTTTGGTTTTGATTATAGCCGTTACACAGTCTTGTTCTTCTATCGCTACTGCCAATTGTTGTACCGACTTTGCTCGGTTACTACTAACGATTGCTCTACCGACTTTGTTCGGTTTTGCTTATCGTCGCCATTCAATCTTATTCTGCCACCGCTACTGCCAACTATTGTATTGACTTTGCTTGTTTACTACTACCGATTTTGCTCGGTTACTACTACCAACTGTTCTGTTGACTTTGTTCGGTTTCTGCCTGTCGTCGCCGTCGCATTCTTATTCTACTGTCGGTGCTACCAATTGTCCTGCCGATTTAGTTCGGTTTTTGCCTATCGCCGCCGCCACAATCCTGTTCTATTATCGTTGCCGCCAACTGTCCGACTTTGCTCAGTTACTACTACAACTTCGGCTTTCTATTGTTACTACTGTTGTTGGTGTCTTCTCTAAGCCTTGAGGAGGAAATCGATTCTCAAAACTTTGGATCAAGCTAGACATGATCGATATATATGCTCTAGCTTGAAGGGGAGTGTTGTAGAATACTATCCCACATTGGTTATGTACCCAATCTGCCTTAGTATCTTGTATTATATATATAGGTGTACTATCCCACATTGGTTATATACTCAATCTACCTTAGTATCTAGTATTATATATAGGTGCTTTATGCAGTGATGAATATAGAACTACTACTTTTCTCCTACATGTCTCTATACTTTTCTCCTACATATCTTTATATTTTATTGTTCTACACACACAAACGAGTAAACAAAAACAATATGATATCACCACATCATACTCATTCAATTGCTAAAACGAATGCAAATGTTAAACCCACCATAGTCCCAGTATCCTCTATAATCTTTAGTTTCCCAATCAATATAAAAGATACTACTATATGTGTCTCCAAAAATACAACCTCATCATGTGGGAACTACTAATAAAGTATTTCGAATTGTGATTGTATCATAATATAGAAAACAAGTCTGCATAGTTGTGGGGGTGTGGAAGCTCAAGAGTCCAATATTATTGTAACTTGTGCATTTTCAAACATAGGTTCATAATCTAAAGGAAATTCCAGTTGAGTTATGACATTATACTTGGATAGATTGATTGCATCCCTGAATGTCAGACATGGTAATCTAAATAATGGGTAGGAGATAGAACAACCTGTCTGTACAGTTTATAAATCACATTTATAAGGACAGAAGAAACCAATTGGTTACTTCAAAGCTGCAGATCTAGCCACAACAAAAGCACAAAAGTTTATGACAGTTAACTGGTCAATTCCAAAATATCAGTTTAAGGGCACTTCCAATTAGAGCTGTTAATCAGTGCTTGCATTTAGAAGGATTATGTGCATCAGTTAATACCAAAGATCAATAAAAAATGTATGAAAAGTTACTTCAGATGCGTTAGGCAGTCAAATGGGACATAGGTAGAGATCATCTAAGATGTAACTATGTGACCATAAAATATTTTGATCACCCTAAAAGCGGGAACAAAGAATAACAAAATGATCCCAGGATGCAGTGGTTATTCTCAGTACACAGATCCCTAACTATTCCATGATAATCTCCAGATGAGGACCAACTATATTGAATTCAACAAATACATCGGCAACCATTAGCTTTCTAAACTCTGAACTCCCCAATATATCCACGTTAATCTAATTCCAATCCCAAAACTATTAACTCCACTTCACATATAACTTCACTCTTTACAGAAAATTCACAAAAGTAACACCACATAAATCTACTTCATATGCCAATATCTGCGATCTGACCCCAAACCGCCTACCAGATCATAAGCTAGACAAGCATCCCAAACTATTCCCTACAAAGTAACCCAATGTCACACAATGAACACTTGTCATCTTTTTCATTTTTACTTAACCTTACAAAATCCAAATTCCGTCACTCCTGGATTAAATCATTTCAGATCTAAACCTCCATCACTCAAAGAAAGAAATTTGGAACCGTGGAAAATCAAACGAAATCAGTTAAAATGAGCAAAGAAAGCACCGAAACTCCGCGTCTAATAAATCCTCGTCATACCTGAATCACAGCGGTGACGACACTGAACAAAATGTAGATATCAATGACCTGAAAAAAATAATCAACCATTTGCTAAATTGCGCGGAAAAATTAAACCTAGCATCTGCAAATACAATACAATGGTAAGAGAGAGAGAGGAGACCTTTAGATTATTAGGGGTTGCGGCGTAGGCAGAGCGGAGAGAGTGAAACAGAGCGTGGGCATCCTTCGTCGTCGCCGATCTCCCCATTTCTCACACTAAATCTCTCTGCTTTGTTTGAGACTGTAAGAACAGAGTCTATGCAGACGGAAACCCAAAAGTCTTGAGAATTTGTGCCCACTTGACTTTGTCAAAACGTACATTATTTTATAATAAATTGGTTCTATTTTTTCAATTTTATAGGCTATTAACTATCACAAAAATTCTTATACATATGTTAATTCTTATACATATGTTAGTAAAGTATGGATGGAAAAATATCATTTGTTATAAAAAATATTATTTATATTAAAGAAAAGTATCATTTAATCAAATATTATTTATATTAAAGAAAATGATCAAATATTATTTACACTAAAGAAAAGTATCAAGATCTGTATTTACAGACGGATGTACAAGAGATCACATCACTAACTATTACTCCCTCCGTCCTTGATATATTGTCTTAGTTATTGTTGGTACGAGTTTTAATAAATAAAATGAGTGTAAAATGAGTGGAGAATGATACTCACATATTAAAATATATTATGTGAGTAGAAAATGTGGATTATAGATGGATTTTTTATAAATAAGTGGATTGAATGTGGATAAAATTGTGGATTTTTGGTTGGACCCATATCTATAGAAGAAAAATGAACGAATTATGTGAACATACCGAAATAGAATTAAATGAACAAATATGAGGGATGGATGAAATACTTAATATATAGACGGGCCTTGGATTCTAAAACATAAATAGATGGGTCGATGTGTTGTTGGCGTCGTTGTTCCGCCAGCACGTCGGGGCGTTGTGCGCGTCGGGCTGCTGTGCGCTCACGCGGCAAGCGCGTGCCTCCAGCCCCTTCTGTCGTTGCTTGCATGCCTCTTGTCGCCCCGCATGACGGGATTCCGTCGTCTCATCCCGTTCATCGTGTTCTTCGTCTTCGTTCTTCGTTTTTATATATATAATTTATAGAAAAATAAATTCTAATTAAACCAATGGTGAAAAACGATTCCAATGAAAAAACAAAATACTTGAGCCACGATGAACGATGGATCCACAAATAATTATAACGCACGTAATAATCAACCATGAATTAATCCAACAAAGCCAAGATATTGATCACATACTTTGAAACCAATTGATGGGAAAACTTATTTTATTCGTGCTCCCGATGATCTATCTTAGATGTTTAATTCATCATACATTGATAAAATTTTTAGCATGCTTCTATATATTAATTACAACAAATAGAGATTTTCACATGTTTACCTACGAATTTCTGGGACAGTAGATCAATGGCAGACTCTAACTTTGATCTTGTGAACTATTTTTCGGATGCGTATTCTTCAATACTGAGTGAGAGCAATCTATGGAGAATACTACAAAATTTCGCTCCCTATGATAGATCTTGTGATTTTCGAAAATCACACCAATGACATAGAATTATGTGATTTTCTCATACCTTATATTATTAGTATTCTCCTTAGAATCCTAAAGAGATAGGATCCCGACATATCTAATAAATACAATAATTATCTTCAATTCATGAAGATAATTCTTATCTAGAATAATAATATCTTGATATCTAATAATATCAGATAAATATTTATCTAGATATAGGAGATGTACTAAAATAATACATAAATCAGAACAGAATCTCAATAGGATTCATACAGGGGTGGACGAAATTTATTGTAGTTCTAGGTCTTGGTGGGCCAACTCTTGGATCAAATAAAATGAATAAAGATGAGCTTAAAATGAATTAATAATTTTATGTTCATCCCAGAACATAAATTAATTCATGAACATTTATTCATTCCAGTAGAGAATAAATGCTGACTTACTCATTTATTACCGAAATTGAGTCGGGCTTGTACTTAGACTAACGAATCCCCGTATTCAAGATATTGCATGTCCATTAATTATTTATAACACTCTGACTGCTTAAAATAATTAATCTTTTTAATTCCTTAAGTAGTACCACTCAACCTTATTATTGTACTTGAACTAATTCAACATATATAATTTATTACAATAAACATTTTGAGCTCCTTAATGGAATGTCATCATCCTTAACGGATACGATGACTCGATACATGTAACCAGCATGACATACAAGCATTGCTACCACCCAAGTTGCGAAGAATCTTGGGTTATCTCATGTAACCATCACCCATAACAAGTCAAAGTAATGGTCAATAACTCATACTTACCTAAAACCTTATCGAGACTTAGATCAACGTAAAGTCACCAAGATCTAGGTTCTTCACGATGGTCAGTTAGAAGAACTCATCTCACTGTGATTCATCAATACTTCAAGACGTACCAGCATAGACAAACAACCAAGTCAAGTTACTTCTTATCTATACTGCAACTTATACCAACAACTCGTCCTCAAGTTGTCTCAACTGTGATCCTTTTTATATATCAACTAGCTTAACCAATCATACAGACTTCTGTAATCTTCTACACACTGTATGATCTAACTTTTGTATGAGATAATGAGACAATATATGCAATTAAGTAAACAATCAGATATGAGATTGTAATAGTGGTAATGGAAAACATTATATACAAGCTCAGTCATTTTGTTTTCAGTATATAAATCCGACAGAATCGAATACATTGTGCTCAAGTTTTTTTTGTTTAGTATCGAGCCAAATCTCGAGTTTTATTTATCGAATATTTGGAGCTCACGATCTTATTTGAACTTTAATCGAACCCAAACAAGCTTTCCAAATTTATATATATGTTTAGAATATTAATTATTTATTTTAAAATAAATTATTTTATCGACAATAACATAATATATTTATTGATTCCTTATATCAAATAAAAGTAGTTAGAGATTTAACACAAGAATTACTAATTATAGAAAGAAAATAATTGTATCTGGTTATTAATTTTATATTTTCAAGTTATATCAGCTAACGAACTTATTCACGAGCTAACGAAGTGAACACTACCATGCTCAAACTTGGTTTGTTTAGTTAACGAACTTATTCACTAGCTTTTAACGAGGTTGAATAACACTACCATGCTCAAACTTGGTTTGTTTAGTTAACAATAAATTATAGGAATAGCTTCACTAAATAAATTCAACTAACTCGGAAAATATTTATCGAGTCGTAAGAGGTTCAAAAATAACAAAAGTATGGTTTCAAAGTTGCGAGGTTCGGCGGAAGATCAATGAATATCATGTTTGAAACATTTTATTGAAAAGCTTTTCTTTGAATAGCAATTCATAAGGCGATTGAATTAGTGATTCATAAGAAAAATTTCACATAATATCATGTCACCACACTTTATTTTGAAACATCTGGCATAACATGCCGAGTTGGTCCGAAGGATAGCAACTACGGTCATACCTATCTCGTCATACGGTAAAGGGAAGTAGGCCTCGCCACAATACCATGGCGCACCTACAATTGTAAGCTCACGGCCGTCTACCGCACGATCGTTAACATCTTCCTACGCGAGATAGGTAATTGCCGTCATACTCACAATGTGGTAAAACATTTAGAATAGTTATCATGTGGTGATCAATTGCTTTCACAACAATCAAGTTCATAACATATCATGAGTTTAACTTCAAAATAAAGTTAAGTGTCATTACCCACCTCGTGTTGACGTTCGATCTACCAAGTTTGTTTCTTAGTTCTTCACTTCTCGGTTTCCTTGCTCGATCCTTAAAACATAAAATTATGACAAATCTTTAGAATTTTCCTTCTAATTTAGCTATATGCTAACAACTATTAATTAACATATAATTCGTTTACTAACGTTTAATTCTATCGAAATTTCGGAGAGTAATATACGTAACATAGACATCCCAAACATACCAAACTACTCCAATGTCATCCCAAACTCCCCAATATCATCATCACATCATCAAATATACATTTAAGAACTCTATATGAGATTAATATCACCTATTTCAACGTTAATCGCCTAAGGCGATTTAACTACACATTTCAATATTTTGAATATCTATAGCCTATTCAACATCAAATATCATATAATTATACTCAATTAACATCAATAATCATGAATTCATGATTTATTCAATCATAGATCAAATATATCACCTATAAATATAACTTTAGTTTAAACTTTAAATTTTATAACTTTTGATATTTATGTTCAAAAATTCCCATAAATTCTATTTAGGCCTTATTTTTATCATAGATTACAAATATCAATTCAAATCCATCAACTAAAATCAAGAAATCAAAGTTTAAAGCTTGCCCTTCATCTTCGAAATTTTTGAATAATTAGTATATGTTTGAATTAAATTCCTATAAATTCATTTTATACATTATTCATATCCCTAAGCATAAATATCATGTCAAATTCATCAATAAAAATCAAAATCATCAAGTTCATACAATATGAAATTTTCGAAAATTTCAATTATTGAACATACATGATTAAATTTTTAATTTCTTTGATCATATGATGATTATATACATTTCTAAACATGTATATAAGCTCAATTCAACCAAATTATAACATATAATTCATGTATCAAAATTTAGGGTTCATGTTCATACTTTAATTTATCAACTTTTACAAATGAAAGAATTAAATCCATAATTCATGATATTTATACACAATAAACATAATTAAATCATTAAACATAATAAAATTGAAACAAATCAACCTAAATATTGATCCTCAAATTTTAGAAAAAACCTAACAATTAAACATCATAAGCCTTTAATAACTTAATTAAACTTTATTTTACTATAAAATTTTGGGCTACTACACATTTACAGCCCTAACCTACTTAACACAACGAAAAAAGATACAATTTTACAATGATTTTTGAGTTCCCTAACTTAATATCTTATATTATTAAATTGTATTCATTTTCTCATCTTAGGTGATTGGATTAATTGTTCGAATATGCATATTAACTGAACTAGGAGAATTATTAGATGTATTTTATTTATATTAGAAAATAACTTATTGAGTTATATTAGGTATTATAATACAGTACATAAAATTTCTATTATTAATATAAATATATACTATGTAGTTTATATAATAACTGAACATTTTATAATATGATAATTAAGTATAGATTTTTTTATGTAAAAATGAGATTATTTTTGGAAAATATATACATTAATGTTAAAAATTATTGACAACCGTGTGAATAGTTCAAGTGGTTAAGAAGATTTATGTAACTAACACTTGTATATTTATTTACTATAATTATCTATATATATATATATATATATTGATAATCTTATTAACTCAGTAGATCATGTCATTATATTTTGAATTTTCCAACTCGACATCCCATTGCATAAATTATTAATTTTATGGTCTTATATAATAATCTACATGAAAATATTTATATAAGTGTATGTGATATATAAATATTTTTCTTTTTTTTTTTGGTCAATTTATACAGAAATTTTAAAGGCTGCGTCACGGTGGACTCGAACCCGAGATCTCTGGCCTCAGGCATTAACCACTCTACCACTAGGCCAACACACACACACTAATGATATTTTTCATTATGTACTAATGATATAGACTATACAATATATAAAATTATTACATTATTTAATATCATTCAATTATATCTACTCCATTCATCTATTTATGAATTATTATTATATTTATCTCATAGTTATTCAGTTATGTAAGTTATATTTAATTTCTTTTAGAATTATAATTATAAAGATATAAAATTAACTATGTAGCTCATACTTGTATACTTATATACTATAGTTATCTATATTTATATTTTTGTTCCCAAAATAACTTAGTAGATCATGTTATTATTTTTTAAGTTTTCCAACTCAATATCTAATTGCATTAATTAATTATTCATTTAGTGATTTTCTTTATGATACATATGAAAATACATATTAAGGTTTGATTAAAATAAAAAAATACATTATAATTGTCAAAAGTTTAATTGATATGTGAAATGTAAGTATTTGGTATTATGAACTAACTATAGACTATACAATATAGAAACTGAATATACTATCCAACATCATCCAATTACATTTACTTTTCAAAATCATTTATGAGTTACTAATTATAATTGTCTTTATCTCATAGTTAATTAGTTATATTAAATATCTAAAATTTATATTAAAATTATGATTATATTATTATCTACAATTTTATTAATTATCAATGAACATATATATTTTGTAATTATTATTATTTTTAATTATTTAAATATATATAAATATTTATTATTTCACATATTCACGAACTAGCTCGTTTAAGCTCGAGCCAAACATGTTCGCGAGCCTACGAGTCGAATATTCCTAAGCTCGAGCTCAACTCAAAAATTTTATCGAACTCTGTTCGAGACCAGAGTTTGGCTCGTTTACAAAATGAAAGAATTTTGAACGAGTTTTTTTCGAGCAGAGCGAGCGGGTTGGTTTGTTTACAGCTCTAATGTCCAATGATTTTGGGTTTTGTTTAGGGTACATGACACAAAATTATATTTTATCCTTTGGCTCCAATGCAATTTCTTAGGACTAATAAATATAAATAAAATAAATTATGAACCGAGTATATTTTTTTTAAGGTTGGGAATGAAGAAATTGAGACTCGTACCTTATAAAGAGGAAGAATACAACTGAACTACAATGCTTGATTTCCGATGGACCAAGTTAATCAAATATTGTTTGGATTAGTAGCTAAAGTCTCAAATTCAAGGTGGGATACAATTTTTTTCAAACTAAGTTCAAGCTTGAAAGAATTGTACTTGTCAAACTAGCAAACTATTCCACCTCAAACAAGCTTGTTCACGAGACTGTTTGCCACTAAAATTGTATTATTCAGCTCAATTATCATTGAATTAATAATGTTTAGCTGAGTCACATTTAAATGTCTCTGAATGTACTTTCGTTTTAATTACATTCTGATTTTGATTAATTAATATTTCTTCGAGAGAATTAGTGCTAAAATCTACTGAGTAAAATGACAAGTTAGTCATTTTAGCTTCAACACAAACTCGACATTTGTGTGTGTTAAAATTAGTTACTTTAGTAAATCTAATTTACTAACTATTCCACAACATTAAAGCTAACATCTCATAACTTTATATGTCATGTAACATAATGACCCCATGTCTGACAATAAGAGGGAAAAGAATGGGATAACAAGAAGTATTTTACACACAACATAGATAGTATAGGGACTAAATGTCATAACAGATGAGGAAACACATAACACTTAAGGTTCGATCATCCATATTCATAAATAGAAAGTCCTAGCCAACTTATCACCTGAGTAGAGATGGAGTCGCATGGGGCTTTGGGCCACCCAACTTTTTAATTTTTTTAGGTATATATATATATATGTGTGTGTGTGTGTTTGTAATTTATATTTAATAATTATGAATTTTTATATGGGAAAACTTGTTATATTGAAGATGAGCATGCAAGGATTCCAATGAACACCAATTCGAGGATGGATATGGATGTTGAAGGAATATTTTTATCCAACAAAATATCGTGCACCGATGGGCTCACTACTGTACCAGATGGCGTATCGACTAGGTGAATCCAAAGAAGAGTCATTTGGAAGCAACAAAGAAAAATGTGAAATTCCTAAGTGGAATTGTAGATATTGGTTTGTGGTACCCAACATACGACAACTTTGAGTTAACTCGGCATTCAGATGCAGACTTCGAAAGCTCCAAAATCGATATGAAATATACTTCAGGAACTTGTCAATTTCTTGAAAATAAGATGATTTTCGAAGAAGAAAAATTCAGTTGCCACTTCCAATATTGAAGCAGAATACATGACAGTTGGAAGTTGTTGCTATCAAATTCTCTAGTTGAGACAACAATTGAGAGATTATAATAATATGTAACTAATGAGGTTCCAATTTGATATGATAACTGATAAATCTAGTGTATGCTAATATACGAGATTTAAGAAAAGCAGTAAAGAACACAAGAGTTTTTACGTGGTTCGATCAGGAATGAGATCTACGTCCAAGGAGGTGATGGTCCTCAATACTTTCACTATAATAGATTACAATGAGTGTATCTAAAAGCTCTAGTATTCAATGAGTTGCTAACCCTTCTACCGTCGACCTAACCCCTATTTATACATGTTTGTGGATCTCTAAAGATGTACTGGATCCCTTGATTTGTGGGATCCGATCTCTTTCCATAACTTGATCCTTGAACATCGCCTTCCATATCGTGATCCTTGAATATCGCCTTTGACCTGGTCTTGATTAGGGTTTAGATGTTGGGCTTTAGGCTTAACCGCGTAGGGCCGTCCATCAGGTCAGGCCCAGCTTGTTTGGGCCTGCCAGTGGGCCTGAGCGGTTGGGCCATATCCCATCATAGCCCCCCAAATAGTCGAGTAACAACTATGCCGAGGTGGGGTGAAGAGCGATTTTGCCAAGGTGGTTGTTGCTCGGTGAGGTTGTTGTCGAAGGTTTTCAATCTTTTGATGTCGTGGTTTGATTGGTTCGCATGGGTCCGAATCGAGAAGCGATCTGCCCTTCCCGGTGGGACATTTTGTCGAGGATCGATGAATCGCTGACGTTGGACGAGATGTCCGTAAGGAGGTGCCGAGGTCCGATCTGGACGATGACATCCATAAGTAGGGTGCGGAGGTCCGACCTGGACAGAGATGTCTGTCAGAATGATGCCGAGGTCCGACCTGGACAGAGATGTCTGTCAGGAGGATGCCGAGGTCCGACCTGGACAGAGGTGTCCGTGAGGTCCGACCTGAACGGCGACATCTGTCAGGTTGATGCAGAGGTCCGACCTGGACGATGACATCCTTAAGTAGGGTGCCGAAGTCCGACCTGGACAGAGATGTCTGTCAGGAGGATGCCGAGGTCCGACCTGGACAGAGGTGTCCGTGAGGTCCGACCTGAACGGCGACATCTGTCAGGTTGATGCAGAGGTCCGACCTGGACGATGACATCCTTAAGTAGGGTGCCGAAGTCCGACCTGGACATAGATGTTTGTCAGGAGGATGCCGAGGTCCGACCTGGACAGAGGTGTCCGTGAGGTTCAACCTGAACGGAGACATCTGTCAGGTTGATGCAGAGGTCCGACCTTAGTCGTCTGACGTTGGATGGCGATGTCCGTTGGAAGGATGGTGCCGAGGTCCGGAGTCATAGTGATGATTGCACGATTAGATCGGCGTGTCAGTGTGGTCTAGGACACGTCATACGCGCCAGACGGTTGGTGGGTGTTCGAAATGCGTGCGCGCGTCTACTCCATATCAAATCGCGATTAGCCATGTGGGAAGTTGAAACGGCAAGTTTGGGTGCCTCTTTGTACTATAAATAATCCCGAATGAGGAAACTGTTCACTTTCTTCTTCCTCCTTCGATCCAGAGAAAACATATCCAGAGCTTTCAGAAGTTTCTTCCCAACTTCATCGAAGAAGCAAAAATCCATAAATAAAAAGTAAGTATGACTTCAGCTTCTTCATCTATGTCTGGTTCTTTCCGTTCTTCTTCTCTCCCTGATAGCGAAGTAGAGATTAAGGATTACATGTGTCATAACCTTGCGGGTAAATCCTTGGGCATTAGCGCTAGGGTTCCGTTGATTTCTTCTGTTTGGGATAAGTATAAGGTCAGGGACGTTAAATCGTCTCTGACCGTCGACGATGTGCTTAGAATAGGGAAGGAATGCCACATTCCGGCGAATGCCTGGTGGTGTCTTCCGCAACCTGGTGACAGAGCGTTGGCCCCTCCGGAGGGGTTTGTAACGGTGTATGTAGACGCCATGAAGGCCGGACTTAGGTTTCCGTTAGCCCCCATTTTTTTGAATATTCAGGAATATTTTCAAATTCCTATATGCCAGTTTTCCCCAAATTCCATTAGGTCGGTGGTAGGGATGGGGCTCGCCTGTTATGGCGTTGCCGAGGAGTTCTCCTTCGAGGTCTTGATGCGTTTTTTTAGCATCAAGGGCGCAGGAGGTGTATACTATCTTTCACCTCGGCAGCCGTTTAGGGTGACTGCTCCCTCGAAGGTGTCGCAATGGCAAAATAAGTTCTTCTTTTTGAGGGCGGAAGGGCATCCGAGCTATGAGTGGGGGCTGGGTAAAATGAAGGATCTGAAGGTGAAGCCCCTGGGCCACATAGAGGATCAGCTCAACATACTTGGTGAAATTTCCGTCAATTTCACCGAGGACGATCTGAACGATGCCGGGTTGAGCGTATATAGGTCGAAGCCTTCAGGATCGGGGTCGGATCTGGGTGAGGGCACCCTCTTATTCCTTATTGCTTATACGTATGAGTCCTCGTGTTGACAAATTTTTCTTGTTGTGCAGTGAAGCTCGATCCAAGTAAGAAGGCCAGGGCGGCGACCTCACAATCGCCGAGCCAGGCGCCACCGAAGAAGAAGGCGAGGCGGACCGAGCCTGCTTTGACCCCCGTGGTGGTGGACGATCTGAGTCAACTGGTGACGGCACCTCAACCGAGGTCGAATCCGACCTCGGAGAAGGACACTCGTACCCAGATTACGTACGAGGTGCCGACTTCCGGCTCCCCCATGTCCTTCCCTCAGGTATAGGTCTCTTCTGTATTCATTAATATCCCGCTCTGTGATGTATTTCTGATTATTTTGAATTTCAGGATGCGACTTCGGTGATGGGGGAGCTGCACCGCGTGGCCGGGGAGCTGCAACGCATGACCGGATTCATCGTTGAGGGTGTCTCCCGATACAAGGCGTCGGAGAGGGCGCGGGCTGCTGCAGAGGCCGCGCTTGTTGCTGCGAAGGCGGAAGCTGAGACCGCCCTGAAGAAGAAAGCTCGGGCGCTGGAGGTTGCTCGGGCCGAGCTCGAGGAGGCGCGAGAGGAGACGGCCGGGGTGAAGAAGGAGTTCGCCGATGAGAGGAGTACCTTGCTGGCAGGTCAAGGGTCTATGTTGAGGGCCTTCACCAGCAAACTCGTCGAGTCGGAGACTTTCTCCGCCTTCATCTCCGACCTGGCCGCTGTGCTCAGGACGCGGGTGGTGTCAGACCACCTGGAGGAGCTGGCGGCCGCCATGCCTGGCTTCGACAAAGTCAAGCATGGCTGGGTCGAGGTCGCTCCTCGGGCGATGCAGAAGGATTACGCCCGGGTGATCTCCGAGGCTGGGTCCTTCCCCGTGCTGGAGGTGTTGGCAGCTTCCACCTCCCTTCTGACGGCTGAGGCCGTGGCCCAATGCAAGGAGGATGAAGACCCTGAGATTCAGGAACTCCTTGCCGAGGTGCGGGCCGAAGCTGGAGAGGCGGGGCCGAGCTCACACCTTCCACGAAGGAGGTCGGCGGGAGGAGGAGGCGGAAGAAGAGGTCGGTGAGTCCGCAAGGAGGGAGGTCGTGAACCCTTGTAATAGGTTCAATTGCCGGGGTCATTAGGATCCCGCGCCTTGTAATTTTTGCTCTTGTGAATAATAAATACAACTTTTTGAAATGTGTGTTGTCCCTTTGTTTTTAGTACTCTTCTTCACAATATATTGGGCTCGATCATGATCTGTTGACCAAGCTAAAAGAGGTCCGAGGTGCCTTGGCTGAGAAGGACGAGGAGGTGTTGTTTTGGAGGAGCCGGTCTGCCGAACTGACACAGATTTTGGTCAGTATGGATTTCCAAGTCGCTGGGGTCGGCAGCTCGGCGTCCTCCACCGGGCTGAAGAAGCAACTGCAAGAGGCTGAATGTGAGGTGGCCCGCCTTCTGGCTGAGAACGAGACTTTAAAGCTAAGAATCATACATCTCGAAGTCCAGGGGGCGGATGTTTCTGCCGACGTCATTCAGGGACGCTTGATGCAGTGTGAGGGCAAGCTCGGTGGCGGCGGAGAGCCGGCTCGGATCTCAGAGGAGCATGCGGAATACGAAGAGGTGATCCACCGGGCTGGTGGCGTCACCATATCCGAGGCCGATGACCAAGTTCAGAGCTTGCTTGTCGAGTGCAAGGTGCTAAGGGACGAGGAGGGGCCTGACAGCAAAAATTTCAAAGATTGCCTCGACTCCCTTGTCAAATACCTCCAGATCTACGAGCTCGTCCGCAAGCGACGTATGCCCCAGCCCTGCAGTGAGACTCCCGCCGACCCTGCCGATGTAAGGGTTAACGAAGTTGAGGTGGTAGGCGGCTATGCGGACCACGCCGAGGTGCTCCGGTTACTGGGTCCGGCTGCAGCGGGATCATCTCGGGCTCGGCCTTCTTCGACAAGAGCTGATCGGGCGAGGGCCTCAGGTCGGCAAGGAAGGACAGTAGGTCGGGGATGGGGTCGTAACCCTGGTCGGGTGGCAAGATCAAGGAACCAAAGTTTGACCTCGGTTTCGGGAGCGCCCTCTTCAGGTCGGGGCCCTTCTGTGCCTGTTCAAAGTGCAGCTGTAGTAGGCCGTGGTGGTGCCGACCTCATTGACTGGGTTGAAGGCACTGAGTTCGTCCCGGGTATTCATCGCCGCCCCAGAGATTTTGTTCAGAACTGGTGCAGCTTCAGTGAGTCCCGTCGGGGTGGAGCTCGGAAGCCCGAATGATTGTATATAGCTTAGGACTTGGTTTATAGTCATGAATGTATTTAGGCTTTGTATCAAGTGTATATTTTCCCCCCAGAGGTAGAAATATAGCTTAGTACTTTGTTTTAGCCGTAAATGTATTCAGACTATTTTCCGAAGTGTATATCTTCCCAAATAAAGGGGTATGAATTGACGAGATCCGATCTGGACGTCGTTTGCATGTAGATGTTCAAATTAATGAGTAATCTGTATGCCTTACATGTGAGCGTTCAAATTAATGAGTAATTTGTATGCTTCGCACGTAGGCGTTCAACTTAATGAGTAATCAGATGCGCGCGCTAGTTGAGTACCCTACTTAGTGGGTTTGTCATCTTCGCAAAGGCGCCCTTTGAAGGTTAATTATGTTTATCCGACTTGAGAGCGAGATGTGCACATAAGCATAAGATAAGACAAAGCAATGCACTTATTAGAAAACAAATGTTTTATTGATAAGCAAATGACTTCAAGACCGGAAAAATAAGCAGAGGGCTAACATGGTGCCGATCCGAAATGAAAGCTACGTAAAATACCTCCTTAGGTGAGTTATATGCGGTGTTCGGGGATAAGTGCACCGGATAGGTGAGCAAGCTTATAGGCCCCTTTGCCGAGGTCCTCGTGGACGCGGTATGGGCCTTCCCATGTTGGGTCCAATTTGTTAAGGCGCTCGGCTTTGCTGGCCTCGTTGTTTCGCAGAACGAGGTCACCTACTTGGAGTGTGGAGGCCTTCACCCTCTTGTTGTAGTACCTTGCGACTTGGCACTTGTACTTGGCCTCGTTAATGAAGGCGAGCTCACGTTTTTCCTCTAGAGCATCAAGGTTGACCCGTAGGTTCTCCTCGTTGTCGTGCTGGTCGAAGTGAAGAGTACGTGGGCTCGGTGCGCCGATCTCAGCTGGTATGATAGCCTCGGTGCCATAGACTAGGCTGAAGGGTGTTTCTCCGTGTGAAGTCCGTGGTGTCGTTCTGTATGACCAGAGGACTTGAGGGAGATTTTCAGCCCAATCCTCTTTAGCTCGATCTAACCCCTTTTTCAATCCTTGCACGATCGTGCGGTTCGTCACTTTGTCTCGACCGTTCGCCGTGGGTGTGCAACCGAGGTGAAGCTAGCTGTTTGATCCGGAGCTCTTCACACCATTCTTTGAAGTGTTTGTCGACTAACGGGTGCCGTTGTCCGAGATCGAAGCGTGTGGTATGTCAAGCAAAGAAACTATGTTTTTCCAAACGAATGTCTGAATCCTTCTGCTTGTGAGGTTTGAAAGGGGTTCGGCTTCGACCCACTTGGTGAAGTAGTCTATGGCTACAACCAAATACCGAAGTTGGCCTGGGGCCCGGTTGAAGGGACCAACAATGTCGATTCCCCACTGCATGAAAGGCCACGGACTTTGTAGGCTACTGAGGTCGGTCTGAGGTAGCTTCTTGACTGTGGCGTGAAGTTGGCACTTCGGACACTTCTTGACGAGCTCGGCCGAGTCTTGGATGAGGGTGGGCCAATAATATCCTGACCTCAGCGTCTTCTTTGAGAGAGCTCGCGACCCGATGTGACTTCCACAGACCCCCGTGAATCTCGTTGAGGATGTAGTCTGCTTGCCGACCAAGGCATCTCGGGAGTGGTTGAAGATAGGATTTTGCAGAGAGTGCCTTCATGTGTGACGTATTTTTGGGATTTGACCATCATCTTTTTGGCCTCGAGCCGATCCTGGGGTAGTGCACCTTCTTCAAGATAAGCTTTTATGGGAGACATCCAGTTCGGCTCTATCTCAGTGATGACGCCGATGTGGGGCTCCGCAATGCTTCTGGAATTAACTTCCTCCACTGGTGGATTTGTCGATGACGAGGCTAATTTACTGATGACGTCAGCTCGGCTGTTCTCCCCTCGGGGGATACGATGAAGTGTGGAATACCTGAATGAGGTCAGCATCTCTTTAGCCTTCTCAAGGTATTGCTTCATTCGATCCTCCTGGCCTCGTACTTGCTAAGACACGGTTTACCACGACACGGGAATCTCCAAAGATCCGGATCTTTTCCACTTTCAATTCCTTCATGAGACGAGTCACGAGATTAGTGCTTCATACTCCACCTCGTTGTTCGTGGTCTAAAAGGAAAACACATTGGATTTGTATCTTGAAAAGTTGTTTTGGTTGAGCTTGTATACAATGTTTCGTTACCACTATTACAATCTCCTATCGATTTGATTACTTGATTGCATATATCGTGTCCCCTTATCTCATATATAAGTTAGATCATACATTGTGTAGAAGATCACGTAAGTCTCGTATGATTGGTCAAGCTTAATGAGATATAAAAGTTTCACGGTGAGACAACTTGAGGACGAGTTGTCGGTATAGTGCATGTATAGATAAGAAGTGACTTGACTTGGTTACTTGTCTATGCTGGTGCGTCTCGACGTATGAAGGATCACGATGAGATGAGTTCTTCTATCGACCGTCGTGAAGAACCAAGATCTCAATGACTTACGATGATCTAAACCTCGATAAGGTATTAGATGAGTATGAGTTGTCGACCATCACTTTGACTTGTTATGGGTGAGGTTATATGTTCTAACCCAATATTCTCCGCATCTTGGGTGGTGGCGGTGCTTGTATGTCATGCTAGTTATCGTATCAGTCACCGTATCCGTTTAGGATGATGGCGCCCCTTAAGGAGCTCAAAAGGTTTATTGTACTAAACCCTGCAGTTGAGTTAGCTCAAGTACAATAATAAGGTTGAGTGGTACTACTTAAAGAATTAAAGATATTAATTATTTTGAGCGATCGAGAATGCTATAAATAATTAATGGACGTTCGATATCTTAAATACGGGGATTCGTAATGTCTAAGTGCAAGCCCGACTCAACCGGTAATAAATGGGTAAGTCAAGCATTTATTCTCTAGTAGCATGAATAAATGTTTATAAATTAATTTATGTTAAGAAATTTGAACATAAGATAATTAATTTATTTGAGGCCCATCTTTATTCCTTGCATTTGATCCTCGGTGGCCGATCCAGCCCGTAAACTAGGCAAAATCGGTTGCCCTATGCTCTAAAAGGCAAGGATTTGATTCTCTTTATCCTATAAGGATATTATTATATTTATGGGATATGCATAGATCCTTTCCATATAAGATTATGGTAATAATCCTTTCCATAAAGGTTTATGGTAATTTCCATATGGGATTATGGTAATTTATATTTCCATATAGGATTATGGTAATTTCCATATGGGATTATGGTAATTTCCATATGGGATTATGGTAATGCATTATAAATATGAGGTAAGAGATTAAATCTAGGTCAATGATTAATAATCATCATCATTATTTTCGAGAATTTGAGGTTCATCCTTTGAGAGATTTTGAAAATTCTTGAGAGCTTGAGGGTGATTTTCGAAGCATTCTCCATAGATCGTCCTCACTCGACGTTGGAGATTGGGTAACCGGGATACAGACCGGAAGGTCAAAGCACGAGTCTCGATCCATTCGCGCCGATGATTCAAAGGTAAACACGAGAAAACCCCAACGTGTTGCAATTAATTATATAGGTGCATGCTAGGTATATAATCAATGTATGGTGAATTAAACATCCAAGATAGATCCTCGGGAAAGCGGTTAAACCTCGGTTTTCCTTGATTGGTATCGAGCACAGGATCGATATCTTGGCTCGTTGGATTAATTCACGTTTGATTATTACGTGCGCAATATATTAATTGTTGAATCATTGTTCATCGAGACTCGCTTTTTTTTTTTTGTCGGATTTTGTTTTTCACCACGAGAAAATCCGTGGTTAGATTAGATTTATTTTCTCGTAAATCTTAAGCGTAAAAGTAAAGCGAAGACGAAAGCGGCCAGATCGAGGCGGCGGAAAAGCGGGTTGCACGGCGGCGGGCGGCGGCACGCAAGGCGTGCAGACGCGCCGCGGACGCCGCGTGACGGGCCGAGCCCGGATCCATTTTCCGCCGAATCCTGTTTTGACGAGTCGGTCCGTGCCGTGCACGCGAGGCCCGCTCGAATCCGGTCCGTGTCCTGCACGCGAGGCCCGTTCGAAGATTATAAAGATCATTCTTTGCAATTCTATGTAATAGATTAGCAGAAAGTGCGATTCCACGAGGCCATGAGCGTTTTATTTTATTTTTATTGTTCATTGCATGTCGTGGATGTTTAAATTATGCAAGAGCATGCTATGTATGTTTAATTACGTTGACAAACCTTTAAGTGTTTTCGTAATTGGAGTGCGCATAGTAAGCATGCTAGGTTTATCGCGATTTTCAAGCATATTTTAGAATTCTCGAGCATGTTTTACATGTTGAGTTCTATAGAAAAGCATGCTAGGATTACGTGATGCATGGACAAACCTTTTGAACAAAAAGACTAAGCAAGCAAACCGACAAATTAATTTTAAATTAAAATGTCAAGACCTCCACTTTTGATCTCTAAACAAAGTGTTACGATTGTGAGTAAACGATCACACGTGGCTTGCTTGCTTGTTTATCATAAGTTTGTTAGATGAGATTTCTAAATAAAACATTTTAAATCTATTGAGAAGTGGGAGTTTCATGTATGGCGTCCACACGCATGGCTTGCATGTGCGATTTTCATAAGTTCTCTAGAGATAGATATAAAATGAGATAACAAAAGAATTTGAATTGGGCGGTATGGTCCTAGTGAGTATGCTAATTCTAAGAATTCATTTCTGTTTGTTAAAAATGTGGTCATTGCTTAGACAACACCTCAAGTACAACTTCTCACGAAGTCCCTTCTTGTGATAGTGATGTGGTCTAGTAAGGTCAATTGTTAATTTCATTTGTCATAAGGATAAGTTGACATGGATTGAAATTAAGCGACTAAAAGGTATATTTTAGTGCGGTCGTGGGGGTTTATGTAAATGCCCACACGGCGTGGCTTGCGTGTGGGATTCCTTGGCGATTGGATGTTTCAATTAATATTGTTTTATCAAAAGGTTACAATATTATTGTTATGAATTATGTGCGATCGTATGCTTATGTGTTTACATTATCGTTTCGGATATGTCTCTTACATCGATTATCAATATGCCCGCACAAAATCTGTTATCCGGTCCAAGTTTTATCGAGTGGAAACGAATCATGGAATATGTTCTTATCATTTGAAGAACACATGTTTGTTCTCACTACTCCTAAACCCGATGCCCTTATCGACGATCGACTAATGAGCGAGAGTCAAGCAAACTTTGGAATAAGTCAAACAATATGGCTAAATGCTATATGATGACTACTATGTCCAAAGGCTTGCGGTGCGACATCGATCGATGGTAGACGCGACCGATATTTGGTCAAGTCTCGAGAGTAAGTTTGGGCGATCGGATCGGACGATCGCTTCCACACAATGAGAGAAATCTTGGCGTGTAAGATGGAAGAAGGAAGTTCGGTCCATGAACATGTCTCCCACACGACTTATCTCATGGATAGTCTTGATCGGTTGGGAGGAGGTATCGACGTGAAGCCAAGGTCGATATCATCCTCAATACACCGCCCAAGTCTTTTGAGAACTTTCGCGTGAATGCGATCATGAGCAAGACCGAGTATACACTTAGTCGGTTGCTCAATGATCTCGTGGTCATGGAAGGAGTTATGGGCAAAGGAGCACATGCTCTTGCTAGCACATCTAATGGCCCAAATTTTCCGTTGCAAAATGGAAAAGAAAAGGGACACCAAAGGTGGTAGAGGCAAGGAAATAGTGGGAGTAATGGGAGCAAGAACATGGCTGCCACCGGAGGCTTGAAGAAGCCGAAGGAGAAGGGCAAGTGCTTCAATGCAGTGGACGGGCATTGGAAGGCTAAGTGCCCTATGCTCGAGGCTCAAGGTACGCCGTTTGCTTTAGTAACTAAACATGTTTAGCAACTTGTTCTACCCATTCTTGGGTAGTAGACATGGGTGCGATCGATCATGTTTGTTACACCTGCGGGGTTCCGCGGACAAGGAGGCGAGTAATGGCGAGATAACGATCTCCATGGGCAACGCGCGAAAGTCGAGGCCGTTGCGATCGGAGATGTTACTTTATGTTTTAAGAGAACAGCTTTAGTTTTAAAGATGTTTTATATGTGCCGGATTTTCGGTAGGAACCTTGTTCTGTTTGAAACTATTTACTCATGGATATTCGTTATTTTTGATAGTGGTGTTTCTATCATAAGAAATGACGGTTATCTCGTGTTGCACTTTATATAATTAGCTTTATACTATTTAGCAAAATATAATACCTATAACTATGTTGCATCTTCTTCAAACCCTAGAAAAGAAAGTTTTCTTAGAAGATGACACCACATTTCTACGGTATCTTAGATTAGGTCACATCAATCTAAATAGGATCCAAGGCGGCTAAGAATGGGCGTTGGGTAATCTCACGATTACTCCATTCGATCTGCGAATCTGTATAGAAGGTAAGATGTCGACCGGACCCTTCAAAGCGAAGGGTTATAGAGCCAAAGAAATGTTAGAGTTAGTCCATTCGACTGTGTGGACCGATGTCCACACAAGCTCGTGGAGAATGCAGTATTTTGTCACTTTCATTGATGATTACTCGAGGTGCGGATACGTATACCGCTTCGCGCAAGTCGAATGCTTTGAGAAATTCAAAGAGTTTAAGGCGGAAGTGGAGGCGAAGCTTGGTAAGAGTATCAAGTCATCTTTGCGGTGCGATCGCGGTGGCGAATACCTCGATAACGAGTTCATGGACTATCTAGTGAAGTATGGGATTACCTCCCAAACAAGACTTCAGACGCACACCACAAAATGGTGTGTCGAGGCGAAGAAATAGGACTCTTTTGAAATGGTTAGATCAATGATGAGTTATGCAACATTGCCTATTTTGTTACGGGGTATGCCTTAGAAGCGGACATACTTGCTAAATCTAGTACCATCCAAGTCGATCGAAAAGACCCTTCGAGTTGTGGTTTGGTATGCAAGCCGGTTTAAACCACATAAGGATATGGGGCGATCCGGCTGCGTCTTTGAACAAGAAGGCGACAAGTTGGAGGCTAGATCCGACGCAAGGTTGTTTATTGGATATCCTAGAGGAGCGAAGGTGGTTTATTCTATACTCTAAGGATCGGAAGGTCGTTATTAGCGATGCCCGATTCTTAGAAGAGGATTATATGAAGAATCATAAGTCCAGTTGAAATCATTCTTGAAGAATTAGAAGATGATCGTATTCCGCCACCGATTAGGCGAAAGTGCGAGATGTCGAGTCTAGTGGGAGGATCGACACGGATACTTCAAGAAATTGAAGTGGGTCGAGTTCACTTTGGAGATATACCGTCTGAGTGGTACCTACCGACCAAGTTGTGCGAGGCAGAGAACCACAAGTTTCTGCACCACCGTTGCCATAGTGCTGTAGAACCTCGTTGTAGTGGGAGGGTTGTTCGTCGACCCGGCGATTTATGTTCGTGGAGAATCTTGATTTGGTCGTGAAGCGAGCAGCGATAATCTACCCATGGACATCTGAGGAGGCGATCTGAGACATTGATGCAAGATCATGGCACACCGCTATGGACTTAGAAATGGAGTCCATAACTGCTATGGATGTATATGAAAAGACACCTCTACCGATGGCAAGGATGCCGTAGGCGATAAGTGCATATACAAAGGAAGAGATTCCGATGGAGAGGTTTCGCTTTTAAAGCCGGGCTTGTGGCGAAGGTACACTCAGTTGAGGGCATCGATTTCGATGAGACATTTTCGCTGTAGCAATGCTCAAGTCCATCGAATTCTTACGGCCATAGCAGCCCACGAACTAGAGGTTTGGCAAATGGATGTTAAAATCGCTTTTCTAAGCGGTTACCTTGAGGAAGGTAGAGACATCTATGTCACGACAACCGAAGGTTATGTGGTAAAGGGTGAAGAGCATCTAGTATGGAAGCTTAAGAAGTCCATTTATGGACTTAAGCGACCTCCCGATCATGGAACTTACGCTTTGGAGGTGGTAAAGTCCATGGATTTACCTAGTTGCTTAGCGAGTTGTGTGTATCGGTTAGATGTCAACAGTGATGTGGTATTTCTTGCACTTTATGTGGATGACATTCTTCTAGTTGGCAACAACGTGAAGCGTTATCGACATAAAGAGTTGGCTATCGATCGTTTCAAATGAAAGACTTAGGAAATGCGGCGTACATTCTTGGGATCAAGGTTTACCGAGATCGAGAAGAAAATATTGAGCTTATCTCGGCGTCTTACATTGATCTTGTGATTACTCGTTTTAGTATGCGGAACCGCCAAGAAAGGATTGCTACCTTTCGGACATGGCGTTCCTTTATCTGATGCAGCGATCGCCTATGTTGCGAAGGAGATAGAGGAAATGAGACAAGTTCCTTACGCTTCGCCGTGGGAAGTCTCATGTACGCAATGCTATACACGAGGCCCGATATACGCTATGCGGTAGGCATAGTAGCTAGATATCAATCTAAACTGGACAAGCTCATTGAATTGCGATGGCATATACTCAAGTACACGAAAAGGACTCGAGATTATAGGCTGGTTTACCATGCGAGATAGTCTAATGCCTTTGGGTTATCTGAGCTCGGTTCCAAGTCGACCGTGATGAGAAAAAGTCTACCTCGGGCTATGTGTTTACCTTGGGAGGTGGAGCCGTATCTGGCGGAGTGCAAAGAAGCATGCGATCGTGCGGACTCTACCATGGAAGCCGAATATGTAGCGGCAGGAGGCTTTAAGGAGGCTGTATGGTTGAAAACCTCATGGATCTAGGTGTGGTACTGGTTTGCCCAGAGTATCATAGTTTCTTGTGATAACTTTCAGTGCGATGGCAAACTCGAAGGAACCACGGACCCACAAGCGACCAAACACATAGAGAGAAAGTACCATGTCATGCGAGAAATCGTTAGGCGGTGGCGTCTTGATTGAAAAAGATTGATCGACGGATAACCTAGCGAGATCCATTCACGAAAAGCCCGCCGCAAAAGTCTACGATGGACACGTTAGAGGACTTGGATTGCGCTTGATGGCACCCACTTAGAAAACTTTTGTATAAGTGGGAGAAGCAAAGTGATGGTTTTGTTTGTAATAGCTAGTAGATACACATTGTATACTAAAGTTTGCTTTAGTATAAGTGGAGATTGTTGGTTTGTATCTTTGAAAGTTGTTTTGGTTGAGCTTGTATACAATGTTTCCTGTTACCACTATTACAATCTCTATCGATTTGATTACTTGATTGGATATATGTGTCCTTATCTCATATATAAGTTAGATCATACGGTGTGTGAAGATCCTGATGCGTATGATTGGTCAGAAGCAATGAGATATAAAAGTTTCACTGGTGAGACAACTTGAGGGCGAGTTGTCGGTATAAGCTCTGATATAGATAAGAAGTGACTTGACTTGGTTGCTTGTCTGCGTCTACGGCGTATTGAAGGATCGGTGAGATGAGTTCTTCTATCGGCCGTCGTGAAGAACCAAGATCTCGGTGACTTCACGATGATCTAAACCTCGATAAGGTATTAGATGAGTATGAGTTCTTGACCATCACTTTGACTTGTTATGGGTGAGGTTATATGTTCTAACTTGATATTCTCGCGTCTTGGGTGGTGGCGGTGCTTGTATGTCATGCTAGGTTATCATGTCAGTCAAGTATCCGTTTAGGATGATGGCGTCCTTAAGGCTCAAAGGTTTATTGTACTAAACCTGCGGGTTGAGTTAGCTCAAGTACAATAATAAGGTTGAGTGGTACTATAAGGAATTAAGATATTAATTATTTTGGCGGTCGAATGTTATAAATAATTAATGGACGTTCGATATCTTAAATACGGGGATTCGTAATGTCTAAGTGCAAGCCGACTCAACCCGGTAATAAAGGGTAAGTCGGCATTTATTCTCTAGTGGCATGAATAAATGTTTATAAATTAATTTATGTTAAAATTGAACATAAGATAATTAATTTATTTAAGGCCCGTCTTTATTCCTTGCATTTGATCCTGGTGGCCCGTCCGGGCCGTAAGCTAGGCAAAATCGGCCCCTATGCTCTACAAGGCAGGATTTGATTCTCTTTATCCTATAAGGATATTATTATATTTATGGGATATGCATAGATCCTTTCCATATAAGATTATGGTAATAATCCTTTCCATAAAGGTTTATGGTAATTTCCATATGGGATTATGGTAATTTCCATAAAGGTATAGTTATTCCATATAGGATTATGGTAATTTCCATATGGGATTATGGTAATTTCCATATAGGATTATGGTAATGCATTATAAATATGAGGTAAGAGATTAAATCTTGGTGATGATTAATAATCATCATTATTTTAGAAATTTGAGGTTCGTCCTTTGAGAGATTTTCGAAAATTCTTGAGAACTTGAGGGTGATTTTCGAAGCATTCTCCATAGATCGTCCTCACTCGGCGTTGGAGATTGGGCAGCAGGGATACGATCGGAAGGTCAAAACGAGTCTCAATCCATTCGCCTCGGCAGTTGAGGTAAACACGAGAAAACCCAGCGTGTTGCAATTAATTATATAGGTGCATGCTGGGTATATAATCAATGTATGGTGAATTAAACATCGAAGATAGATCCTCGGGAGAGGCTAAACCTCGGTTTTCCTTCAAAACCGAAGTCATAGGATTCTTCTTGTTTTTTAGGGCCGAGGAGCAAGATGCGGCCCGTACGGTTTTGCATGAAGCCCCATCCATTACATCTACCAACGACCGTCGGTGGGTTGAGGCAGGTTCTTCCGTCGTGGTAGGCGGAGGTCGGGAGTGGCCTCGTGGTAGGATCGACCTCGGTAAATTTGACCTCTGCCGAAATCGGCTAAAACTTGCCCTTTGATGGCGGTGCGGGAAGTATGTGATGTCATGCTCATGAGCTCCGGTGCCCACTTAGCTATCGTCAGGATGACTCGAGGTTTTGACAAGACTTCGCGGGGGTAAGTCGATCGATGCACGGATGGAATGAGCTTGAAAGTAAGGTCGAAGGCGTCGCTTGCGTTTACGATGCCATATTTATCTTTTATTTGGTATACCTGGTCTCAGGTCCTTTGAGGCTCGGTGATGAAGTAGATGGGGAGTTGTCGTCCAGACCTCGTCTCGTGCAGATACATATGATTGCCTCGTCAGGAGGCAGCTAGATATAAAGGAGCTACCGTTCTTCGGGGTGGACAGAGTTGGCGGTCGGCGGTACTCTTTCGGTATGTGAAGGCAGCGTGGTGTTCTTCCCGAGGCGTAATCAGAGCTCTCTCAAGATCTTGAAGAAGGCTGCTTCTCGGCGGCCGAGATAGGAATCTCGAGGCGGCGAACATCCGTGAAGTTTGTGGATCTTACGGATGGTTTTGGTACTTGCATGTCGGTACCGTTTTCGCTTAGTGGGATTCTGTGAAGCCTTCTTGAAACCCGGCACGAAATTTCCCGTTTCTACCATGAATGTGCACTTTTGGGGGTTGAGCTTGAGGTGGACCGACGAGGAGGCGAGATAGTTACGAGATCGTCGGCGCGACTTTCGGTTTTGGCTTTTGACGCGATATCGTCGGCGTGAACCTCGGCGATCTTCCCTATATGATCTCTGAATATTGCATCCACCATCCTGGTAGGTAGCTCGGCATTTTAGACGAAGAAGGCATTTTTAGATTGAAGGCAAAGTGATGAATGCCGTGCTGGAGCATCACTCTGGCTCGTCGAGGACTTGGTGGTACCCTTATGCAGATCGAGCGAAAATCTCGTGGCCATCGGTGCCTCACCTTTTATCAATATCGGGAGGGTAGCAATCCTTTGGGCGGTGTTTGTTGAGGTCGGTATAGTCGATACACTTGCGCCACCACTCGGCTTTCGGACCACATTGGATTAGCCGTCCGGTCGGGTGTTGACCTCGAGCAGAATCTTAGCCTCACGGACTTGAGTCACCTCGTCTCTTATGACTGGCTGCTACTGCAAACCCTCTTTCTTACGCGAGCTGGTTTGGTAGCGGGTCGATGTTGAGGCGATGAGTGATTAGCTCGGGTGACACTCCGGTCGTGTCAGTGGGGACCATGCAAATCGTCCACATATTCCCTCGGAAGGCTGTGGCGTCTTTGTCGAATATCGGTTGGACCACAGGTGCCGACCAGCGACTTTGGAGGGTCGTCATCATATAATTGAAGGTTGTCGGTCGGTCGTCCGGTGACCACGAGGGATTCTGTAATTCTAGGCACGGTAGGCCACGTCTTGGGTTGAGACTTCGTAGGCATTCTTTAGCTCTTTGTTTGGTCACCTGGATGCTTACTTACTCCCGGGATGGGTATCTTGATGGTGGTGGTATCTGAGGCGAGGCGGCCTTAGTGGCATATAGCCGATCTCCCGGGATGATGTTATGCGGAGAGGGGCTCGGACGGGAAGGCGAATAGCATAGTGATCGCACAGGAGCGTCTTACAGTAGCGGAAGGGTAATGACACCTTGGGTTGGACCGCCTCTGAGTGAAGCTCATAGCCCAGGGACGGTCACGGGATGTATGGATCCTCCGACCTCGAGTTTATCGATGACTACGAAGATGATGCTTGCGGAGGCACCGATGTCGATGTAGACCACTGTGGACGTTCTTGTTGCCCACCATGGCTTGTATGGTGATAAGCGTCTTGGTGGGGCATGATCTTGGGCCTTTGGGTCGTCTTTGGAGAACACGATGTTCTCCCCGTCCGGTCGTTTATTTTTTGGCTCCTCGGGGTGGCCTCGAGAACTTCATTTTCATGACGACCTCGTCGTACCTATAGGCGATCCGGTGATGGCATAAACACTGCTCCATTGCGTTGGGACCTTCGTCTCGTAAATCTACAGTTGGGTTATCGTTGAGGTCGATCTGCGATTTGCCGCCTCCATTTTCCTCTGCGCTTCTTATTCCCAGGCTCGGTCGGCCGAGTACTTCTTGGCTGCCTCCTTTAATGAGCTCGTCTATCTGCGAGCTCGGGTTCTGCGATCTTGATTATTGTGACCATACCTTGGTGGTAGTCATAATACTTGTCCGTCGACCTCTTCTTGGATCCTCAGCTTCATGGGAGGTGGCCTCGGGAAGAGCTCAGCGTGGGCTCAAATATTTTAGCCCTCGATTTGAGCGAGATGGTAGCGTTGCCACGAGGGTTTGGCGAGGTCGGCACGGATTCCATCAGGCCTTTCTCGATCGTGTCGAGGCACGGCGATCGGTGCCTCTCCTTGTCGTCGGCCTCTTCCTCTCGACCTCCCTGCGTCCCGGTCTCATCTTCTTGCGATCGACTTATCCCCTTTGGCGTAATTGTCGGCGAGTCGAGATGGCTGCGTCTTGACTTTCTCTGGTGATCTCTTTGTTCGGAAGCGGTCGGATCCCGTTTTGAGCGCATTGATGATGTAGAGATCGTTACTCGTCAATTTTGAGGACTCCTTGATGAACAGCGAGGCGAAATTTGACATCATCTCGTCCGTCCTTGGCGGATGGTGGCGGTCGGACGGCGGTTCTGAGTGGCGTCTTACGGTAAGTGCCGTTAAAGCGATCCATGAGATCTTTGAAGCGGTGTATCTTTGTTACGGCGAGGCGGGTGAACCAGCGTCGGGCGTTGGAGATCAGCACCTCGGGAAGATTTTGCATATAGAAAATCCTCCATTCCTTGATTACGCCATGTTGGTGGTGTAGCAAAAAGGAAGTCGGAGGGGTCCCAGGCCGTAAATGTGGCGATGTTGGGTGCCTATAAGCGTTTGGGCGGCGTATCGAAATTTCTGCGGAGAAATGAGATGATGATCCTCCGTGTGCGGTCAAACCGGGCTCGTTGCCGTCTCTCTGCGGAGGGTGGGAGACGTGTGGCGTCTATCGTCTCTTGAGGGTTGGCTCTCTCCTCTCTTTCTTTCGGCTCCAGCGGCGTCTTGGGGTGGTGGCGACTCCACGCAGGCGTGCGAGGCGAATGGTTGCGATTGTCCCCGGGTGATTGACTTGAGCGGAGGGGTGATTCTGCGTTCTCGGCTATCACGCCGGGTGGCGTTGATCACTGGAGGCGAGCGACCTCGGTGCCGTAACCACGGTCAGGCGCTCTTGAGTGCCGCTCCGTTTGTCCTCTGGTTGAGAAACTCGGAATTGGGCGAGATTGGCGTTGAGGAATTCGGACACGGCTTGGCGAGGACCTCATGAGATCGGTGAACACTTTGTTACGGTATTGAGGTCGGCATCTTCCTCTTCGTTAGGCGGCGATCACGAGGTGTATAGGAATGTTCTCATGTAACCCCGGTGTGTTGCCGGCGTAGCATCCAGATCCCCTTCCATGACGCTGCGTGACTACTTGATCATCCTCCGTGCGGTTGTTGCCATCACCACCGGCGGTACTAGCATTGCGAGTTCTTGCCATTGAGTTGTAAAAGCGAAGCTTTTGTTGAATTTTCCCAGGCGGCACCAATGATAAATCTAGTGTATGCTAATATCGAGATTTATGAAAAAGAAAGAACACGAGTTTTCACGTGGTTCGATTAGGAATGAGATCTACGTCTACGGAGTGATGTCCTCAATACTTTCACTATAATAGATTACAATGAGTGTATCTAAAGCTCTAGTATTAATGAGTTGCTAACCCTTTCCGTCAATAACCTTATTTATACATGTTTGTGGATCTCAGATCTGGATCCCTTGATTTGTGGGATCCGATCTCTTCCATAACTTGATCCTTGAACATCGCCTTCCATATCGTGATCCTTGAATATCGCCTTTGACTGGTCTTGATTAGGGTTTAGATCTTGGGCTTTGAAGCAACAGCGTGGGGCCGTCCGTCAGTCGAGGCCCGAGCTGGGCACCTTGTGGGCTGGCGGTTGGGCCATATCCGTCAATAACAATAGGCATAACCATACCTCAAAATTCCGTCTTACACATAATCATAAACATGTTAATGTAAGACATCATTTCATGAGATCATGTTGAAGAGGATATCTGGATAGAAAGTGTTTGCATAAAAATAGAGCATATATTCTAACAAACTCTACGAACATGTATCCAGGTGATGGATATTTTGGAAAGTGTTTGTTGGGAAACTGATTCTCATGATCAAGTGATTTAGAGAAATCTTATGAGGATATTTTAGTAGAGAATTCTAGATCCCTCAAGTAATGAAAAGATCTAGAATCATCCTCGCACTTATAAATAAGCCTCTTAAAAACCATTTGTAAGTAAGCGAAAAAAACACATGCTACAAATATCATTCCACTTTCTACACTACTAAACTCACTAAATACTAAGTTCATTCCTACAACACTTCACCCAAATCATTCACCACATTCTAAACACCAACAATCACTTCCATTTTCTAACAGTGGTATCAGCTTGTTCGATCATAAGCGAGGCGTTATGGGGTCGTCGAGTCTCTATCACGACTCTAATGTTCAATAGAAAACTACGACTATTGTAGTGTCCATATGAAGACTTGCCTTGAGTCCATGATCTTTGGGATGTTGTTGAAGAATGAGTCACCATCTTGGGAAGAAGAAATTGACAAAGCATCCTTGTCAGGGTATGTAAGAAATTAAAGCAACAAAATGCCAATGCTCTTTATCTTTACTGCGATCGGTTAGTGATTCTATTATGGCGAAAATTATTCGAACTACTGCAAAGAAGCTTAGAATATCTTAGGAGGTTCGAAAGAAATGTTAAAGTTGAACCATTAAACTACAAATTTTAAAAGCGAGAACTAGATAATCTTAAAATGAAGATCACGAGACTACAAAGAATATTTCTCTTGAATTATAGAAATAATCAATCAAATGAGATCTTTTGGAGAAAACATATCGGCGAGAGAATAATCTAAAAGGTCTTGATCGGTCTGGGGATAAATATGATCTAGTGGTAGCGACTATTGAAGAGTTGAAAGATTTGTCGACAATGCAGTTCACGAATTGATAGGTTACAGAAGCACACAACGGTTGAATAAGCGACATTAAAGTTCACTAGAGGAGCTTTTATGTCCAAGCTCGACGAGACAACAAGTCGAAATGGTGGAAATCACAATAAGGAAGCTTCAACAACAAGAGAGCATAGCGAACTTTCCACCGTGTGCCATTGAAAAACGATCACTTGGAAGGACTTCTATCACGAGAGGAGCCACAATGCAGAATTTCAAAGGTTTGGGCATGGAGAAAGCATTCTGAGATGAAGAAATCACTAGGAAAACTATTCCAAAGATCGAAATAAAAGGGTACATGTTCTATGCATGTCACTGTGCAAAAAGCGAAGGAAGAGAAATGGTACATTGACGGTGGATGCGACAATCACATGACGTCGAGAAACCATATTAGTAAGCTAGGTACTTGATTAAGGCGATGGTCGAGATGGGCAGCGGAGAACTGAGTGGAGACGAAAGGAAAATGTACCATTGCCATAGAAACTAAGAAAGGTATATGATTTATAAAGATGTTCTCCTTGTACCATATCTTCAAAATTTACTAAGTGTTGGCCAAATGATGAAAATTGGAAATGCCCTTCCGTTTTGTGAAAATTCTTACGAATTTATGACATAAAAATAATCAAGAAATTGCACAAGTAAAAATGGAACTAATAGAAATTTCCCATTCAATGTGATACCACATAAAGTAGTTGGCTCGATTTGTTTGGTATGATTTTGTGATAATTCTTGGTATTGTTTCAGTTCATTTTATATGGTTTGTCTATTTATCGTTGGTTTGATTAGTTTCTCGATTTTGACACTTAGTTCGTTTCGATGTTTTGTAGGAAAACGGCAGAAAATAGGATGAATTGGATCAACAAGAATCAAATATATTGAAGAGCATTTAAGCGAGGAGTTCGTGGCGAAAATGCGTTCGAGTTGAACCGAAGGAGAGCGAATGAAACGACCAAAGTAGCGCTGGCACCCCGTCGCGCCAGCCGCGCCTTTACGCCCGCGCCCCGCGCACTCGTCCGCGCCTCGCCGTATTCGGCCACCGAGCGTGCCTCGGCTCCGACGCGTTCGTCAATTTCCTCGCGCCTCGGTTGGCCGGCTTGGCCGATCGCCCGCTTCGCCCGGCGTCGCTACGCGTGCCTCGCTTTCCATTCGGGGCGCCGGCTTCCAGCGCCGCGCGCACTCCTCGCGCCTACCCTCGCCGCAGCGCCCATTCGCCATTTAATTGCCTGTGGCCCTTCGCCCCTGCCGCCTTCCATCACCCGGACTCAGCGCGCCCGCCGCGTCGTTCCGTCTTACCGCACACTCGGCGGGAGCCCGCCGTCCATCAGCGTCGTCTTAGCCTCGAGCGCCAGTGGCGCCATGCAGCCCTGCGTCGCCCGTCGTGCGATCTTCTCGCTCCATTATCAGTGCGATCGATGCTCAGCCTAAGCGGCTCGCTTCCATTGAATGATTTTGGCGGCGTTCATTCGATCCGGCGTTCACTTTCAGTCGGAATGTTTTTGAGCTCACGCTCGAGAAGCCGTGCCGTCTTTAATTTATATAAATATCGTGCCCTAGGTGAAAAGGACTCTCGGTCCTCGGTTTTATTTTCTCAGCGCGCGGGGCCTCTTGACTTTCTTTGGATTTCTTGGGACACATTACGGATAATCTTTATTTTAATTCTTGTTCTTATTTTCATCATTGAATTACCTTATCAATTTATGCTTTGGATTATCGATTCTTGTGGAATCGATTTCATAGTTTATTGTTTGATGGTTTATGTTGAATTGATTCCATAGTAATGATGGATTGTTTTCTTGTTAGTTGATTTATATTGCTATGATTTTATGCCTTCGTTTAATTCATGTTCTTGTTGGATGATTTTCTACTTTCGTTTATTTGCAATTAGATTTAGATTAGGGATTGACAAACCCATGAATAATAGAATTGTATATGCTTTTGTTATCGCTTTGATTTAACGCTTTCATAGTTCAACTAGGGATTGACAACCACTAGCCTAGGTTATTGTTATTTCTCGTATTTCGGTTCTTCATTTCAACCCCGTTGTTATTAGAATGTTTAGGATTTATTGCTTTATGCGACACAAACAATGGCCTAATAAGTTTTCCTTGAGAGCGACTCGTGTTAACTTATCACTTCTGATTACCTAATGCGATTGCGAGTAATTTGAGTGTGTTTTAGCTCGATCAATTTTGGCGCCGTTGTCGGGAAAACTTTAGGCATATTTTGTGTTGTTTATTTCTGTGTTTCTTTTGTTATTTTTATTTTCTTGGTGCGTGTGATCTTGTTTTTGTTGTTGGTGTGTTAATGCGGGGTTACCGCGATGCAGATGGTCGGGGCAGGTGGGGAGCAAGACAAAGTCGTATTGGAAAAATTCTTCTTATGAAAAAGGGCGATTCGATTTATCGAGGATATCCGTCGGGCATGAGCAGCGAAACTATGATCCCTACAGGACCAACCACCCTCCGGTGTGTGAAGATCAAGCCTGATCCATACTCGGGAGCAACCACTCCGCCTCATATTCATACCGCGGCGAGCATGACCTCCTCGGTCCGATTCGAATGGTGGGAACCACATCCCGATTCGAGATGTTGGGACCCTGACGACTATGGATATTTTGATCCATGACCACATACCTCACAAGCGGTGGTACCGCCCCAGCGGTATTTTTTCTCCACCTCCACCACCACCTCGTGTATCCGTTGGATAATATCGGACGAATTGATTCGGACTAGCCACCAGCGATTGGATCTTGTGACACCAAAATCAGGCCTTACAAGCAAAATTAGAAATGATGGCGAGGAAGATGGGCGAGTTGCGCCACAGATGCGATAGGGAGCCTCAGCTCCCCCTATGAGGCTCGGCGACCCGACCATCGAGTTCGCCATTGGATGATAGAGGCGCGCTCTTGGCGTTTAGAGACGGGTGGGATGATGGTGTGAAGTTTGTTGAGTATCAGCGACACTGCGATGAGAGAACTTGAAACCACCGCAGCGAGGCTCGAGCGGTCGTGTCCTTGGTGATCGGCGGATGATCGTATTGTGGAAGAGCCATGGAAGAGATTACGCCACTAAAGAAAGGAGGCGGTGGTGGTCTCAGTTAGACTCACAAGTATGAGCCGACCATGAGAACACGGTCGAGGTAGTTAATGCGGTTTCGGTTGATGAAGAGGATTGGGAAGAGAATTTGTTAGCATGCGGACCCAATGGTATTGAAGGAACTACTGGAGTAGTATGTGTTCATGGAGGATGAGCAAGGAAGCCGGTGATCTTCGATCGAGCTTCTAATTTTTGGAGAAGCAGTTGACCTCGGTCTTATAGGTGGTGGCGGTTTTTAAGGCTGGCGATAAAGGGTCTATATGCTATCACGGAGCAACACTTGGTATAGTCCTCAGGGGCGATGGAGCTCATGGCATCATGATTATGGCGGACCGCCACTTGACCACCACCGTTGCTCTAATAAACACGTCGAGCTAATGGCGTTAAACAAGCTCAGTGGGAGGCGACCCGCGTTTTGGTTTGTTTTCTTTTTCTTTTATCTTTTATTTACATGTCCTATTTTAATCGTGTTTAGTCTTTGTATGTGTGCGAGGAGATGTCTTATGGAATATGATATGTTGAGAATGGGCAACCATTGGTTGACCGACTTGAGGAAGTTCGTCATATTATTCGCTTTTATTGTTTTGAGCCGGGGATTCGAGATTAAAATGGGGGAGTTGATAGTATTTGGTTTTGTGGGCGTGATATATAGTTTTCGTATGTAATGACGTGCCCTTGTGCTTATTTGATTGTTTGGACGTAAGCTTTGTCTGCGAGTAAGTTAGGATCTTGATTTATGCATCGAACTCTTTGGTATTGTTGAGCGATTTTGAATTTAAACTTTTGGTGATATATGATTTGAGTATAATGTGAATTGTGAGGCTGTGATGGAAATGAATAGGAAATTGATGTGATTTATCGGCTAATGCTAGGGGAGTGTTAAGGTGGTTCTACTATACTGTTTCATAAAAAAAAATGTGTGAAAAAGAAAATAGGAGAATTAAAACTCGATAGAATGTTGAGATTGTATAAATGGAGGCGAGATTACCCCTCTTTCTCGTAAATTGAGAAATGGGCATGGGACACACGATAGGAGACTTGAGACCAGCGAGACTTCGCTTTCGAACATTGTTCAAAATTTGTTTATACTTTCTTTGCATTCAAAAGAAACTTGTTGCTAAAGGTAACCATTTTAGTTAATTCACCTCTAGCGGAGAGTTGGAGTGCGAGATTACCTTTTATTTATTGAAAATCAATTGTGGTTCTTTATTTATTTCACATTATCTTTGAATTGGTAAACACAGTGTGGGGAAATGCAATAAGGTTTGATCGATTAGAATAAGGGTTAAGTTGCATGGTTATCTTCATCTCTTATTTGTATAGACTTTGCTTGAGGACAAACAAATGGATAAGTGTGGGGAGTTGTTAGGTATGATTTTGTGATGATTCTTGGTATTGTTTCACGTGTCATTTTCTATGGTTTGTCCTATTTATGCGTTGGTTTGATTAGTTTCTATCGATTTGGACTTACTTCGTTCATTTCGATGTTTTGTAGGAAAACAGTGAAAATAGGATGAATTGGATCCGACAAGAATCAAATATATTGAAAAGCATTTCGACGGAGTTCGTAGGTGGCGTTCGTCGGAGTTGAGCGAAGGAAGCAGGTCGAGCGACCAAAGTCGCGCCTGCCCCGTCGCGCGCGCCGCGCGCATACGCCGCGCGCGCCGCCGCACTCCCGCATACCTCGCACACTACTCGGCAACCCAGCGTCGCTCGCAGACGCCGTTCGTCAATTCCCTCGCGTGCGGGTTGAGCGCGTCTCGCAGCCCCGTTGCGGCCGCCTCGCCAGCGTCCGCCTCGCGCGTGCCTCGCTTTCCGTCGGCCATTTGAACCGGCCCGCCGCCGCTTCGCCAGCAGTCGCTGCGGCTTCCCTTGCTTGCCCTTCAGCCTTCGCCTACGCCGCCGCGCCACGCCCGAGCCGCTTGCGTCGGCCTTGCACCATTCAGCCTTATTCATGCCAGACGGCTCACCGCGCGCCTTCTCACCCGGCGCTTTCAGGCCGCCCGTCTACCGTCGCGTTCCGTCGCTTACCCTTCGCTCGACTCCAGAGCCCAGCGCCCGTCCATCGCGCGTGTCTTGCCCTCCAGCGCCAGCTGCCGCCGGCGCTTCGTCCGCCGCCGCGTGCCCGGCCCGATCTTCGCTCGCTCCATTATCTCGGCGGCTTCAACCTAAGCCGGTAGCTCGCTTCAGTCGAATGATTTTGAGTAGGTTCATTCGATCCGGCGTTCACTTTCAAGTCGAGAATGTTTTGAGCTCACGCTTCGCTCTGAACAGCTCGTCTTTAATTTATATAAATATCGGCGTACAGGTCGAAAAGGACTCTCGGTCCTCGGTTTTATTTTCTCACTTGATGGCTTTCTTGACTTTCTTGGATTTCTTGAGGCGACAATCTGAGATAATCTTTATTTTAATTCTTGTTCTTATTTTCATCATTGAATTACCTTGTTATCAATTTATGCTTTGGATTATCAGTTCTTGTGGAATCAATTTCATAGTTTATTGTTTGATGGTTTATGTTGAATTCAATTCCTTAGTGACGATTGGATTGTTTTCTTGTTCATTGATTTATATTGCTATGATTTTATGCCTTACGTTTAATTCATGTTCTTGTTGGATGATTTTACTTTCTTTTATTTGCAATTAGATTTAGATTGAGGATTGACAAACCCATGAATAATAGAATTACATATGCTTTTGTTTATCGTTTTGATTTAACGCTTTCATGAGTTCAACTAGGATTGACAACCCCTAACCTAGGTTACTATTTATTTCTCGTATTCGGTTCTTGCATGTTCAACCCCGTTGTTATTAGAATGTTTAGGATTTAATTGCTTTACGTACGACACAAACAATGGCCTGTTAAGTTTTCCTTGAGGCGACTTCGTGTTAACTTATCACGCTACGATTACCTCAAATGCGATTGCGAGTAATTTGAGTGTGTTTTAGCTCGATCATCGACCACATAAGTTTATAGCATCGAAGATTTGGGAATTTCAATCTAAATGCCTTGAGGTTACTTCGTCATAAAGATATGATGAGAGATCTACCTCTTCGAATAAAGAGAATGTGTATCACGAAGGATGCATGGTTGGAAGCGACCGAGACAACAATTTCAACGGAGAAAACATAGGCAAGCGAGGAGATCTTGGAGCTTGTCATACCGACATCTGATACATGCTTGAGTAAGCAAGCAGTGCTATACTCTTTATAGATGACTACTCTAGAATGGACATGGGTATATTTCTTTGAAAAGTCGGAGTTCTTAGAATCTTCAGAGATCCAAAACTTGTGGAGAAAGCGAGTTGTCACAATATCAAAAATCTAAGTGATTGATATGAGTACAACCAAAATTGACAAGTTTTGTGAAGAAGGGCGTGAAGCATCAACTTCAGACTACACTCCACAACAAAGCGAGGTGTCGAGAAAGAAAAATCGGACGGTCTGGAGATGGCGAGATCCATGCTAGTGGAAAGATGTTGCGAAAGAATTAGGAAGGAGGCGGTCTATCTTCATCGATGTCTAACAAGATAGTTCGACAAAACACTAGTCGAAGCATGCGAGACAAAGCCTGACCGAACACTTGAGGTCTTTGGAAGTACTTATTACATTCACGTTCCTTGATGAAAAGGCATAAAGCGGAAGATAAGATCTGAGGGCATCTTTTTGGCTCGACTCAAATCGAAGGATACATAATCTACAATCTGAGGACTAAGAAGCTGTGACAAGTTGAGATGTAAAGGTTTGATGAGCAAGCTTCTTGTAATTGGGAAGCAAAGTGTAAAGGAATAAAACAACTACGCTGAGAAGAAATCCCAAAACAAAAGCGAGACCAACAAAGCCTACGTCTCAAAGATCCTCCATGAAGCGATTTAAGTGAATCTGAATCCTCATGGAATCTCCGCCTCTTTGGGTAAGAACTTTAGCGAGATATATATGAATCGGCTGATGTTTATGAAACATGTAATTTTGTTCTTTGGAGCCACATAACTATGCGAAAGCATCAAAGATGAGATAAAGATGATAGAAAAGAATAATACTCGGGAGTTAATGGGTCTTCCAAGTAAGGAGGTTATTGGAGTTAAATGGGTATTTAAGACAAAGGTGAATCGATGGTTCAATTCGAGCATAAGCGTGCTTGTACAAAAGATATGCTCGAATACCGAATCGACTACATAGGGCGTTCGCTCCAATTGCTCGAATGGACACAATTAGAACTCATAGCTCTTAGCTCGGAAGAAATGGAAAATCTATCAACTTGATGTCGAGTTAGCTTTTCTAAATAGAGATCTAAGAGAAGAAGTATCGTGGACAGCGGAAGGTCGCGAAAGAAGATGACAAAGTTCTTCGCTTAAAAAGTGCTTTCGGGCTCGAACAAATGCCACGAGCTTGGAATAGCAAGACCGATGAATACTTCACTCGTCGAGGACTCGGGAGGAGGCGAAGCGAAGCTACTATATATATCAAATCCCAGGTAATAATGACATTCTAATTAGCTCTCTTTATATTGATTACTTAATAGTCAGTAACAATCGAAACTTATCGAAGAATTCGAGAGCATGATGAACACCTTTGAGATGAGTGACTGCGATTGATGTAATACTTTCTCGAATGGAGATAAGTCGAGAAGAGAGGGCATCTTCTTATCATTGAAAAGTATATCGAAGATATGCTCGAAGTTAATCTGAGATTGCAGTTTGTCCTCCCTACGATTCCCAGCGAGATGAAGAAATAAGATGGAGACGAAGCGATGAATGCTACAAATTATCGAAGCTTGATCGGTCTACTATACTTAACAAAAACAAGTTCGGACATCACGTATGCCAATGCGCTATCCGTATTTATGGAAAGTCAAGGTGAGACACCTGTAGAGCAAAAGACTCATAGATACCTTCAAGGAACACTGACTACGGTGTTTAGTAGTGCGATAATTTTGAACCCGAGATCGTTGGATTCGATAGTGATTGGGTTGTATCATGGGGCGATATGAAAAGTACCTCGAGACCATGCATTGAGCTTGGTTGGGAGTTTTCTCACGGGGATCGAAGAAGCAGACTCGGTTGCACTTTCATGTTGGAAGATGAGTATGCCGCAACATGTCGAGCTATATGGCTAAAGAATATTAGAAGACATGGGAGAATTGCGACACTCGGCAGCAAAGATCTCTTGACAACAAGTCGACAATCGTAATGGCTAAGAATCGGTTTAGCACAATCATACCAAACACATTAAGATCAAGTATCACTTCTTGAGAGATTGATTAGGCATATTTTATCATTATATTTTGGGTGATTTTGATGAGTTTAAATGCTTAATATCTACTTAATCATGTTTTATGAAGCTAATTGCATATTTTATGGATTTTTAGGTGTTAATATTATTTTGGAAGAATTAACATCAAATTGGAAGAGTTTTGGAATATCTAAAGTAAAGTTGAGGTGGTGCGGTATCGCTCTGCCTTTGTTCGGACTTAACGATAATGGCGTGGATTAAATGGATTTTGAAGATTTTGTGATATCAACGAGTTTAATTATGTAATAGGCCTCGAATATTGAAGTGGGCCCATTTAGTTATTATTTTGAATTATCTAATAGTATCCTTATTATATTAGAATAGTTACTCCCTTTTATAGGGGATTAGACTGAATTTTTAGGAGATTAGATTTGTTTGAGAGTTTTAAAGAGGATATCTTTATCCTTTTCATACTCTCGTTCGCTTGAGACACTAGAGAATTGGTTTGGTTTTGCAATTAAAAGTTGATTTTCATTCTTATTGTTTTTTTTCTTGTTAGTTCATTATTATCATTATTATTATTAACTTGAATTCATTTATGAGTTCTAGCTAATCTCTTTCATTCGGTGAAGATTAAGGAAGCTCTAGCGCACCGTTCGTGAGATCTAATTGGTTTTATCCTTTATTTTTGCAAGCATTTGTTATTCTCTGCGTTTATTGTTGTTAATTATTTAGGTCTACGCTGGGTAGTCGCGAATATTTAGAAGTTCGGAGTTAATTAGTAGCCATTGAATCGGTCCGTAATTGGTTTAGTTTTATTAGTGGTAAATGATTCTCGAGTCGAGAGTTAACGATCTTAATTCTAATCTGCGTCGAGTTTATCGGTTTTGAATCGTTCTCTAGTTCTTAATGCGTCGGCTCATTAAATCATAGAGTCTCTTAGGTTGTCGTCGATTAGAAAGTAGTTAGTGAGCGTCTTCCTAATTACGATAATTAAGGAGAGATAAGATGCGTCAAGCTTTCGGTGTCATATGGTTTTTTGCATGATTAAGTTATTTTCATCAATGATCAAAATTCAAGCTGAGTGGAATTAATTGGGCAGGATATCGTCATATTTGTTACAAATAAACATCTGGATACCTTTATTATTTGCTATTTTCGATTTTATAGTTTAGTCTCTTACCACAACTTATTTTGCTCGAAAATTGGAGAAATTCGCTAATCATTTGGGAAGGTTTTGCTTCTTTGCTACATGCGGTTTGGGCATCTTGACGAGTGTCGATTACGCTTCTTGCTATCATGCGATGTAGGCATCTTGATGTCGGTTATTTTGGTGAAAATGACACACAAATTTTGGTTGCCGGATTGGTTTTAGCGATAATTTATTCGATTTTCTATCTTTTTTTTTTCTAGTTTATGCCTCGTTAACTGCAAATGCGGAGAATTAGTCTTTAATCGAAATTGAGAAAGCTGGCGCAAATTGACAAAGATAGCTAAGGAAGGAAAAGCTACTACAATCATCATGGAGATACAAAATGGTGAAGGGAATGGAGGAGAAAATCTGTAGTTGATTAAAGAATTGGGGCGTCGCGAGGCGACCACCGCTTTGTGCATTGTGCTACCTACTATCAATCGAACTACGAAATTAGGGCTGGATTTATTCGAAGTTCTCCCAAGTTTGGAGATATGCACGGAGAGTGCACATAAACATCAATGAATTTTATTTAGTGTGCTCTTTCGCCACAAGGATTTACATGATAATTTGAGATTATTAACCTTTTCTCGTACTTTGCGGGTGGGGCTAGAGTTGGCTATTTCATCTTACGCAGTTGGTCAGAACATGGAGCGAGTTAGAAGAATACTTCTTACGTAAATTCTTTCTAGAATCGAGGCTGCAAATTCTGAATGGCTATTAGTAGCATTAAACAAAAGAATGAAGAGAGTTTGGCGATTATTGGGAAGGATTCCGACAATTGTGTCATAAGTGTCACGACCACGATTTTGATTATCAATTGCTTACTAACTATTTTTACGTGGTATGTCTTGGTTTGATAGGAAAATTGTCGATGCTACTTGCGGTGGATCATTAACAAATAAAACATTGGGCGATGCCAAGCACTCATCATCGACATGGTCTCAATGTGACAATATGAAGGCGATGATAATGATAGATGGACACCTGTAAAAGCGGTGGAGAGATCGAGAGAGTTCAAATGTGCATGACAAGATTGATGCTCAACATCTTTAGTTCTAGAACTTGCGATGCTACGAAAAAAATTGATGTGGTATATGTTACGAAAATGGTCATTATCTTGATGCATGTCCCTGCGGGACCTTAACTCGAACAAGCATGTTATGGTTGGGTGATGCCTGATATGATGCGAAAGCGAAGAAGGAATCGTTCTCAAACACATATAATCAGGGTTAGTGAAATCATCGAAATTTTAGTTGGAGTGAAAAGGCACGGAATGTATGCACCCAAACCACAACCTGACACTATGCCCACAGAAGGGGACAAAGCCAGTTTGAACAAAATTGTAAGGAGTCAGCCAGGAAAGCCCGTTTTCGTAGGAAACATGACCGCATTAGGCGGTATGGGCATCTGAGATCACAGGTTGGCTACAGTGAACAAATTGCAAGTTTCTCGGCAAACTTCCCTCTCAAGCGGAGATTAATCGAGAGAAACATCAGCTATATCATGTTAAGAGCAGCAGGACTGGTGAGAACAATCATCTGAAGGATGAAAAGGAAAGAGCGAGCAAGAAGATGTGAAAAACAATGAAGTTGCACAAGATACATCAAGATCGAGAACATCACTACCATCTAAGGTAAGTATTGACTAGTAATCTAAATTCTAAAACAATGGCTGCTTTCCTTCAGGTTAATCGCAACAAGAAAGAAGGCGATGAAAGGAGATCATGGAACTTTTCAAAAGGTGGAAATTAACTTGCCATTGATCGGCTATCAAACAAGTCCCAATGTATGCAAAATTTTTAAAAGAATTGTGTGTTAAGAAGATGAGACATGGGAAGATCACGAAGATTCGGTAGGAGAAAATGTTTATTGTCATTCGAAAAGTTGCCATAAAATATGAGACCACTGGTATGTTTAATATTCCTTGTGAATGGTAACAAACCAGAGAGAGATAGCTATGTTGAACTTAGGTCTTCCATAAATGTCTACCGTATTCATGTACAAGAATTACATATAGGTCCATTGAAGAAACTCGCGTAATCATCCGGTTGGTGATAGATCTAATGCATACCCTCAGGTGTAGTTTATGATGTTTTGGTTAAGGTGAATGGGTTGTTTTCAAGTTGATTTTATATTATTGATATGGACGATTCATCTTGACTGCCAGAATCATTAATTCTTTTAGGAAGACCATTTATAAGCGCACGAGCTAAAATCGATGTGGATAAGACATTTAGTTTAGAATCGATGGGGATATTGTCACATTTAATACTTTTGAAGCTATTGATAAGCACATTTACGTTTATTGTTGATTTTTAAAGATGATTTTAGATCGATAAAGTGCGTTTATGTCTTGGATCTCGATGTTTTACATATTTTGGAAGATCTTGCTCTTGGGTTACATTTTGGTGTTTTGTAGGCTTATAAGTTGAAAACGAAGCATGGAGCGAAGAACGAGCGAGCGAGTAAAACACAGGCTGCGACCGCCCTGCTACTTGACCATGAAGACCGGTAGCAGCGCCTGGCCTCATATCGTGCAAATGATGGCTCATGACCGGCTGCGACCGCTAGGTCGGTGTTTAGTATAATTTGTGTTGATTCTTGGTATTGTTTTACATGTCATTTCTATGGTTTGTCTATTTATCCGTTGGTTCGATTAATATTTATCGACTCGGACTTACTTGTTCGTTTGATGTTTTGTAGGAAAACAGCAGAAAATAGGATTATGGATCCACAAGAATCAAATATATTGAAAAGCATTTCGACGGAGGTTTGTAGGAGAAAGCGGTGCGTAAATCGGAGTTCGAGCGAAGGAGAGCGATGACGACCAAATCGTGCCACGCCCACTTGCAGCGGCACGCCAGCGCCCGCCCCTACTGACACCCCCGCGCTCGGCCAGCCGCTAGGATCGGTAGCGTTCACCAATTCGAATCGCGCTCATTCCAGCGCCATCGTCGCGTTCGCCTCGCCGCTCGCACCTGCCTCGCGCCGCCCGCGCCTCGCGCCCGTTGCCTCGCGATCGCTCGCCCAGCCATAGCGCTTACCACACGCTCGCCCGCGTCCCTCGCCTCCGCCTGCGCCCGCTTCGCCCGCCAGCGCTTCGCTCCGGCGCTTCGGCAAATTCTTGGCGCTCGGTCTCCGCCCGATATTTCGTTCTCCCGCCTTCGCTCGCCTCGACCCGTCCGCGTGCCTCGCCGCGCGACCAGTGCCCGCCAGCGCCCTACCTCCAGTGCAACCGCGCTGCTTGCCCTTTCGGCGCCACAGCGCCGCTGGCGCTTCGCCTCAACCGCGTTCGATTGATGCGAACCGCCGCTGACGGCGTTCATTTTGAGCGGCGTTCAAGTTCAAGCGAATGTTTCTTGAGCAGCTCACTTCTTATTTAATATATATATCTGCTGGTCTTTTTACAAGCGGGGCCGTTTCTCGATTCAAAATCGATTTTCGCGGCGTCTTTATTCGATTCACTCTTGACCCAATTTTAGGAGTTACCTTGATCGAAGCGCAATTACAGATAAATCTTAGTTTTAATTCTGTTCTTATTTCCATCATTGAATATTTTGTTTATCAATTTATGCTTGGATTTATTAGTTATTGGAATCAATTTCATGGTTTATCGTTTGATGATTATTATTGGATTGATTCCATAGTGACGATGGATTGTTTCCATATTGCTTTGATTTACATTGTAATGATTTCTGCTTTAGATTAATTTATGTTCTTGTTAGATGATTGATATTTATGTTTTATTTGCAATTAGATTTAGATTAGGGATTGACAAACCCATGAATAATATGATTGCATATGCTTTTATTCGTTTTATTTATCTCTTTCATAGTTCGATAGGGATTGATAACCACGGTTTAGATTTAGCACTTTATTAGTTTAGCTTGGGATTGACAACCCCGCTTAGGATCGTGTTTATTTTCGGTATTTATGTTCCGCGTGTTCAAAACCTATTGGTATTAGTATGTTTAGGATTTAATCGATTTATATCTTAACACGAACAATGGCCTGTTAAGTTTTCCTTGAGGCGACTCGTGTTAACTTATCACGCTCTAATTACCTATGCGATTGAGTGAATTTGAGTGTGTTTTAGCTCGATCAATTTTGGCGCGTTCTTGAAAACTTTAGTATTGTTTGTGTTGTTTTTTCAGTGTTTCTTTTTGTTACTGTTTGGTTATTTTCCCGGTGCGTGTGATCTTGTTTTTGTTGTTGGTGTCGTAATGCGGGGTTGAGTGATGCGGATGTGGTCGAAGCAGTGGGGGAAAAGTTCGTCGCATTGGGCAAATTCTTCTTCGAAGGAGCCCAATTCATGCGAGGATACCCGCCGAACCATGAGTATCGAACCTCGATCCTACAGCAACAAGCTATGATCCCTCGGGACACCCACTCCACCGATGATGCGGATCGAGCTACAATCATTCTTGGGATCGGACCACGCCCGTCACCTATGAGGATCAATCCTACAATCCATCTGGGATCAACCACCTCGCGCGATGTCCGTACTCACAACACCTACATCACGGTATTCATACCATGACCGCCTCGAATGCCGGCTTGGGATGATAAGTTCGTCAAGTTGGATCTTGTGACACCAAAATCGGTACCTCAAGCAAAATTAGAAATGATGGCGAGAATTTGGATGAGTTGCCGCAACAAGATGCGATAGGGAGGCTCAGCTACCTATGAGGCTCGGCGACCAGCGACCATCGAGTTCGCCATTGGATGATAGAGGCGACTCTTGGCGTTTAGAGCGCGTGTGGGACGGATGGCTGTGAAGTTGGTTGAGTATCAGCGACAACTTCGGCGAGGAACTTCGAAACAATCGTCGAGTCGGTGTCCTTTGTTCTTGAAAGTGACCCATTTATTGAGAATGGGGTGGGAGAGACATCGGCGAGTTCTGCTGCGGAGAAGGTGGAAAATGAGGAAGAATGGGAATGTGAGGATGAGAGCGGGATCGAGCCACGAGGAAGTGGTTCTGGTCGGTGACGAGGAAGAGTGGGCATGTGAAGTTGCAGCATGCAAGCCCACTCTGGAAGTGATTGCCTGCCTCGACAATTGAGTCAGGGATCCAGGAGGAGGACAAATCGAGGACAAAGGTTGAGGTAACATCAATTGTTGTCACATCCTAATTCACCAAATCTTGTACTTTGGGAATTGAAGTGTTATTTTATTTTGGAGAATAGGATGTTCGACTTGAGCTTAATTATGCATTACTTGTTTCTTTCTTGTCATCATTTATATGGTTCTTCTGATGCTCTGGTGAGATGGTATTCCTGCGGGTAAAGATTATGGATAGTCCGTTGTTGTAGTTTACGTCGTGCTCCGGCGTTAAGCTGATACTACGTGGGGAGTTTACCACGGTTTTATTTGCTTTTCTTTCTTTCTTTTGTCTTGTTTTGTTGTTTTTGTTGATCTCTTTATTGTTGAAGTTTGTTTTGCTCGGTTGGAAAGTTGTCAAAAGTGAGATGAAGCGGTGATGCTCGACTCTTAGCACATTCGTTGATTATCGGGGAAGTATCATCCTCTATGGTCATTTGAGCTTTTAATATTTTGAGCAGGGGCGGGTGCTCGATTTAAGTGTGGGGATGTTTACTCGGTTTGTGTGCGTTTCACATATATTTTGTATGTAATGATGTGCCCTTGTGCTTATTTTGATTGTTTGGACTTAAGTTTGTCTATCGAATAAGTTAGGATTTTGATTTGTCTGTTGAACTACGTGGTATTGATCGGACCTTGATGTATTTCGTTTATCTTGATGTCGTGTGATTAAAGTGCAATGTGAATTGGCGAGATCGTGTGAATTGATTTTAAATCGGTGGTTATTGATGTGATTTGTCCGGCTAATGCTGGGGAGTGTTAACGGTGTGGTTACCTATATACTCGTTTCAATTAAAAGAAAAAGAAAAAAAGAAAAATGTGTGAAAAGAAAATAAGGAGAATTAAAACTCCAATGTTGTTGAGATTGTATAAATGGATGATGGAATTATGTCCTCTTTCGTAAATTGAGAAATGGACATGGAAAACCACGTTAGGAGACTCGAGTTCATCGAGTTCACCTTTCAAACATTGTTCCAAAATACATTGTCTGTCTATGTTATCACGAAACTTGTTGCTAAAGGTAACCATTTTAGTTAATTCACTCTAGCGGAGAGTTGAGTGCGAGCATAAATAACACTTGTTTATTTGATATTTTCACAATCTTAGATACATTTCACGTAGTCTTTGATTATGTATTCATCATGTTTGGGGAATTGCAAAGAGATTTGATTGATTAGAATAAGAGTGAAGTTGCGTGAATTATCTTCCCTAATCTTATTAGTATAGACTTTGCTTGAGGACAAGCAAATGGATAAGTGTGGGGAGTTGCTTGGTATGAATTTGTCTTGATTCTTGGTATTGTTTACATGTCATTTTCTATGGTTTGTCCTATTTATGCCGTTGGTTCGATTAATATTTATCGATTAGGACTTACTTAGTTCGTTCGATGTTTTGTAAAAACAGCAGAAAATAGGATGAATGGATCCAAGAATCAAATATATTGAAGAGCATTTCGACGAGGAGTTTGTGGCGGCGTGCGTAAATCGGAGTTGACGAAGGAGAGCGGTCGAGCGACCAAAGTCGAACCGCCGCCGCAGCGTCGCGGCGCCTTGCGCCAGGCGCCCTCGCACCCCAGCCGCACTCCCGCGGGGCGGGATCAGTAGCGTTCACATTTGAGCAGCATTCCAGCGCCATCGTCCGCGTTCTCGCCCGCGCCTCGCCGGCCGCTGGCCCGCCTCGCGCCCGTTGCCTCGTGATCGCTCATCCGCCCGGCGCTTGCCCGGCCAGCGTGCCGCGTCCTCTCGCCGCCTCGCCCGCCCTAGCGCTTCGCCCGACCAGCGCTCGCTCGGCGTCGCTCGGTCTCCGGCGCTCATTCGTCGGCAGCTCCGCCGTTCGCTCCGCCGACCGTCCGCGTACCTCGCTGCGTGACCCCTTTGCCGGTGCCCGCCTCCCGGCCCGCAACCCGCCGCTGGCCCCTTTCGGCGCCACAATGCGCGGCCCGGCTTCGCTCCGACCGGCGTTCGATTGATGCAGAACACTTCCCAGCGGCGTTCATTTTGAGCGGCGTTCAAGTTCAAGCGAGAATGTTTCTTGAGCGGCGCTCAATATAAACGGTGCTCACTTCTTATTTAATATATATATATCGCGGTCTTTTTGCGGGGCGTTTCTCGTTCAATCGATTTCGGGCGCCTCTCCTATTCGATTCACTTGCTCTTGACCAATTTTACAGGAGTTACCTTGATCGACGCAATTACAGATAAATCTTAGTTTTAATTCTGTTCTTATTTCCATCATTGAATATTTTGTTTATCAATTTATGCTTGGATTTATTAGTTCTATTGGAATCAATTTCATGGTTTATCATTTGATGATTATTATTGGATTGATTCCATAGTGACGATGGATTGTTTCCATATTGCTTTGATTTACATTGTTAATGATTTCACCTTTCGATTAATTTATGTTCTTGTTCGATGATTGATATTTATGTTTTATTTGCAATTAGATTTAGATTAGGGATTGACAAACCTATGAATAATATGATTGCATATGCTTTTATTACTTTTTATTTATCGCTTTCATAGTTCAACTAGGGATTGACAACCTGGTTTAGATTTAACGCTTTATTAGTTTAGCTTGGGATTGACAACACCCGACTTAGGATCATTGTTTATTTTCGGTATTTATGTTCTCGCATGTTGAAACCACCATTTGGTATTAGTATGTTTAGGATTTAATCGCTTTATGTGTGCAACGAACAATAGCCTATTAAGTTTTCCTTGAGGGCGACTAGTGTTAACTTATCATGCTACGATTACCTCGTGCGATTGCGAGTGAATTTGAGTGTGTTTTAGCTCGATCGATCGGCGCGAGAAGCGCGGGACACGCGAGCATTCCGCGACGCGAGGCGTGGCGCGCGATTTTCCATGCGAGCGACCACGCTAACGACCGCGGTGTGGCAGGCGGCCAGGGCGTCGCCCCTGCAGAAGGCGAGGATGGCGGGCGAAGATGTTCCTCGCGGCCGCTCGACCTGAGCCCGTCGTTGAGGCGTGGCGGCCTGCAAAATTAGGGTTTTCGCCTAAATCTATAAATAGGGCTCCGCCCCTAACGCTAACCTTCCCAGTAGCGATTTTACGTTTTCCTCGGTTTTCTCTATTTTCCATTTATTTTCACATTAGTTTTGATTTAGATTAATTAGCAATAGTTTTCCATCGTTACAGCTAGGTTCTTCGCATTGTTAACCTTTGGAGCGATTTGTCAGAGGAATTCCATCGTTCCGTTTTCCGTTGGGTTTGGATCAGAACCCAATCATTGTTCTTCGTGCCTTCCCTGAGTTTTATCTATTTAATTTTATTTTATGATTATTTAATTATTTTATTTGTTATTTATGTCAGCTAAATTTTGTTCTAATCCAAGGGTTTGCATGATTCTATCACATATGTTGTGATTCACTTATTGTTATTTACCTTCAGGCATTAATTATGATTCTTGGTGCTTATTTATATGTGTTGATTTGATCAATCTTGATGCATATCATAGTTGCTGTTAATTACGTAACGTTTAATTTCAATCGATCTTGAATGCATGATACGGATAACGCGAGTCGTAGCGAGATAGAAACATTCGTGAAGCATATTCTTTGTGATCCTTTTGGGTTGCTTATTTTCCTCTAGACGTGGTATAGGAAAATTAGTAATCAACTTCGCAATTATAAATGCAAGTTGTTGGCTACATATGTGATCTTCCATCTTATGCGGATTAAAGCGTTAATAATAAGCGGGATAAACATCGTTGTGGATAGGATTATGCATCCCAGGGTTAGTCTTTCTTTATAGTTTATCTTTTGAGTTTTTATTGCTTTAGTTTATTTTCTTGTTGTCATTTTGCTTTGGATTTAATTATCGAAGCCTAAACCATTCAAACCAATTTGTTCTTGGATAATGATGAATTTATTGAATTAGCTTACGTGTTTTGGATTGCAATCCACATGGATACGATACTGACTTACCTATACTTACAGCTTTTATGCGATAAATGTCGATCAAATTTTGGCACCGTTGTGGGATTGTTAAGATCACATAGGAATAATTTGATTTGGTTTATTAATTCAAGTTATATATATTATATTATTTATTTATTCTTGTCGAGTTAATCTCTCTTTTCTCGGTGTGTTTATGATCGACAAGATCCGGGGACCTCGCAAATATCTTGACCCGAGATCGAAAATTCTCCGAAGGAGAAGGAGCAAAGAAGAAGGGCTGCAATGGCGGCTAATCAACAGGGGCATTCTCCCGGAAAATGCATGCTAGTCGATTCGTGAGATCGTGCCGGATGCGAATATGGGACTCTGTCCCTCCGAGAGCGAGACCTCTAAACTACATTACCGACCTCCGTGAGAATTCAGGAGGAGGATAGGGCGAGTGATTGAACAATTTCAAATTAAAGCCGTGATCGGTATAGTGCGAGGAGAGCTTTGGGGAGGAGTTACGAAGCCCGAATGCTCTCTGGAGACATTCCTCGACATTTGTGACACCATCAAGCGAATGAGGTGCCACAAGACCGATCGGATCGCGTATTGGATTCTCTATCATGACCCGGCGGAGTGGTTCAAGCTCGTGACGAAGGAATAGGCAGGAAACTTTGAAGGATTCCTAAATACTCCGTCGGAAGCAGAAGATCTATCGAGATCTCCTTTTGCCACAAGGGCAGTCGTTATTCGAGGCATGGGAGAGATTCGGGGGCTTATTGAAAATGCCCTCAACATGGATTTTCAGAGGAAGCAGATCACGTAT